>JAWWMJ010000097.1:5656858-5669287 GCA_035047045.1 Vireo griseus
CACCAGGCAGTACCCAGTATAACCAGTATAACCAGTTACCTGTCCTTGACCTGCAGCAGGTAGCACACCAGGCAGTAGCCGGCGCAGCTCCTCACGAAGTTGCGCTGGGCACTCAGGAACGACTCCGAGTTGGGCTTTCCGTGCTCCTGCAGGAAGTAATCGAGCAGTGCCAGCTGCGACTGCTTCTTGATCTGGTGCAGGGAGACGGCGTTGAGCACGGGCTCGATCATCCCGCTGTCGGCAGAGATCACCAGGATCTTGTAGGGCTTGATCCAGAGCGGGACTCGCTCCTGCTCCCAGATGGACTGCGGGGACAGGGCAGGGGAGGCAGAGAGGGGTGGGCTTGGGGTCAGCAAAAATGTACCAGGGGTGATCAAAAATGTACCAGGGGATCCCCAAAAGCATCCCAGAGGATCACCGAAAATGTCCTGGGGAATCGCCAGAAATGTCCCAAGGGATCACCAAAAATGTACCAGGGGGTCATAAAAAATGTACCAGGGGGTCACCAAAAACGTTCTAAGGAATCCTGTAAAATGCCCCAAAAACATCCCAGAGAATCCCCAAAAACATCCCAGGGGAATCCCCAAAAACGTTCCAGAGAATCCCCAAAACCCTCCCTGGGATCCTCAAAAATGTCCCAGGGAATCCTGTGAAACATCAAAGAAAT
The DNA here is from genome assembly GCA_035047045.1 of Vireo griseus. Lineage (NCBI taxonomy): Eukaryota > Metazoa > Chordata > Aves > Passeriformes > Vireonidae > Vireo > Vireo griseus. The sequence continues at coordinate 5,657,526 of JAWWMJ010000097.1, forward strand.
CCCAGGAAATCCAGTGAAATCCTCTAAAAATCCCCCGAAGAAACCCCAGAAAATCTCATAAAATGGCAAAAAAATCCTGTGAAATCTCCCCAAAAACATCCCAGGAAATCCTGTGAAACCCCAAAAAAATCCAATGAAAATCCAATAAAATCCCATTAAAAAAGCCAGGAATTCTTTCAGGGATCGTGAATTCTTTGGGAATTCTTTGGGAATTCTTTGGGAATTCCTGGGGAATGGCCTCACCTGGAGCTGTTTGAGCACCTGGAATGCCACATCATCCCAAAAAATCCCAATAAAACCCCATTAAAACCCCCTAAAACCCCCACAGGACCCCGTAAAAAGCCAGGAATCCTTTCAGGGATCAGGAATTCTTTGGGAATTCTTTGGGAATTCCTCGGGAATGGCCTCACCTGGAGCTGTTTGAGCACCTGGAACGCCAGCAGCTCCTGGCGGAGGTCGTCTCCACACTTGACGATGACGGAGAGGAGTCTCCAGGACGGGAGGTGTCCGTAGGGAGAGGCTTCCCGGATCCTCCTGAGGGAAAAACGGGAACAAATCCAGGGAAAAGGGTGGGATTTGGGCTCTTCCGGGTGGGATTTGGGGCTGGGAAGAGCCCCAGGAATGGCTGGGATTCCCAATCCCAATCCCAATCCCAATCCAGTTTGGAGCAGGGGATGGATTCCCCCAGGAAGTGTCCGTAGGGAGACAATTCCCAGGCTCTCCTGAGGGAAAAATGGGAACAAATCCAGGGAAAAGGGTGGGATTTGGGCTCTCCTGGGTGGGATTTGGGGCTGGGAAGAGCCCTGGGAATGGCTTGGATTCCCAATCCCAATCCCAATCCCAATCCAGCACGGAGCAGGGTCATGGATTCCCCCAGGAGAGGGGAGGTGTCCATAGGGAGATGATTCCCAGGTTCTCCTGAGGGAAAAACGGGAACAAAACCCAGGAAAAGGGTGGGATTTGGGCTCTCCCAGTTAGGATTTGGGGCTGGGATTGTTTTTCCCAATCCAGCTCGGAGCAGGGGATGGATTCCCCCAGGAGAGGGGAGGTGTCCATAGGGAGACAATTCCCAGGTTCTCCTGAGGGAAAATCTGGGAAAATGGGATTTGTTTGGGGCTCTGAGGGTTGGGAAAAGCTCTGGGAATGGCCAGGCTCGTTCCCAGCTCTGAGCAGGGAATTCTTTCCTGGGATCTCTTTGGATCAACTCTCCTGGAATTCCCAGTTTTTCCCAGCAGGATGAGACCACCCAAAATCCCTCCATCCCAGGAGTTTTCCTGCTTTTTCCAGGAGGAATTCAGGGATTGCAATTCCATTGGGTTCATCCCAGGAGAAGCCAAACCCTTTGCACCTCAGATCTGCCTAAAAAATCCCCGATAAAACCCAAGAATTTGGGGCAAATCCTTGGATTTGGGGCTGATTCCTGGATCGTTTTCGCTGGAATTCCCTGGAATTCCATGGAATTCCTCGGAATTCCCCATCCCTACCTGACTTTCTCCTGCCAGGGCTCCTTGAGGGCCACAGCTGATGGATCCTCGGGGTCCCTCCGGAAGGATGTTGGGGTGTGAGCCAACTGCTCCGACAGCCTCCGCCTGCCGAGAGAGCCAGGGAGAGCCCTGCCTTTCCAAGGGGAAATTCCCACATTTCCAAGGGAAATTCACACATTTCCAAGGGGAAATTCACACATTTCCAAGGGGAAATTCCCGCATTTCCAAGGGGAAATTCCCACATTTCCAAGGGAAATTCACACATTTCCAAGGGAAATTCACACATTTCCAAGGGGAAATTCACAGATTTCCAAGGGGAAATTCACACATTTCCAAGGAAAAATTCACAGATTTGCAAGGGAAAATTCACAGATTTCCAAGGGGAAATTTCCACGTTTCCAAGGGAAATTCCCACATTTCCAAGGGGAAATTCCCACATTTCCAAAGGAAATTCACACATTTCCAAGGGGAAATTCCCACAATTCCAAGGAAAAATTCACAGATTTGCAAGGGAAAATTCACAGATTTCCAAGGGGAAATTTCCACGTTTCCAAGGGGAAATTCCTGCCTTTCCAAGGGGAAATTCCCACATTTCCAAGGGGAAATTCACAGATTTCCAAGGGAAAATTCCCAGATTTCTGTTCTGAGCAACGTCAGAATTCTCGGGGTTTTTTTGAGGGAAAATCCTGGATTTTTCCATCCAGGGAACATCAGAATTCAGTTTTTTTTTTTTTTGAGGGAAAACTCCCAGATTTCCAATGGAAAATTCCCAGATTTCCAAGGGAAAATTCCCCAGATTTCTGCTCCAGGCAATGTCAGAATTCTCAGGTTTTTTTGAGGGGAAAATTCCTGGATTTTTCCATCCAGGTAATGTCAGAATTCTGGGGTTTTTTTGAGGGGAAAATTCCTGGATTTTTCCATCCAGGTAATGTCAGAATTCTGGGGTTTTTTTGAGGGGAAAATTCCTGGATTTTTCCATCCAGGTAATGTCAGAATTCTGGGGTTTTTTTGAGGGAAAATTCCGGGATTTTTCCATCCAGGGAGTGTCAGAATTCCGGGGTTTTTTTTTTGAGGGAAAATCCCGGGATTTACAACAGAAAATTCCCACATTTCTGCTCCAGGGAGGGAACATCAGAATTCCGGGGTTTTTTTGAGGGAAAATTCCTGGATTTCTCCATGCAGAGAGTGTCGGAACTCGGGGTTTTTTTGGGGGGAAAACTCCTGTTTTTCCCATGCAGGGAATGTCAGAATTCTGGGGTTATTTTGAGGGAAAATTCTCGGATTTTTCCATGCAGGGAATGTCAGAATTCTGGTGTTTTTTTGAGGGAAAATCCCGGGATTTCTCCCTGCAGGGAGTGTTGGAACTCGGGGTTTTTTTTGAGGGAAAACTCCAGGATTTCTCCATGCGGGGCGTGTCAGAATTCCAGGGTTTTTTTGAGGGAGAATCCCTGTTTTTTCCCATCCATGGAGTGTGGGAAGTCGGCGCTCACCGGATGTCCCCCGCGGCGATGAACACAGGCTCGCGGCTCTCCTGGCTGGTGATGGAATCCACGGAGAACTGGGAGATGTTGTCGCAGCTGTTGGCATGGATCTCCGGGAGCTGCGGGAACAGGGAACGTCAGAGAGCCTGGAACCGCTGCCCAAGGGACTGGGAGAGACTGGGAGGGACTGGGAGGGACTGGGAGGGACTGGGAGGGACTGGGAGGGACTGGGAGCCACCAGGAGCCACTGGGAGCCACTGGGAGGGACTGGGAGGGGATCCGGTCCTGGGGACACCTTTGGGGACACCTTGGGGACACCTTGGTGGCCATGACCCCAAGTCCAGCCCCATTCCCTGGAATTTTCCATCCAGGGAACATCAGAATTCTGGGTTTTTTTTGAGGGAAAATTGCTGGATTTCCAACGGAAAATTCCCAGATTTCTTCTCCAGGCAATGTCAGAATTCTGGGTTTTTTTTTTGAGGGAAAATTCCTGGATTTTTCTGTCCAGGCAAAGTCAGAATTCTGGTTTTTTTTTTCTGAGGGAAAATTACTGGATTTTTCCATCCAAGGAACATCAGTATTCTGGGTTATTTTTGAGGGAAAATTCCCAGATTTTTCCATCCAGGGAACATCAGAATTCTGGGGTTTTTTTGAGGGAAAATTCCCAGATTTACAAGGGAAAATTCCCAGGTTTTTGCTCCAAGCAATGTCAGAATTCCAGGTATTTTTTTTGAAGGAAAATTCCTAGATTTTTCCACCCAGGGAGTGTCAGAATTCCGGGTTATTTTTGAGGCGAAATTCCCAGATTTTTCCACCCAGGAGAACGCCAAAATTCCAGGTTATTTTTGAGGCCAAATTCCCAGATTTTTTCACACAAGGAAAATCAGCATTCCGGGTTATTTTTGAGGCCAAATTCCCAGATTTTTCCACCCAGGCAAAGTCAGAATTCCGGGTTATTTTTGAGGGAAAATTCCCAGATTTCTCCACCCAGGGAGAACACCAAAATTCCAGGTTATTTTTGAGGGAAAATTCCCAGATTTTTCCACCCAGGACAACACCAGAATTCCAGGTTATTTTTGAGGCCAAATTCCCACATTTTTCCACACAAGGAACCTCAGCATTCCAGGTTATTTTTGCGGCCAAATTCCCAGATCTTTCCCCCCAGAATTCCAGGTCATTTTCCCGCGTTCCCACCTCCACCTGGAGCTCCACGATGTCGTCCACGGACCAGGCCTCGTCGTCGTTGTCGTAGTTGGGGACGGTGCTGAAGCTGCCGGCCCTGTGCTCGGGGCCCATGCCGCATTCCGGAAGGTTCTCTGCCGAGCGCGTGCTGCGGATCCTGTTCTCGGGGATGCGCGTGGGGACGTTCGCCGTGTCCAGATTGTCACACTCCAGCACCTCCACGTAGATCAAATAGGGGGCCTGGCAGAGCAGGGAGGAGGCTGAGCCCGGGAATTGTTTTTTTTTGGGGGGGAATTCGTGGTTTTAGAGGATGAGGAGATTCCGGAGGTGCTCTGTGGGGTTGGGAGTTCTCAGGGGGGGGGTTTGTCACCAGTTCTGGCTGTCCTGGCGTTTCCAGTCATGGATGTGACACTTCCAGGGTTTTGCCACTCAGGGAAGTGACACCTCCAGCTCCCTCCCACCATTCCCAATCCCAAAAATCCCCACCTCCAGCTCCCTCCCATTCCCAGTCATGGATGTGACACTTCCAGGGCTTTCTCACTCAGAGAGGTGACACTTCCAGCTCCCTCCCACCATTCCCAGTCCTGGATGTGACACTTCCAGGCTTTCCTACTCAGGGTAATGACACTTCCACCTCCCTCCCACCATTCCCAATCCCAAAAATCCCCACCTCCAGCCCCCTCCCACCATTCCCAGTCCTGGATGTGACACTTCCAGGCTTTCCCACTCAGGGAAGTGACACTTCCAGCTCCCTCCCATTTCCAGTCCTGCATGTGACACTTCCAGGGCTTTGCCACTCAGGGAAGTGACGTTTCCAGCTCCCTCCCACCATTCCCAGTCCTGGATGTGACACTTCCATGTCTCTCAACATCCCCAGCCCTGGAAGTGACACCTCCAAGTCTCTCTCAATCCTGGAAGTGACACTTCCAGATCTTTCCAATTATTCCCAATCCTAGACAGCGACAGTTCCACATTTCTCCCATCCCTCCCACCACTCCCAACCATTCCCAATCCCGATTTTCCAGGTTACCTTGTCCTTGGAGTTGAGGACCACGGCCTGGGAGTGAGGCACGCGCACCACGTGGTGGGGGAAGGCAGCCGTGGGCAGCCAGGCGCGCGCGGGGAGTTTGTGGTTGAGCAGGGAGAGCTCCGAGATCAGGCGCTGAGTCTTCTGCTCCTTGGTGGGCAGAGTGGCCAAACGCTTCCCGATGGCCATCAGGGACTTGATGAACTCCCGCTCCGGAGCCAGCCGGACTGGCTGGAAAAGGGTCGGGATGGAAAGGTGGGGAAAAACAAAAAAAAAAAAATTTGGGGGGAAAAAGGAGGAAAATTGAGGTGATGTTGGTGGTTTTTTAGTATGGTTGAGTTCCTGCTCTTCCCTCTTTCCTGTCCTTCCCTTTTCCTGCTCTTCCCTTCCTCTGCTCTTCCCTGTTCCCATCCCAGACCAGCTGGAAAAGGGTTGGGAAAGGTTGGGATGAAAAATAAGAAATTTGGGAAAAAAAGGAGGAAGACTGGAGGTGATGCCGTTGGTTTTTCACTGGGATCAAATTCCTGCTCTTCCCTCTTCCCTGCCCTTCCCTTTTCCTACTCCTCCTTCTTCCCTGCTCCTCCCTCTTCCCTCTTCCCACCCCAAAACGGCTGGAAAAGGTTTGGGATGAGAAACAAAAGGTTTGGGCAAAAAGGAGGACGATGGAGGCGATGCCGGTGGATTTTCACTGGGATCAAATTCCAGCTCTTCCCTTTTCCAGAGGGAAACGCCTCCATCCCATTCCATTCCATCCCAAAGGATTCTCTTCCCTCTTCCCACCCCTCCCTCTTCCCAGATCCCGGAAATTTGGGATCCCCACCCACTGGCAGAGCAGTGTCCCAGCGTTTTTCCCTTCCCCCCTCCCACTGCACTGCCTGGAATTCCAGAGCCGACATTCCCAGCGGGATCTCCCTCTGGATTCCCAGGATTTGGGAGGATCCTCACTCCCATCCCTCTGGATCACCCTCCAGATTCCCAGGATTATCCAGCTCCCCATGATTTCGGGAGATCTTCACTCCCAACCCTCCGGATCTCTGGGATTTGGGAGGATCCTCCCTCCCACCAGATTCCCGAGATTTGGGATTATTCCCAGGATTTGGGATTATCCAGATCCCTGGAATTCGGGAGGATCCTCCCCCCCAGGCCTCAATCCAACCATCCCAGCGGGATTTGGGATTCCCCTTTGGATGCAGGGGCCCCTCCCAGCATCGATCCCGAATTTCCACTCCCCACTCCTAAAGCTCGGGAAGAGCCGAGGGCAGATTTTTGGGATGGCTCCGACCATGCTGGGAAAGGAGCATGCACAAAGCCACGGATCGGGAAGAGGGAAGCACCGGGAAAGGCCAGGAAAATCGGGAATGGCCGATCGGGAAAGGAAGGGATGGGGAAAGATCAGGGAGAGAAGGATCGGGATGGAGATTCCCGCCCGGGAATCCGTCTGGATTCGTAGTCCACGTCCAAAAATTCCTCAGGAATTCCGGGATAACGCTCGGCTTCCCTGCCCCCACCTCGCTGCAGGCACGGGATAAATATTCCAGAGGTTCCTGATCCTGGCTGGATCCCAAAAATTCCTCCAATTCCATGGATTGAATCCCATGCCAGCGAAAATCGGGATAGCCCACGGATCCTCTGTTCCTCTCTTCCCGGCTTTTCCCACAGAATTCCGGTGGTTCTGACATTCCTGCTCCTCCCATCCAGGTTTTCCATGGATGTTGTCCCCTCGGATCATTGGGGAATGCTTTTCCCGGTGGAATATCCCGAGGAATTCCTGCTGGGGGGGATCCCTCTGGATCAGCCCCGCCTCGATCCGGGGCAGTTTTCCATTCCTCTCTTTTCCAGGGATCCCAAAATGCTTCCTAAGGATCTTCTGCCAGCCTTGGGAATATCCCAGCAGCTCTGGGATCTGTTTGGAGCCTCTGGAATTCTGGGAACGTGGAGATCCTGGATTTCCCAGGCAGAGGGGTTGGGAAAATTCCTCTTGATCCCATTCCAGAGGGGAATTTCCTCTTGATCACCATTCCAGAGGGAAACATCTTCATCCCATTCCTGACCCCACCATTCCCAAGGATCCTTCCCACATAAAAACTTCCCTGTTCCAGCAGAATATTCCCCAGGGAATGAGGAGTGATCCCTGTTTTCCACTGATGTTTTGGGTTCCCAAAAAAGCCTTGGAGAGGAGCAGGAATGGGTGGAAATAAAGGAATTCCAGGAATTTTGGGTGGGAATTTAGGGCTTGGAGCTTCCGCAATCCCATTATCCCTAAAAACCACCGGGATTGGAAAAGAACAGGAGGACGAGCCTGGAATTTGGGATCAAATCCTGACAATATTCCCCAATCCGGGCATGGGAATGATCCTGGTGAATTCCCAGCGGGATGAGAGCTGGGTTGGCATCCAGGAATTCCTGCAAGAGCCTGAAAAAAAAGGATGGAATTCTTCCCCAAAAAAATCCCCATGCCGGAGGAAATCATGGACTACGCATTCCCACTGGGAATCCCGGCGGGAAAAGAGCAGGGAGAGACTCCGTGGATTCCAAAAATCGAATGGAAAAAAAAATGGGAAAAGGGCTCATTCGGGAGAGAAAAATCAGGGAAAACGCCGGGACTCGATCGGAATTTTCATGGGAAAAACGAAGGAGTGAAAGGAATAAATCAAGGAATGATTGGTGGGAAAAAAAAAACAAGGAAAAAAAAAAATAAGCAGGGAATGAATCCCACCCGGGCAAGAATTTTGGGAGCCAAATTCCAAGGAAACAGCATTTCCTCTTCCACCTGCAATGGAGATGGCTGGAAAAGCAGGAATCTCCTCATTCCCACATGGATTTTGGTGGGAAAAGGAGGAATTTTCCTTTATTTTATCCCAACAGGAACGGGGAGAATTTTCTGGGAATTCCCATTCCGAGGCAGCATCGTGGTGGAGATCCCGGGAATTTTATTCTTATTTTTGGGGGTGGAGGATTTTTGGGGAATGCCAGGAAATTCCAGAGGGGTGGAATTGAGGAAATGCTGCCGTGGGAAGAGAGAGCCTCCGGAACGGGAACGGAACTTACGGGAGCCAGGGATTTATCCAGGCTTTCCGTACTCGAGGAGAATTCCTGGGAAAGGCAGGAAAAGGGGGATCGGTGGCAGGTTTTTTTTGGGAATTTTTTTCCGTAGGGAAGAGAGGAAGGAGAAGGGAAAAGGGGGAGAAAAAGCAAAGTTTAGCTCCAGGTTCACTTCCAGCAATTCCCAGATTTTTTTTTCTGGTCCCAGCCCGTTGGAATTCCGACGATTTTTCCCTCTGGGAGAGGAAAATTCCAGGAGGGAAAATTCCATGGATCTCAAGCGGGATGGGATCAAACCGGAGCAGATCCGAGCGCTGCATTCCCACAGAACCCCCGGGATCTTCCCGGTTTTCCTCCTCTGGGATTCATTATCCCACCCCAGAAGGACAAGGAGGGATCCAGCTCCGAATTCCTTGGATTTCTGACCCCTGGATCGGCCTCTTTCCGGCACCAAATCCACCTTTTTTTCCTCCCCTGGATTCCAGTTTATCCCTAATTTCAGCACATCGAGTGAATCCCATGGAAACGATCCCAAAAATCCCCCAAATCCCTATTTTTGAGGCTGTTTTCGTCACAAAAGAATTCCTGATTTATCCAAAGTTTTCCTGCCACTCCCACATTTCCCTCTGACCTCCATCCCATGGAATTCCCATCCCAAACATCCCAAAATTCCAGCGCCTGCAGCCCATAAATCCATGATTTTCTCCCCGAAAGGGATCCAATGGAGCTTCATTCCCTTAAAACCAGGATCTGACTGGGCCTAAAATTCCCCCAGAATTCCAAAAATTCCCCCCAAAAAAAGGAATGAGCGAGTCTGGATAAGCTGATCCCACCTGGAGGGAAAACTGATGGGAAAATCATCCCAAAATTCATCCACGGAGGAAAACTGATGGGAAAATCATCCCAAAATTCATCCACGGAGGAAAACTGATGGGAAGATCAACTGGGATGATTTTCCCACCAGTTCTCCCTGCTTTTTCCAAGGAATTGCTGGATTCAGGGAACGCTCAGTGCTCCCAGGAATTCCAGGAGTTTTGAGGGATATTCAGGATCCAGGGCCGGAGTCTCCCTGGTTTTCTGCTCTCCCAGCTTTCTCTGGATCGTTTCCAGGAGGTTCCTCATCCATAATTTAGGGAAAAGCTCTGGTCTCCAGCTCCTCCTTTTCCATATTAAAGATTCATCCCGGCGGGAACGGTCCCGGATTTTTCCAGGGTGGTTTGATCCCGAATCCGACCTGGAAAACTCCTCCCAAACACTTCCCTCCATCCTCATCCCAATTCCCAGAGTTTGGAACAATCCTTGGCTACTCCCAAGAATTCCCAGCCTGGCACTGAGCCGAGGAAAAGTGGGAATCTCAGGAATGGCAGGAAAAGCCAAAGAATCTCCCCCAGATTCCAATCTTGCCAGAAATTTGGGAAGCTGGAGCCAGGGGGGGTTTGGTTTTCCAGGTCTCATCCACAGGGATGATCCAGGGCCTGTGGAATTCCCAGTAGAATTCCCAGAGGGATCCCAGCTCGGCTTCCTGATCCATTTCCCAGCCATTCCCAGCAGGATGAGCCTTGGAGCAGAACCACAATCCTGGAGAAGCTCTGGGATGAATCCCAAGGCACTTCCACATCCTCAGAGCACAACCCCGACCCCAAACCACCTCCTCCCTCAGGAACAGCCCGAATTTTCCTCCTCCTCCTCCTCCTCCTCCTCCTCCTCCTCCTCCTCCTCGCTGAGCCTCGGAGCAAAACCCCAATCCCAGAAGAGCTCCAGGATGAATCCCAAGGCACTTCCACATCCTCAGATCACAATCCTGATCCCAAACCACCTCTTCCCACAGGAACATCCCAGATTTACCTCCTTGCCGAGCCTTGGAGCACAACCCTGACCCCAAAAGAGCTCCAGGATGAATCCCAAGGCACTTCCACATCCTTGGATCACAACCCCGATCCCAAACCACCTCTTCCCTCAGGAACACCCCAGATTTACCTCCTCCTCGCTCTCCACCTTGGGGTTGCTGGCTGAACCTTGGAGCACAACCCCAACCCCAGAAGAGCTCCAGGATAAATCCCAAGGCACTTCCACATCCTTGGAGTACAACCCCAGAAGAGCTCTGGGATGAATCCCAAGGCACTTCCACATCCTTGGAGTACAACCCCAGAAGAGCTCTGGGATGAATCCCAAGGCACTTCCACATCCTCAGAGCACAACCCCAACACCAGAAGAGCTCCAGGATGAATCCCAAGGATCAACAACATCCTTGGAGCACAACCCCAACCCCAGAAGAGCTCCAGGATGAATCTCAAGGCACTTCCACATCCTTGGAGTACAACCCCAAAAGAGCTCCAGGATGAATCCCAAGGCACTTCCACATCCTCAGAGCACAACCCCAACCCCAGAAGAGTTCCAGGATGAATCCCAAGGATCAACCACATCCTCAGAGCACAACCCCAATCCCAAACCACCTCCTCCCTCAGGAGCAGCCCCGAATTTACCTCCTCCTCGCTCTCCACCTTGGGATTGCTGGCCGTGCGCTTCAGGTTGCTGCTGAGGCTGATGGAGACGGTGGCGTCCGACTTGGACCTCTGGTGAGTCCGTTTGGAGGGAGACAAGCCCGTGTCAGCCCCGGCGGCGGCTCCGGAGGCTCCTCCCGGCTCCCTCCTCCTGCCCGCCGGCTTGAGCTCGTCGGAGAGGATGAGGCGGCGCAGTTTGGTGCCGCGGGAGTGGCGCTGGGCCGAGATGTGCATGTCGGAGGAGTAGGCGCCCAGCAGCAGCGCGCAGCGCAGGGAGAAGTCGAGGCTCTGGCGGCAGCGGTGCACGATGTAGGGCTTGATGGCATCACCCACATCCTCGTCCATGTGGATGTACATGTTGAGCAGCTGAGGGAGGTAGAAGTCCACGTCCTCGTCGCGGAAGCAGAAGAGGCGGTTGCCGATGTAGGCCTGCACGCCTGGCTCCTTGGAGTTGTACAGGTAGGAGATGGCCATGGAGATGTCGAAGAGCTTGGACTCGAAGAGGCGCAGCAGCCACGACTGCTTGGCCTGGTGCTGGCGCCTGCGGGCGGTGCGGGCGGAGCTGGAGCTCTCCTCCTCCTCCTCGCGGATGGGGGATGTTGGCACCTCGTCCAGGCAGCGGATCTGGCAGCTCTGCCCGTTGGGGACGCCGTGGAGCTGCTTCACCTTCTCCAGCACCTCCTCGCAGGCCTTCTTGGCCACCTCGGTGTCGATGAGGGCCAGCTCGCCCACGCCCTCGGTGATGACGCTCAGGGAGGAGCTGCTCCCCCCCGCTGGGGTCCCCTGGGAATTGGGGGGCTCCGGGGGGCTCGTCCCGAGGGGGGGAGTGGGAGAGTCGCCCATGGCGGAGGAGGGATGGAGCCTCAGAGCTGGGGAGAAACAGAGAGGTGAGAGAGGGGAAATGAGGGGGTGGGAGATGGGGAGGAACGGGGAAAAACTGGGGGAAATCGGGGAAAAAATCAGGGGAAAATTGGGGGAAAAATCGAGGGAAAATTGGGGGGAAATTGGGGGAACATCTGGGGAAAATTGGGAGAAAATTGGGGGA
>JAWWMJ010000097.1:6212238-6223048 GCA_035047045.1 Vireo griseus
CATCAGGGACATCAAGGGGGGTTTGGGGACATCTGGGGGACTTAGGGACATTGGGGACATCGGGGGTTTGGGGACGTTGGGGGGGTTTGGGGACGTTGGGGGGGTTTGGGGACATCGGGGACATCAGGAGGGTTTGGGGATGTTGGAGGGGGATTGGGGACATTGGGGACATCAGGAGGTTTTGGGGACATTGGGGAGATTGGGGACATCGGTGGGGTTTGGGGACGTTGGGGAGATTTGGGGACATCGGGAGGGTTTGGGGACGTTGAAGGGGGTTGGGGACGTTGGGGGGATTTGGGGACATTGAAGGGATTGGGGGACATTGGGGACGTTGAGGGGACATTGAGGGGGATTGAGGTCGTCAAGGACATCGGGGGGATTTGGGGACATCGAGGGGATTGAGGTGACATTGGGGACATCAGGGATGTTGGAGGGATGGATCAATCTGAGACCTTGATGCCCTCCTGGGGACGTCTGGGGACACCCTGAGGACACCCTGAGGACACCCTGGGGACACCCTGGGGACATTTGGGGACACCCTGGGTTCTCGAAGTGACCTGGAACCTTGAAGGCATCAGGATCTTGAGATGGTCTTGGGGACATCTCGAGGACAATCGGGGTGATCGAGGGGACCTTGGGGACACCGTGGTGACCTCCCGCAGGTGATTGGTGGCAACGAGGACCCCGAGGGGGTGGTCCTGAAGGACCTGGCCCCGCCCCCGGTGGCCCGAGCCCTCCGGGTGTACCCCCGAGCCCCACGCGCCATGAGCGTCTGCCTGCGCCTCGAGCTCTACGGCTGTCCCTGGGAGGGTGAGTGTCACCTCCTCGAGTGTCACCTCCTCGAGTGTCACCTCCCTGTCACCCTCTGGAGTCACCTCTGCTCCAAACCGTCACCCATTGGTGGCCCGGAGAGGGTGGTGGTGGTCCATGGTTATGTCCTTCGTCCAAGCGTTGGTGGTGGCCTGATGGCATCTGAGTTGGGGTCTGGTGGCTGTGGGGTCAACGGTTGGGTCATGGGGTCAATGGTTGAGTGTTGGGGTCAATGGTTGGGTGTTGGGGTCAATGGTTGGGTCATAGGGTCAATGGTTGGGTGTTGGGGTCAATGGTTGGGTCATGGAGTCATTGGTTGGGTGTTGGGGTCAATGGTTGGGTGTTGGGGTCAATGGTTGGGTCATGAGGTCAATGGTTGGGTCATGGGGTCAACGATTCAGTGTTGGGGTCAATGGTTGGGTCATGGGGTCAATGGTTGGGTGTTGGGGTCAATGGTTGGCTCATGGGGTCAATGGTTGGGTGTTGGTGTCAATGGTTGAGTGTTGAGGTCAATGGTTGGGTGTTGGGTTGTCCCCAAGGGCTGGTGGACCCCCATGGCCACCTCTCCCTCCACATTAACCCCTGTGGTGGCCCCGTGGTGGCCCCGTGGTGGCCTCGCGGTGACCCCGAGGTGACACTTCCCTGTCCCCAGCCGGCCTCGTGTCCTACACGGCCCCGCGTGGTCACATCATGGCCCTGGACCCCTTCCCAGTTGTCCTCAACGACTCCACCTACGATGGGTTCACCGCTGGCCCGTGAGTGTCCCCAGATGTCCCCAAGTGTCCCCAAATCTCCCCAAGGACCACCTCCCCCTGTCATCCCCAAGAATTCCCAAATTTCCCACCTCCAACCCCCACTGAGCACCCCCAAACCATCCCCAAGTATCTCCAAAACATCCCTGGAGCTCCCCAGATGTCCCTGGTGGTCTTCAAACTGTCCCTGAATGTCCCCCCAGCCACCTTTGCCCATCCCCAGGTGTCCCCAGGTTGGTCCTGGGTGGGTGGGATGGGACAATCCCGAGGTCCAGGTGTGTCCCCACCCTCTCAGGTATCACCAGGTGGTCCCCAGGTGGGACAATCCTGGTGGGGGACAACCTTGATGTGTCCTAGGTTGCATTTTGGGGGTCTGGGCCAGCTCTCGGATGGGGTCCTGGGATTGGACGACTTCGTGAGGACCCGCGAGCGTCGTTTGTGGCCTGGCTACGACTACGTGGGGTGGCCTCGACCCACCGGGCCTCGACCCCACGTGGAGCTGGAGTTCGAGTTCCAGGAGCTCCGGGTTTTCCACGCCATGCAGGTGCCCCACGGAATGCTGGGAGGTCTGGGAATTGTGGGATTGGTGGGATGGGTTGACCACGGATGGACGGATGAGCAACCACCACATCGACCCCATCTCACGGTCATGGGGTCAACGGTTGTGTGTTGAGGTCAATGGTTGGGTGTTGAGGTCAATGGTTGGGTCATGGGGTCAACGGTTGGGTGTTGGGGTCAACAGTTGGGTGTTGGGGTCAACGGTTGGGTGGTGAGGTCACTGGATTGTCCACTGGAAACCCTTTGGATTGGTCCCTCTGCCCCAAGGCATCATGGGATGGTGGGAAATGGTTGTCCTGGAGATTTGGGAATCGTGGGAATCATGGGATGGGTTGACCATGGATGGACAGATGAGTGGCCACCACATCGACCCCATCTCACGGTCTGGAATTGTCCACTGGAGACCCTTTGGATTGGTCACTCCGCCCCAAGGCATCATGGGATGTGTTGTCACCCTTCCCCTCAGGTCCACTGCAACAACCTCCACACGCGCGGGGTCGGAATTTTCCGTGCGGCCGAGTGTCGCTTCAAGAGGAGCTTGGCCACCGCCTGGGAGCCCTTGGTGGCCACCCACAGCCTGGATGGGGCCATCAAGGACCCCAGCGCCCGCTCGGTCACCGTCCCCTTGGGTGGGCGCCACGCCCGCTTCATCCAGTGCCGCTTCTTCTTCGGCGCCGAGTGGATGCTCTTCAGTGAGGTGTCCTTCATCTCAGGTTGGGTGATGGGATGGGGTTGGGGTCAATGGTTGGGTGTTTCGGTCAATGGTTGGGTGTTGGGGTCAATGGTTGGGTTATGGGGTCAACCATTGAGTGTTGGGGTCAATGGTTGAGTGTTGGGGTCAATGGTTGAGTGTTGGGGTCAACGGTTGGGTGTTGGGGTCAACAGTTAGGTCATGGGGTCAATGGTTGGGTGTTGTGGTCAACAGTTGGGTGTTGGGATCATTCATTGGGTGTTGGGATCAATGGTTGGCTGTTGCGGTCAACGGTTGTTGATGACATCATTGCTTGGGTGACGTCATCGACTGTCGATGACATCATCAGTGGCTGTCCCTGTCCCCAGACGTGGTGGACGAGCCCGTGGGTGCCAGTGGGTGGCCACCACCCCCGACCCCTGACCCCTCGGGAGCCATCTTGGAAAACACCTGGAACAGGGACAGGGCCAACAATACCACACCTCCAGGTAGGCGTGGCTTAACTGGGTGGGGCTTACCAAGGGTGGATGTGGCTATAACATCTCCCCACCCCTCTCCTGCCTCCCAGTAGCCCCAGTGGAGCCTGAACTGGTCCCGCCGGTGGCCAAAGCCGAACCGGGACAGTCGCCGGCCCTGTTGGGCTGCCTGGGCGCCATCATCCTCCTGCTGCTGGCCCTCATCATCCTCATCCTGCGGCGCCGGCTCTGCGCGGGGGCACTGGGCAAGGTCACTGGGGGGCACTGGGGGGCACTGGGAGGGACTGGGAGGGAACTGGGAGCAACTGGATGGAACTGGGATGAACTGGGAGCTCATATCAAGGTGCAGTACTCTTGAGTTCTGATGGGCTGAACTGGTCTGCACCATCTCTAACTGCTCTGAACCGGTCCTAACTGGTCTGAACTGGTTCAAACTGGTCTGAACTGGTTCAAACTGGTCTGAACTGGTTCAAACTGGTTTTTCTCCCCTCCCAGTCCCAGCACCACTCCTCGGAGGCCGCTCTGCGGGTGCAGCTCTCAGTGCCAGGGGACACTGTGGTCATCAACAACGCCACCGGGGGAGGGGCTCGGGGGCTGCCTCGTTACGAGAGGATCCCACCCGGTCCCGGTCCTGGTCCCACCTCTGGTCCTGGGGAGTACCAGGAACCCACCCGGGCACGGCCCCGACCACCCTCGCAGCCCCCCGGGGCTGGTGAGAAGATGGGGGTGGGGTCAACGGTTGGGTCATGAGGTCATTGGTTGGGTGTTGGGGTCAATGGTTGGGTGTTGGGGTCAATGGATGGGTCATGGGGTCATTGGTTGGGTGTTGGGGTCAACAGTTGGGTGTTGGGGTCAATGGTTGGGTCATGGGGTCAATGGTTGGGTGTTGGGGTCAATGGTTGGGTCATGGGGTCAATGGTTGGGTGTTGGGGTCAACGATTGGGTCATGGGGTCAATGGCTGGGTGTTGGGGTCATTGGTTGGGTGTTGGGGTCAATGGTTGGGTGTTGGGGTCAATGGTTGGGTGATGGAGTCAATGGTTAGGTCATGGGGTCAACAGTTGGGTCATGGGGTCATTGGTTGGGTGTTGAGGTCAATGGTTGGGTGTTGGGATCAATGGTTGGGTCATGGGGTCAACGGTTGGGTGTTGAGGTCAACAACTGGATGGAGGGAGGGATGGAAAATGCGATCTCTCCCCAAATTTTTCCCCATTTTTTTTCCCTCTTCGTTTCATTTTTAAAAAATTGGGAAAAAATTGGAGAAATTGAGGCAGAAAAAATGGGGTAAAAACAACAAAAAAACTTGGCAAGAATCCGGGGGAAAAATGAGAAAATTCAGGCAGGAAAAATATGGACAAAAAAAGTGGAAAAAGAACAAAAAGACTTGAGAAAATTTGGGGAAAAAATGAGAAAATTCAGGCAAATTTTCCCATTTTTTTCCCTATTTTTTTCCATGCTTTCTCCTCTTCTTTCTTCCCCCCCAAAAATGAGGGGAAAATGGTGAAAAACACCTCAAAAATTCATGAAAAAAATCCCAAAACCACCCCAAAAATCCCCAATTCTTTCCGACCACGCCCTCTCTGACCACACCCTCTTTGACCACGCCCTCTCTGACCACGCCCCCCCAGCCAACCCAGCCTATCGACTCCTCCTTGCCACCTACGCCCGACCAATGGGAGGTCTCGCCCGGGCCCTGCCCGACGGCGCCAAACCAATCAACACCGACGGTGAGGGGCGGGGCTGGGGAGATGACCACACCCACTTAAGCCCCGCCCACATCCACCTCACCTGTAGCCCCTCCCACCCCTCAGGTGAGCCCGGGGGAGGGGCGGGGGCTTACGCCGAGGCTGACGTCACCGGAAGCTCCGCCTACGCCCTGGCTGGCCCCGCCCATGGCCCCGCCCTCCCCTCCTTCCCTCGGCGCCACCTTCGCTTCCGGGAGAAGCTGGGGGAGGGGCAGTTTGGAGAGGTAAGCCACGCCCACCTGCAGCAAGCCACGCCCATTGGGTGTTTGGTTACACCCCCTTCTTGAGACCACGCCCATGATTGTTTAGCCCCACCCCCAAAATTTTGGCGCCACCCACCTCAGCGAGGCCACGCCCACCTGAGTTTTAACCCCTCCCTTCATTGAAGCCACGCCCCCATGGTGGTTTAGCTCCACCCCCTTTCCTCAGGCACCGCCCCTTCCTATTGGCCACACCCTCTTTTTGGCCACACCCCTTTTCCCTTGGCCCCGTCCCCAGGTGCTGCTGTGTGAGGTCATCGCCCCCCACGCCCTGGGCCTGGCTCCACCCCCTGGGTCAGGCCCCGCCCACTCAGCCCCAGGGCGCCCCCTGCTGGTGGCGGTCAAGGTGCTGCGGCCGGATGCGACCAAGAACGCTCGGTATGGAGACTGGGAGGGACTGGGATGGAACTGGGAAGCACTGGGAGGCACTGGGAAGCACTGGGATGGAACTGGGCAGCACTGGGATGAACTGGGATGGACTGGGATGAACTGGTAGAGACTGGGATGGACTGGGAGGAACTGGGAGGGACTGGGATGAACTGGGATGGAACTGGATGAACTGGGTGGCATTGGGCAGCACTGGGATGAACTGGGATGGACTGGGATGAACTGGAAGGAACTGGGATGAACTGGGATGAACTGGGATGAACTGGGATGAACTGGGCCGCACCATTGGGGGTTAATTTATTTTGGGGTGGGGTCTCCAGGAGGGACTTCCTGCAGGAGGCTCGGACCTTGGGGCGGCTCCGGGACCCCAACGGGTGGCACTGGGATGAACTGGGATGAACTGGGATGAACTGGGACGAACTGGAATGAACTGAGCCGCACCAGTGGGGGTTAATTTATTTTGGGGTGGGGTCTCCAGGAGGGACTTCCTGCAGGAGGCTCGGACCCTGGGGCGGCTCCGGGACCCCAACATCGTGCGGCTGCTGGGGGTGTGTGAGGGGCCTGGACCCCTCTGCATCGTCACCGAGTACATGGAGCACGGAGACCTCCACCAGTTCCTGGGCGGGCCCCAGGGCCACGCCCTCAGGTGGGACACGCCCCCCTCCAGACACGCCCTGATAAAGCCACGCCCACCCCGAGTTGTTTTCCCGGTGATATTTCCGGAGCGCTGGCCCTTTAAGAGCAGCCCTGCCCATTTTTGGACACACCCATTGAAGCCACGCCCATCCCAAGTTGTTTTCCTGACGTTATTTTTGGGGCGCTGGCCCTTTAAGAGTGGCTCCACCCATTTGTGGCCACACCCATTGAAGCCATGCCCATATATGGCCACACCCACTCTCAGTAATTTTTCCTGATGTTATTTTTGGGGCACTGGCCCTTTAAGAGCAGCCCTGCCCATTTGTGGGTGTGCCCACTGAAGCCACACCCATATATGGCCACACCCATTGAAGCCACGCCCACAACGAGTTATGTTCCCGATGGTATTTCCGGTATTTTTTGGGGTGCTGGCCCTTTAAGAGTGGCTCCACCCATTTGTGGCCACACCCATTGAAGCTATGCCCATATATGGCCACACCCATTAAAGCCACGCCCACTCTGAGTCATTTTTCCCGATGTTATTTTTGGGGTGCTGGCCCTTTAAGAGCAAGAAAAAAGACATTTTTTGGGGTGGGAAAAAGAGAATTTGGAGGGGAAAAAAAAATGGATTTTTTGGGGAGAAAAATACCTTTTTTGGGCGGAGGAGAAAGGGATTTTTTGGGTGGGAAAAGCAGATTTTTAGGGGTGGGAAAAAAGTGGATTTGGGGTAGGAAAAAAACAGATTTGGGGTAGAAAAAGCTGGATTTTTTGGGGGGAAAAACAGATTTTTTTAGGAAAAAAATGGATTTAGGGTAGAGAAAACCAGGAATTTTTTGGGGGAAAATGGAATTTAGGGTAGGACAAAACATATTTTTTGGGGGAAAAAGCGAATTTAGGGTAAAAAAACCAGCATTTTCAGGGGGAAAATGGAATTTAGTGTAGAAAAAAACATATTTTTTGGGAGAAAAGCTGATTTTTTGGGGCAAAATCCGGATTTTTTTTGGGACACAGCAGATTTAGGGTAGACAAAACCAGGAAATTTGAGGGAAAATCGAATTTAATGTAGAAAAAACCATATTTTAGGGGGGGAAAAGTGGATTTTTTGGGAAAAAAAGTGTATTTTTTTTGGAAAAAACGTATTTAGGGTAATAAAAAAAGGGGTTTTTTTGGGGAAAAAACCGAATTTCGGAATTTTTTCGGCGGCAGCCTCGGTACCCTGGTGGAGCTGGGAGCCCAAATCGCCTCCTATTTTTGGGGGGGAAAAAGCAGATTTTTTTGGGGAAAAAACGGATTTAGGGTAGAAAAACCAGAATTTTTTTGGGAAAAATGGAATTTAGTGTAGAAAAAATCATATTTTTGGGGGACAAACTGTATTTTTTGGGGGAAAAAGAGAATTTAGGGTAGGAAAAAAACGAATTTTTTGGGGAAAAAGTGGATTTTTTGGAGGAGAAAGCGAATTTAGGGTAGAAAAAACCGTATTTTTGGGGGGAAAAAGAGGATTTTTGGGGAAAAAGGGGATTTTTTTGAGAAAAAACCAAATTTTGGAATTTTTTCGATGACAGCCTCGGCACCCTGGTGGAGCTGGGAGCCCAAATCGCCTCCTGTTTTTGGGGGGGGAAAAGCGGATTTAGGGTAGAAAAAACCAGATTTTTTGGGGAAAAAAAGAGGTTTAGGGCAGAAAAAACTGGATTTTTTTGGGGAAAAATGGAATTTAGTGTAGAAAAAACGTATTTTGGGGGGGAAAAAGTGGATTTTTTGGAGGAAAAAGCAGATTTTTTTGGAGAGAAAAAGAGGAGTTTTTTTTGGGGAAAAAGCAAATTTAGGGTAGAAAAATACGGAGTTTTTGGGGGAAAAAGTGGATTTTTTGGGGGGGAAAAATCAGATTTTTTGGGGGAAAAAGAGGATTTTTTGGGGGTAAAAGTGGATTTTTTTGGGGGGAAGAAGCGAATTTAGGGTAGAAAAAAACGTATTTTTGGGGGGAAAAATGTGTATTTTTTTGGGAGAAAAGCTAATTTAGGGTAGAAAAAAACAGGAAATTTGAGGGAAAATCAAATTTAATGTAGAAAAACCTTACTTTTTTGGGGGAAAAAGTGGATTTTTTTGGGGAAAAACCGATTTAGGGTAGATAAAACTATATTTTTTGGGGGGAAAAATGTATTTTTTTGGGAAAAAAAAGATAATTTAGGGTAGAAAAAAACCAGGAAATTTGAGGGAAAATCAAAATTAATGTAGAAAAAAACGTATTTTGGGGGGAAAAAGTTAATTTTTGGGGGAAAAAGCGTATTTTTTTTGGAAAAAAACGTATTTAGGGTAGAAAAAAAACAGGGCTTTTTTGAAAAAAAACGATTTTTTGGTTTATTATTTTTTTTGGGGGGTGCAGCCTCGGCACCCTGGTGGAGCTGGGAGCCCAAATCGCCTCCTATTTTTGGGGGGAAAAAAGCGAATTTAGGGTAGAAAAACCGGAATTTTTGGGGAAAAAGCAGATTTTTTTGGGGGGAAAAAGAGGATTTTTTGAGGAAAAAGTGGATTTTTTGGGGAAAAAAGCAGGTTTTTGGGGAAAAAAGCCAATTTAGGGTAGAAAAAACGTATTTTTTGGGGAAAAAAGTGGATTTTTGGGGGGAAAAAGCAGATTTTTTTGGAGAGAAAAAGAGGACTTTTTTTGGGGAAAAAACTGATTTAGGGTAGAAAAAACTATATTTTTGGGGGGGAAAAGTGGATTATTTCGGGGGAAGAAACGGATTTTTTGGGAAAAAAGCGAATTTAGGGTAGAAAAAAACCGAATTTTTTGGGGGAAAAAGTGGATTTTTTGGAGGAAAAAGTAGATTTTTTTGGGGGAAAAATCAGATTTTTGGGGGGAAAAGCGCATTTTTTTGGGGAAAAAGCAGATTTAGCGTAGAAAAACCTTACTTTTTTGAGGAAAAAGGGGATTTTTTTGGGGAAAAAGCGAATTTAGGGTAGAAAAAAACCGTATTTTTGGAGGGAAAAAGTGGATTTTTTTGCGGAAAAAGTCGATTTAAGGTAGAAAAAACCGTATTTTTTGGGGAAAAAACCAAATTTCGGAATTTTTTCGGCGGCAGCCTCGGCACCCTGGTGGAGCTGGGAGCCCAAATCGCCTCCGGGATGAGATTTCTGGCGGATTTGAACTTCGTGCACCGAGATTTGGCCACGCGGAATTGTTTGGTGGGCCAAGGGTTCACCGTGAAGGTGGCGGATTTTGGGATGAGCCGAAACCTCTACAGCGCCGATTACTATCGAGTGCGGGGCCGAGCCCTCCTGCCCATCCGCTGGATGGCCTGGGAGTGCATCCTCATGGTCAGCGAGGGGGGAAAATGGGGGAAAAAGGGGAAAAATGGGAAAAAATGGTGAAAAAATGGCGAAAAACGGTGAAAAAATGGTGAAAATTCGTAAAAAATTGGGGAAAAAATGGGATTTTGGGGTGCAAAAATGGGGTTTGGAGTGGTGTCAGACTGGGAGTGCATCCTCATGCTCAGCGAGGGGGGAAAATGGGGGAAAAATGGGAAAAAATGGGAAAAAATGGGAAAAAATCAGAAAAAATGGGAAAAATGGGAAGAAATGGCGAAAAAATGAAAAAAATTGGCGAAAATTGGGGGAAAATTGGGTTTTAGGTCGTACTGGGCACTGCTGACTCTTCCATGGTCAGTGGGGCAGGAAAGAATGAGGAAAAACAGGGAAAAAGTGGGAAAAAATGGGAAAAAATGGGGAAAATGGCGAAAAATGGTGAAAATTCGCAAAAAAATGGGGAAAATGGGAAAAAAAATGGAATTTGGGGAGGGAAAATGGGGCTTGGAGTGGTGTCAGGCTGGGAGTGCATCCTCATGGTCAGTGAGGGCGGAAAATGGGGGAAAAAGGGGAAAAAATGGGAAAAAATGGGAAAAAATCAGAAAAAATGGGAAAAATGGGAAGAAATGGCGAAAAAATGAAAAAAATTGGCGAAAATTGGGGGAAAATTGGGTTTTAGGTCGTACTGGGCACTGCTGACTCTTCCATGGTCAGTGGGGCAGGAAAGAATGAGGAAAAACAGGGAAAAAGTGGGAAAAAATGGGAAAAAATGGGGAAAATGGCGAAAAATGGTGAAAATTCGCAAAAAAATGGGGAAAATGGGAAAAAAAATGGAATTTGGGGAGGGAAAATGGGGCTTGGAGTGGTGTCAGGCTGGGAGTGCATCCTCATGGTCAGTGAGGGCGGAAAATGGGGGAAAAAGGGGAAAAAATGGGAAAAAATGGGGGAAAAATGGGAAAAAACGGTGAAAAAATGGCGAAAATTCGCAAAAAATTGGGGAAAAAAATGGGAAAAATGGCGAAAAATGGGGAAAAATGGCGAAAATTCGCAAAAAAATGGGGAAAATGGGAAAAAAAAATGGGATTTGGGGAGGGAAAATGGGGCTTGGAGTGGTGTCAGACTGGGAGTGCATCCTCATGGTCAGTGAGGGCGGAAAATGGGGGAAAAAGGGGAAAAAATGGGAAAAAATGGGGGAAA
>JAWWMJ010000097.1:6447486-6469627 GCA_035047045.1 Vireo griseus
TTTTGTGAGTGTTGGGGGAATTTTTGAGGGCATTGTTTTGTGATTTTTGAGGGAATTCTTGGGGAATTTTTTGTGGGGATTTTCTGAGATTTTTGGGGGGATTTTTGGGAGGGTTCTTGGGGGAATTGTTGGGGAATTTTTTTCTGATTTTTGGGGGAATTTTTGAGGGAATTTTTTTGTGATTTTGGGGGGAATTTTCAGAGAGTAATTTGTGATTTTTTGGGGGAATTTTTTGTGATTTTTGAGGGAATTTTTTGTGATTTTTGAGGGAATTTTTTGTGATTTTTGAGGGAATTTTTTTGCGATTTTTGGGCGAATTTTGGGGCGATTTTGGGACAATTTTTGGGATGATTTCAGGACATTTTTGGGGTGAATTTGGTGTGATTTTGGTTCCCTGTCTGGCCCCCACAGTGGATTTGCAGACAGGGTTCCCAAACCTGACAGCTCTCAGTGGGGAGGGGGCCTGGGGCTCAGCAGGGTTTGGGGAGAATTTGGGGGAGTTTGGGACAATTTTGGGGGGAATTTCTTGTGATTTTTGGGGAAATTTTCTGGGATTTTTGGAGGAATTTTTTTGGGAATTTTTTGTGATTTTTGGAGGAATTTTTGGGGAATTTTTTGCGATTTTTGGGGGAATTTTCAGAGAGTAGTTTGTGATTTTTGGAGGAATTTTTGGGGAAATTTTATGTGATTTTTGGGGGAATTTTCAGAGAATAGTTGGTGATTTTTTGAGGGAATTTTTTTGTGATTTTTGGGGGAATTTTTTTGTGATTCTTGGGGGAATTTTCTGTGATTTTTGGGGGAATTATTGGGGAATTTTTTGTGATTTTTGGGGGAATTTTCTGTGATTTTTGAAGGAATTTTTGGCAGAATTTTAGGCGATTTTTGGGGTGATTTTGGGAGATATTTTGGGAATTTTTGGGGTGATTTTGGTTCCCTGTCTGGCCCCCACAGTGGATTTGAAGACAGGGTTCCCAAACCTGACAGCTCTCAGTGGGGAGGGGCCTGGGGCTCAGCAGGGTTTGGGGAGAATTTGGGGGAGTTTGGGACAATTTTTGAGGGAATTTTTGGAGGATTTTAGGGGAATTTTCTGGGATTTTTGGAGGAATTTTTGGGGAATTTTTTGTGATTTTTGGTGATTTTTTAGGAAATTTTTTGTGATTTTTGGGGGAATTTTTGGGGAATTTTTTGTGGGGATTTTTTGTGATTTTTGGGGGGGATTTTTGGGGAATTTTTTATGATTTTGGGGGGGAATTTTTGGGGAATTTTTTTGTCATTTTTGGGGGAATTTTTGAGGGAATTTTTTGTGATTTTTGGGGGAATTTTGGGGGAATTTTTTTTTGATTTTTGAGGGAATTTTTGGGGAATTTTTTTGCGATTTTTGGGGGAATTTTTTGTTATTTTTGGGAGGATTTTTGACGGAATTGTTGGGGAATTTTTTTCTGATTTTTGGGGGAATTTTTGGGGAACTTTTTGTGATTTTTGGGGGGAATTTTCTGTGATTTTTTGGGGAATTTTCTGAGATTTTTAGGGGAATTTTCAGAGAGTAGTTTCTGATTTTTGGGGGAATTTTCTGTGATTTTTGAGGGAATTTTTTGTGATTTTTGGGGGAATTTTTTTGCGATTTTTGGGCGAATTTTTGAGGGATTTTGGGAGGATTTTTGGGACATATTTTGGGAATTTTTGGGGTGATTTTGGTTACCTGTATGGCTCCAACAGTGGATTTGAAGACAGGGTTCCCAAACCTGACAGCTCTCCAGTGGGGAGGGGGCCTGGGGCTCAGCAAGTTCCTCCCATACTTCTCCAGGATGTTCAGGGCTGTCCTCAGGGGGCTCAGACCCCGCGGGAGACCCTCAGGAACCTGAAAAGAGAGGGAAAATCAGGAGGTTTTGGGCAAAAATAAAAAAAAAATGGTGAAAATCGGGTGAAAAATGGCGAAAAAATGAAGAAAAATGGGTGAAAAATGATAGAAAAATGAGTAAAAAATGGGGAAATGTCAGGAAAATCCTCCCTAAAAATCATCCAAATCCAGCCCAAAAATCATCCCAAAATATCTCCCAAAAGTCCCAAAAAAATCTCCCAAAAATCCCCCCAAAATTCCCCAAAAATCTCCAAAAAATTCCCCCAAAATCTCTCAAAAATCACCCAAAAATTCCCCCATAAATCACAGAAAATCTCATCCAAAATTCCCCAAAAATCATCTCAAAATTCTCCCCAAAAAACTCCCTCAAATCTCCCCAAAATCCCTAAAAAATTCCCTAAAATCCTCCCAAAATTTCTCCCAAAATATCTCAAAAATCCCCCAAAAATTCCCTCAAAAATCACAGAAAATTTCCCCAAAAATCCCAAAAAAATTCTCCAAAAATTCCCCCAAAAATCCCAAAAAAATACCAGAAAATTCCTTCAAAAATCACAAAAAATTGCCCAAAAATTCCCTCAAAAATCCCAGAAAATTCTCCCAAATATCACAAAAATTCCCCAAAAAATCCCCCAAAATTCCCCAAAAAATCCCCCAAAATTCCCCAAAAAATCCCCCAAAAATCACAAAAAAATTGCCCCAAAATCTCTCAAAAATCCCAGAAAATTCCCTCAAAAATCACAGAAAATCTCATCCAAAATTCCCCAAAAAACTCCCCTAAAATCATCCCAAAAAATCACCCAACTGTCCTAAAATCCTCCCAAAAATTCTCCCAAAATTTCCCCAAATATCACAAAAAATTCCCCAAAAAATGCCCCAAAAAATCTCAGAAAATTGCCCCAAAAATCACAAAATATTTCCCAAAAATTTCCTCAAAACCTCCCCAAAAATCACAAAAAATTCCCCAAAATTCCCCAAAAATCACAAAAAATTCCCCAAAAATTCCCCCAAAAATTCCCAAAAATTCCCCCAAAAATCACAAAAAAATTCTCCAAAAATTCCCCCAAAAAACCTGCGAAAAATGGCGAAAAAATGGCAAAAAATGGCAAAAAATTGAAGAAAAATGAGAGAAAAATGAGAGAAAAATGAGAGAAAAATGGGGAAATGTCAGGAAAATCCAACCTAAAAATCATCCAAATCCAGCTCGAAAATCATCCCAAAAAGCCAAAAAAATTCTACCCAAAATTCCCCAAAAATTCCCCAAATTTCCCCCAAAAAATCTCTCAAAAATCACAAAAAAATCCTGCCCAAAACTCCCCAGAAATGTCCCAAAAATTCCTCCAAAATCTCTCCCAAATTGCCCTAAAATTGTCCCAAAAATTCCCCCGAAATCTCTCAAAAATCACTCAAAAAATCCCTCAAAAATCCCAGAAAATTCCCCCAAAAATTACAAAAAATTCTCAAAAAATTCCCTCAAAAATCCCAGAAAATTCCTTCAAAGATCACCAAAAAATTCCCCCAAAAAATCCCCAAAAATTCCCCCAAAAATCACAAAAAATTCCCCCAAAATCTCTCAAAAATCACCCAAAAAATCCCCTAAAAATCACAGAAAAATCTCATCCAAAATTCCCCAAAAAACTCCCCTAAAATCATCCCAAAAAATCACCCAAAATTCCCCCAAAAATCACAAAAAATTCCCCCAAAAATCTCAGAAAATTCCCCCAAAAAACACAAAAAAATTCCCCAAAAATTCCCCCAGAAATCACAGAAAATTCCCCCCAAAATTCCCCAAAAATTCCCCCTAAAATCCCCAAAATTCTCCCAAAAAATCACAAAAAATTCCCCAAAAAATCACAGAAAATTCCCCCAAAAATAAGAAAAAAATCTGCAAAAAAATCTACAAAAAATCAGAAAAAAAATAGGAAAAAAATCGGGAAAAAATCCAAAATAAATCTGTAAAAAATCAGAAAAAAATTTGCAAAAAATCGGCCAAAAATCAGAAAAAATTTTAAAAAATACGAAAGAAATAGGAAAAAAATAGGAAAAAAAACCCCAAAGAATCAGAAAAAAATTGGAAAAAAAATCCTTTAAAAATCAAAAAAAAAAGTGAAAAAAATCCGAAAAATATCCGAAAAAAATCTGAAAAAAATCAGAAAAAAATCAGAAAAAATTGGAAAAAAAGCAGAAAAAAATCTGCAAAAAATTTGCAAAAAATCTCCAAAAAAATCGGAAAAAATCCGAAAAAAAAATGGAAAAAAATTGGAAAAAATCTGCAAAAAATTTGCAAAATATCTGTAAAAATTCAGAAAAAAATCTGCAAAAAATCTGCAAAAAATCTACAAAAAATACAAAAAAATTCGAAAAGAAATCGAAAAAAATGTTAAAAAAATGCAAAAAAAATCCAAAAAAAATCCAAAAAAAATCAGAAAAAGTTACCAAAAAATTCACAAAAAATTCCCAAAAAATCCCCAAACTCTCCCCAAATTTTCCCACCCCAAATTCCCATTTTTCCTACCCATTCCAGGTTGTCCCTGAGCAGTTTTTCCCCCTGGATTTGGGTGAGTTTTTGGCTCGGGAGCAGAGACAGCAAAAATCAGGGAAAAATCCGAAAAAAATCAGAAAAAAAGTCTGTAAAAATAAAAAAAAAATCAGAAAAAAAATGGGAAAAAAATGTGAAAAGAATCTGCAAAAAATCAGAAAAAATAGGAAATAAATATGAAAAAAATATGAAAAAATTTTGCAAAAAATTGGAAAAAATCTTCAAAAAATTTGCAAAAAATTGGAAAAAAATCAGAAAAAAATTGGGAAAAAAAATCAAAAAAAATCGGAAAAAAATCAGAAAAAAATCCCAAAAAATTAGAAAAAAATCTGCAAAAAATCTGCAAAAAATCTACAAAAAATACAAAAAAAAAAATCGAAAAAAATTCGAAAAAAATGTTAAAAAAATGCGAAAAAAATGCGAAAAAATCCGAAAAAAATCCGAAAAAAATCCGAAAAAAAATCTTAAAAAAATCTGTAAAATTCTCCAAAAATCCCCAAACTCTCCCCAAATTTTCCCACTCCAAATTCCCATTTTTCCTACCCATTCCAGGTTGTCCCTGAGCAGTTTTTCCCCCTGGATTTGGGTGAGTTTTTGGCTCGGGAGCAGCCTCAGGCTCAGGATCCTTCCCAGCTCTGCTGGAGGTTCAGTCCTGGCAGGGAACAGCAGCAGGGACTGCTCCAGGGAGCCTCTCAGAGCCTGAAATTTGGGGTGAAAAACAGAGAATTTGGGGAAATTCGGGGAGAATTTGGGGATTGGGGGGGAGAGGGGAAAAGTTTGGGTGGTTTTGAGGGAGTTTTTGGGGGTTTTTTGGGTTTTTTTGGGGGTTTTGGGGGGGTTTGGGAGGGGGAAAATGAGGAATTTTGGGGGGAATGTGGGGATTTGGGGGAAATTTGGGGGTTTTGGGGAGGATTTGGGAAAATTTGGGTGGATTTTGGGGGAACTTTGGAGAAAATGTGGGAATTTGGGGGAAATTCGGGGGGTTTTGGGTGGATTTGGGAAAATTTGGGGGGATTTTGGTGGGACTTTGGGGAAAAATTCAGGAATTTCAGGGAAATTTGAGTGGATTTGGGATTTGGGGGGGATTTTGGGGGAAATGTGGGAATTTGGGGGAATTTTGGGGAATTTTTGAGTGGGTTTTGGGGGAATTTTGGGGAAAAAGTTGGGAATTTGGGAGGATTTGGGAAAATTTGGGGGGATTTTGGGGAAAATGTAGGAATTTGGGAGAATTTTGGGGGATTTTGAGTGGGTTTTGGGCAAATTTGGGGGAATTTTGGGGAAAAAATTGGGAATTTGGGAGAAATTTGCAGGAATTTGGGAAAATTTGGGGGGATTTTGGGGAAAATGTGGGTATTTGGGAGAAATTTGGGAGGTTTGGGGTGGATTTGGGAACATTTCACAGGATTTTGGGGAAACTTTGGGGAAAAATTTGGGTATTTGGGGAAATTTGGGGGTTTTGTGTGGATTTGGGAAAATGTAGTGAACTTTGGGTGAGTTTCGGGGGCATTTTGGGGAAAAACTTGGGAATTTGGGAGAAATTTGGGAGGTTTTGGGTGGATTTGGGAACATTTGGTGGGATTTGGGTGGATTTTTGGGGAAAAATTTGAGTATTTGGGGGAAATTCGCAAGGATTTGGGAAAACTTGGGGGGATTTTGGGTGGATTTTGGGGAAAATTTGGGAATTTGGGAGAATTTTGGGGGTTTGGGTGGATTTTGGGGGAAAATTTGGGAGGATTTGGGGAAATTTGGTGGAGTTTTGGGGGAATTTTGGGAATTTGGGAGGTTTGAGGTGATTTTGGGGAGAATTTTCTGTGGTTTTTGTGGAATTTGGGGAGATTTTGGGGGATTTGGGTGGATTTTGGGGGAAATTTTGGGGAAAAATTTGGGAATTTGGGGGAAATTTGGGAGGTTTTGGGTGGATTTGGGAAAATTGGGTTGGATTTTGGGCGGATTTTGGGAAAAACTTGGGAATTTGGGTGGATTTGGGGGAAATTTTGGGAAACTTCAGGAACCTGGGAAAAATGTGGGGAGGTTTAGGGAGGTTTGAGGCGATTTTGGGGGGATTTTGGAGGATTTGGAGCAATTTTGGGGGAGATTTGAGAAAATTTGGGAGCTTTGAGAGTGTTGGATGTGATTTTGGGGCAATTTTCTGTGATTTTGGGCAATTTTTTGTGATTTTTGGGTGAATTTTGCCTCGCTTGGGGTGCATTTTCCTTGATTTTAGGACGATTTGGGGAGGTTTGAGGAGGAATTTTGTGGATTTGAGGGAGATTTGGGGGAAATCGAGGAGATTTTGGGGGTCTGGGAGGGATTTTGGGAAGGATTTTGGGTGAATTTTGGGGTTTTTGGGGGGCTCACCTTGAGGGTCTCCACATCTGAGGGAGCTTTGGGGGGATCTGCCATCACCTGAGGGGGAGAAAAGAGAGAAATTCGAGGAGATTTTGAGTGAAATTCAGGGAGGTTTGGGACAAAAAAGAAATTTTAGAGACTTTTCAGAGAATTTGAGGAAGACTTTGGAGTTTCTGAGATGGTTTTGACCCAAATTTCTGTGATTTTGGGGTGTCCTGAGATGTTTTCAGACCCCCTCAAATTTTGAGCAGCTTCAGGGCCTTTTTTTCCCCCAAATTCGGAGCTTTTCGGAGGTTTTGGATCCCCTTTTAAACCCTCCCAAATTTATGGGGATTTTGAGGGCGTTTTAAGAGCCTGGAACCCCCTTCAGACCCCCCAAAATTCGGGAATTTTTAAGGAATTTTGTGACCACTTCCAACACCCATTTTTGAGGCTCTTTCGACCCTTTAAACCTCCAAATTCGAGGCGGAAATTCCGGGAGCACCTCTGGATGATTTTAAGGGCGCGGAGCCTTTTACCAACCCCCAAATTTCTGGAGCTTTTGGGGATGTTTTAGGGGCGTTCCGAGGGTGTGGGGAAGCCTCCTCAGCCCCCTCCCATTAGAGGCGGGGTCGCCCTTTCGTAGTTACCTCAGCGAGCGGCGGCGGCTCCAAAATGGCGGCGAAGTCCTGAGGGGGAATGGGAAGAAGTGGGCGCGGCTTCCTCTATGTGACGTCACGCCCTTACTATTGCCCTCACTCAAAATGGCGGCGCCTGCTCTACGTTCATCTTACTGCGCATGCTCCTCCTCACTCCGCGCTGCTATTGGCTGATTCCCTTCCCGCCTCTCCCCATTGGCCGCGCCTCAGTGAGGGCTGCCCTCACTCAAAATGGCGCTTCCCGCTCCTTCCCTTCCCGCCCATCCGTTGACCAATCAGAACGCTGGGTTTTGGCGGGCACGCCCCGTCTGGGCTTAAGCCACGCCCATCTTCCCCTTCTCCCCTCAGGCCGCCATGATGGCGGCGGCGACCCCTCGGCTTCGGCCGCTGCTCCGCGCGCTGAGGGCTCAGGTCAGCCAGGACAGCGTGGATTTCCATAAAAGGTGACTTTATGACGTCATATCGGCGATTTTGACGTCATCAAGTCGTTTTTTGTTTGGTTTGTGTAGAGATTTCGGGGTCGTTTGTGGTGTTGTGGTGCCCCCCCCACGCTGGTCCCGCCCGTGAGGGGAGTGGCGAGCGGAGGAGCTCAGGTGAGGGGGAAAAAATGGGGGAAAAAAAGGATTTTTAAGGGAAATTTGAGGGAATTTTAAAAATTCTGAGGGGATTTGGGGGGTTCGGAGGGATTTGGGGCGAAATTGGGGGATTTTGGGAAAATTTGGGGGGAGTTTGAGGGGGTTTGGGGAGGTTTTGAGGTGATTTTGGGGGGATTTTGTGGGGTTTCTTGAGGGGGAATTGGGGGAAAATTGGGGAATTTGGGGGACATTTGGGAATTTTGGGGGAGTTTTGGGAGGTTTGAGGCGATTTTGGGGTGAATTTTTTGGGATTTCTGTGGTTTCTTGAGGGGGTCTGAGGGGAATTTTGGGAAAAACTTGGGAATTTGGGTGGATTTTGGGAGGTTTGAGGCGATTTTGGGGGAGTTTTTTCTGATATTTTGAAGAGAATTGGGGGAATTTTGAGGGAATTTGGGGTGAAAATTGGGAATTTTAGGGAAATTTGGGAACTTGGGAGAGAATTTGGGGAAATTTTGGGAGATTTGAGGTGATTTTGGGTGAATTTTTTGAGGGAATTCGGGAAATTTTGGGTCGATTTGGGTGGAAAATTGGGAATTTTAGGGAAATTTGGGAACTTGGGAGAGAATTTGGGTGGATTTTGGGAAGTTTGAGGCAATTTCAGGTGAATTTCCTGTAATATTTTGAGGGAATTTGGGGAATTTTGGGTAGAATTGGGTGGAAAATTGGGAATTTCAGGGAAATTTGGGAACTTGGGAGAAATTTGGGGGATTTTGGGAGGTTTGAATTGATTTTGGGTGAATTTTCTGTGATTTTTTGGGGGGGAAATTTGGGAATTTGGGGAAAATTGAGGAATTTGGGAGGAATTTTGGGAAATTTTGGGAGATTTGAGGTGATTTTGTGTGAATTTTCTCTGATTTTTTGGGGGAATTTTGGGGGAAATTTGGGAGGAATTTTGGGAAATTTTGGGAGGTTTGAGGTGATTTTGGGTGAATTTTTTGTGATATTTTGAGGGAATTTTGGGGGAAATTTGGGAGGAATTTGGGGAAATTTTGGGAGGTTTGAGGCGATTTTGGGTGAATTTTCTGTGATTTTTTGAGGGGTTTGGGGGAATTTTGGGGGAATTTGGGTTGAAAATAAGGAATTTTAGGGAAATTTGGGTACTTGGGAGAGAATTTCGGGAAATTTTGGGAAATTTTGGGATGTTTGAGGTGATTTTGGGGCAATTTTCTGTGATTTTTTGGGGGGAAATTTGGGAATTTGGGGAAAATTGAGGAATTTGGGGAAATTTGGGAGATTTGAGGTGATTTTGGATGAATTTCCTGTGATATTTTGAGGGAATTTTGGGGGAAATTTGGGAGGAATTTGGGGAAATTTTGGGAGGTTTGAGGTGATTTTGGGTGAATTTTCTGTGATTTTTGGGGGGATTTTGGGGAAAATTGAGGAATTTGGGGGAAATTTGGGGAAATTCTGGGAGGTTTGAGGCGATTTTGGGGAGAATTTTTGTGATTTTGGGGATATTTGGGTGAATTTTGGACAGAATTTTGGGAGTTTTGTTAAATTTGTGGAGCAACCCAAATTTAGTTAGAATTTTATCTTCAATTTCCTGTCAAATTTTGTTATTTTTTATTCAGATTTTGTCATTTTTTTTATTTTTTAACCCAATTTTTTTTCTCCTCAGCCTTCTCCTGCCCCTCCCCCACCCCTCCCTCAGCAGGACCCCCCAGAAGAGGCCAATTTTGGGGTGAATTTGGGGGATTTTGGGGCCGAAGCTCGGCTGCAGGAGTTGGGTTTGGGAGGTTCCAGCCCCGTGGGGATGATCCAGAACCTTCTGGAATTGCTGCACTTGGAGCTGGGATTGCCTTGGTGGGCAGCGATCGCCGCAGGTCAGAGCCAAAATACACCAAAATTTGGGGTTTTTTGGGGAAAATTTGGGGAAATTTGGGGGTTTGGGGGAGGTTTGAGGAAAAAAAAATGGGGTTTTTAGGAAAAAAAATGGGGTTTTTAGGGGGAAATTTGGGGTTTTTAGGGGAAAAATTTGCATTATTTGAGGGGAAAATTTGAATTTTTCAGGGAGGAATTTGTTTTTTTGAGGGAAAATTTGGGGTTTTGGAGGGAAGAATTTGGATTTTTGAGGGGAAAAATTGGGATTTTTGAGGGAGAATTTGAGGTTTTGGGGAAGAATTTGGGGATTTTAGGGGAAAAAATCGGATTCTTGAGGGAAAAATTGTGATTTTTGAGAGGAAATTTGTGGTTTTGGGGGAAAATTTGGGGTTTTTAGGGGAAAAATGGGGGATTTTTGGGGAGAAAATTTGGGGATTTTGGGAGAAAAGTTGGGATTTTTGAGGGAAAAATTTGGATTTTTGAGGAGGAATTTGGGGTTTTGGGGAAGAATTTGGGGATTTAAGGAGGAAAATTTGGGGTTTTAGGGGGAAAGTTTGGGGATTTGGGGGGAAAGATTGGGATTTTTGAGGGAGAATTTGGGGATTTTTGGGGAAAATTTGGGAATTTTGGGGAAAAATT
The DNA here is from genome assembly GCA_035047045.1 of Vireo griseus. Taxonomy (NCBI): domain Eukaryota; kingdom Metazoa; phylum Chordata; class Aves; order Passeriformes; family Vireonidae; genus Vireo; species Vireo griseus. The sequence goes on from JAWWMJ010000097.1 coordinate 6,457,963, forward strand.
TGGATTTTTGAGGGAGAATTTGTGGTTTTGGGGAAGAATTTGGGGATTTTGGGGAGGTTTGAGGAGAAAAATGGAGATTTTTTGGGGGAAATTTGGGGTTTGGAACTGCTGCACTTGGAGCTGGGATTGCCTTGGTGGGCAGCGATCGCCGCAGGGCAGAGCCAAAAAACACCAAAAAATATCAAAAAACACCTAAAAATACCAAAATTTGGGAGTTTTTGGGGAAAATTTGGGGAAATTTGGGGGTTTGGGGGTGGTTTGAGGAAAAAAATTGGGATTTTTAGGAAAAAAAGTGGGATTTTTAGGGGGAAATTTGGGGTTTTTAGGGGAAAAAATGGGGATTTTTGAGGGGGAATTTGGGTTTTTGAGGGGGAATTTGGGGTTTTTGGGGAAAATTTGGGGATTTTGGGAGGATTTAAAGAAAGGTTTGGGGTTTTAGAGGGGAAATTTGGGATTTTTGAGGGAAAAATTTGGATTTTTGAGGGGGAATTTGGGGTTTTTGGGGGAAAATTTGGGGTTTTAGAGGGAAAATTTGGGGGTTTTGGGTGGAAAAATTGGGATTTTTGAGAGAAAATTTGTGGTTTTGGGAGAAAATTTGGGGATTTTGGGAGAGATTTGAGAAGAAAAATTGGGAATTTTAGGGGAAATTTGGGGTTTTAGAGGGAAAATTTTGGGATTTTTTGGGGGAAATTTTGGGGTTTTTAGGGGAAAAATTGGGATTTTTGAGGAGGAATTTGAGGTTTTTTGGGTAGAAATTTGGGGGTTTTGGGGCGATTTGAGGAAAAAAATTGGGATTTTTAGGGGGAATTTGTGGTTTTGGGAGAAAATTTGGGGATTTTGGGAGGTTTGAGGAGAAAAATGGAGTTTTTTTGCGGGAAATTTGGGGTTTGGAATTGCTGCACTTGGAGCTGGGATTGCCTTGGTGGGCAGCGATCGCCGCAGGGCAGAGCCAAAATACACCAAAAAACACCTAAAAATACCAAAATTTGGGGTTTTTGGGGAAAATTTGGGGAAATTTGGGGGTTTGGGGGTGGTTTGAGGAAAAAAAATGGGGTTTTTAGGGGGAAATTTGGGGTTTTTAGGGGAAAAATTGGGGATTTTTGAGGAGGAAATTGGGATTTTTGAGGGGGAATTTGGGGTTTTTGGGAGAAGATTTGGGGTTTTAGAGGGAAAATTTGGGATTTTGGGGAAAAATTGGGATTTTTGAGGGAAGAATTTGGGGATTTTTGTGGTGGTTTGAGGAGAAAAGTTGAGATTTTTTTGCGGAGTTTTGGGGGAGAATTAATGAAAAATTTCAGCTTTTAGAAGAAAAATTTGAATATTTTTAATATAAAACTCCTCATTTCCCACCCAATTCTCCCTGTGCTTTTTCCCCTCTTCCCTCCTGGGTATTTTTGGGTCGAATTTTAACAATTTTGGGTGGAATTTTAACAATTTTGGGTCGAATTTTGACAATTTTGGGTCGAATTTCAACAATTTTGGGTCGAATTTCAACAATTTTGGGTCGAATTTTGACAATTTTAGGTCGAATTTTGGCGACTTTGGGTCGAATTTTCACAATTTTGTGTCGAATTTTGCCAATTTTGGGTCAAATTTTAACAATTTTGGGTCGAATTTTGGCAATTTTGTGTCGAATTTTAACAATTTTGGGTGGAATTTTGACAATTTTGGGTCGAATTTTAACAATTTTGTGTCAAATTTTAACAATTTTAGGTCGAATTTTGACAATTTTGTGTCGAATTTTAACGATTTTGGGTCGAATTTTGACAATTTTGGGTTGAATTTTGACAATTTTGGGTCGAATTTTGGCAATTTTGTGTCGAATTTTAACGATTTTGGGTCGAATTTTGGCCATTTTAGGTCGAATTTTGGCGACTTTGGGTCGAATTTTGACAATTTTGTGTCGAATTTTGCCAATTTTGGGTCAAATTTTAACAATTTTGGGTCGAATTTTGGCAATTTTGTGTCGAATTTTAACAATTTTGGGTGGAATTTTGACAATTTTGGGTCGAATTTTAACAATTTTGTGTCAAATTTTAACAATTTTAGGTCGAATTTTGACAATTTTGTGTCGAATTTTAACGATTTTGGGTCGAATTTTGACAATTTTGGGTTGAATTTTGACAATTTTGGGTCGAATTTTGGCAATTTTGTGTCGAATTTTAACGATTTTGGGTCGAATTTTGGCCATTTTGGGTCGAATTTTAACAATTTTGGGTCGAATTTTGACAATTTTGGGTGGAATTTTGACAATTTTGGGTGGAACTTTGACAATTTTGGGTCGAATTTTAACAATTTTGGGTCGAATTTCAACAATTTTGGGTCGAATTTTAACAATTTTGGGTCGAATTTTAACAATTTTGGGTGGAATTTTGACAATTTTGGGTGTTTTTGGCTGTTTTCAGGCACGGTTGGGGCTCGGGTGCTGCTCCTGCCGCTGGTGCTGCGAGGCCAACGCGAGGCCGCCAAGCTCTCCAGGCACCTCCCCCACCTCCAGAAACTCTCCCAGCGATTGGCCGAGGCTCGCAGGGGGGCGGATCCCAACCAGGGTGGGCGTGGCGCCGAAATTCGGGGGGTTTGGGGCGAAATTTGGGTGAAATTCGGGTGAAATTTGGGTGAAAAATGGTGAAAAATGAAGGAAAAAGGATTTTAAATGGGTGTGGTTTGGGGATTGGGGGCGTGGCTTAAGTGGGTGTGGTATCAGGGGGCGTGGCCATGAAATTTGGGGAGATTGGGGCGAAATTTCGGCGAAATTTGGGTGAAAAATGGTGAAAAAATGGGAAAAAAGGATTTAAAGTGGGCGTGGTTTGGGGATTGGGGGCGTGGCTTAAGTCGGTGTGGCCTCAGGGGGGGTGGCCACAAAATTTGGGGAGATTTGGGTGAAATTTGGGTGAAATTCGGGTGAAAAATGGTGAAAAAATGGGATAAATGATTAAAAATGGGCGTGGTTTTGGGGGTTGGGGCGTGGCTTAAATGGGTGTGGCCTCAGGGGGCGTGGTCCCAAATTTGGGGAGATTCAGGCAAAATTTGGGAGGTTTTCGGTCAAATTTGAGTCAAATTTGGGTGAAAAACTGGAAAAGTAGGGGAAAAGGATTTTAAGTGGGTGTGGCTTAATGGTTTGGGGCGTGGCTTAAGTGGGTGTGGTCTCAGGGGGCGTGGCCACAAAATTCGGGGGGGTTGGGGCGAAATTTGGGTGGAATTTGGGTGAAAAATGGTGAAAAAATGGGAGAAAAGGATTTAAAGTGGGCGTGGTGTGGCGGTTGGGGGCGTGGCTTAAGGGGTGTGGTCTCAGGGGCGTGACCTCCAAATTCGGGGGTTTGGGGTGAAATTTGGGTGAAATTTGGGCGAAATTCGGGTGAAAAATGGTGAAAAAATGGGATAAATGATTAAGAATGGGCGTAGTTTTGGGGGTTGGGGCGTGGCCTAAATGGGTGTGGTCTCAGGGGGCGTGACCATGAAATTTGGGGAGATTGGGGTGAAAGTTGGGTGAAAAAAAGAGGAAAAATGAAGTAGAAAGGGGGAAAAAGGATTAAAAATGGGCGTGGTTTCAGGGTTGGGGCGTGGCATAAGTGGGTGTGGCCTCAGTGGGCGTGGCCACAAAATTTGGGGAGTTTTGGTCGAAATTTGGGTGAAATTCGGGTGAAATTTGGGTGAAAAATGGGGGACAAATGGGGAAAAAGGATTAAGAATGGGCGTGATTTGGGGATTGGGGGCGTGTCTTAAGTGGGTGTGGTCTCAAGGGGCGTGGCCATGAAATTTGGGGAGATTGGGGTGAAATTTGGGTGAAAAATGGTGAAAAAATGGGAAAAAAGGATTTAAAGTGGGCATGGTTTTGGGGATTGGGGACGTGGCTTAAGTGGGTGTGGTCGCCGGGGGCGTGGTTAAAAAATCCGGGGGCTTGGGGTGAAATTTGGGTGAAATTTGGGTGAAAAACGGTGGGAAAGTGGTGGAAAAATGAAGGGAAAAGGATTTTAAATGGGTGTGGTTTGGGGATTGGGGGCGTGGCTTAAGTGGGTGTGGCCTCAGGGGGCGTGGCCCCAAATTTCAGGGGGTTTGGGGGCGAAATTTGGGTGAAATTCGTGTGAAAAATGGTGAAAAAATGGGATAAATGATTAAGAATGAGCGTGGTTTTGGGGGGTTGGGGGCGTGGCTTAACTGGGTGTGGCCTAAGAGGCGTGGCCTTAAAATTTGGGGTGATTTGGGTCTTGTTTGGGATGTTTCAGGTAAAATTTGGGGGAAATTTGGGTGAAAAAAGGAGGAGAAATGGGGTAGAAGTGGGGAAAAAGGATTAGAAGTGGGCGTGGCTTGGGGACTGGCGGCGTGGCTTAAGTGGGTGTGGTCTCAGGAGGGCATGGCTTAAGTGGATGTAGCCTGGGGGGCGTGACCATAAAATGTGGGGAGGTTCAGGTAGAATTTGGGAGGTTTTGGGTGAAATTTGGGTGAAAAATGGGGTAGAAATGGGAAAAAAGTATTTAAAATGGGCGTGGTTTGGGGATTGGGGGCGTGGCTTTAGTGGGTGTGGTCTACGGGGGCGTGGTTACAAAATTTGGGGAATTTGGGGTGGAATTTGGGAGCTTTTGGGTGAAATTTGGGTGAAAAAAGGTGGAGAAATGGGGTAGAAATGGGGGAAAAGGATTAAAAATGGGCGTGGCTTGGAGATTGGGGGCGTGGCCTAAGTGGGTGTGGTCTCAGGGGGCGTGGTCCCAAATTTTGGGGAGATTCAGGCAAAATTTGGGAGGTTTTCGGTCAAATTTGAGTCAAATTTGGGTGAAAAACTGGAAAAGTAGGGGAAAAGGATTTTAAATGGGTGTGGCTTAATGGTTTGGGGCGTGGCTTAAGTGGGTGTGGCCTCAGGGGCCGTGGCCCCAAATTTCAGGGGGTTTGGGGTGAAATTCGGGTGAATAATGGTGGAAAAATGGGGGAGAAAGGGGGAAAAAGGATTTAAAATGGGCGTGGTTTGGGGATTGGGGCGTGTCTTAAGTGGGTGTGGCCTCAGGGGGCGTGGTCACAAAATTTGGGGAGATTCGGGCAAAATTTGGGAGGTTTTGGGTGAAATTAGGGTGAAAAAAGGTGGGGAAATGTAGTAGAAATAGGGGAAAAGGATTAAAAATGGGCGTGGTTTGGGGGTTGGGGCGTGGTTTAACAGGGTGTGACCTCAGGGGGCGTGGCCACAAAATTTGGGGCGATTCAGGCGAAATTTGGGAGTTTTTGGGTGAAATTTGGGTGAAAAATGGTGGAAAAATAGGTGAAAAGTGGAGAGAAAAAGGATTTAAAGTGGGCGTGGCCTAACTGGACTTGGGGAGTGGCCTCAACTGCCAATCATAATCCTGACTCCTCCTTGTGGGTGTGGCTTATCCATATATGTCCACACACAATGGGCGTGGCCTCCTCTTAAAGGGCCAGCGTCCCCTTTTAACTTTACCCAATTTTTCCCTTTTTGGGCTCAAATTTTGTGGGCGTGGCCGATCGGGGGTGGGTGTGGCTGGCAGGCCACGCCCCCCGGCAGTGACCACGCCCCCTTTTTAACCCCTCAGTGGCCGTGGCTTACTCTGAGCTGGTGTCGTACCAGAAGCGCCACGATGTGAATCCACTGCGAGGCTTCCTCGTGCCGCTGGTGCAGGTCAGGGAGAGCCCCGAAAATTCGGGAATTCGGCCCAAAAAATTTGGGATTGGGAGGGAAAAAAGTTTGGGAGTGGGAGGTCAAAAAATCTGGGGTGGGATCCCGAAAAATCCCGAAAAATTTGGGATCAAACCTTAGGAAATTGGGGATGGGAGCACCAAAAATGGAGGATGGGACTCAAAATATTTGGGGATGGAGACCAAAAAATTTGGGAATGGAGCCCAAAAAATTTGGGAATGGGACCCAAAATATTTGGGAATGGAGGTTAAAATATTTTGGAAGGAGGACCCGAAAAATAAGGGAATGGGAGCCCAAAAATTTGGGAATTCAGCCTAAAAAATTTGGGAATGGAGCCCAAGAAATTTGGGAATGGAGCCCAAAATAATCAGGAATTGGAACACAAAAAATCTGGGATGGAGCCAAAAATATTTGGGAATGGAGCCCAAAAAAATTCGGGAATGGAGCCCAAAATAGTTAGGAATGGGAGCCCAAAATATTTGGGAAGGGAGCCCAAAAATTTGGGAATGGAGCCCAAAAAATAAGGGAATGGGAGCGCAAAAATTTGGGAATGGAGCCCAAAAATTTGGGATCAAACCTTAAAAAATTTGGGATGGGATCCCAAAGTATCTGAGATGGGATCCCAAAAAATTGGGGATAAAACCCTAAAAAATTGGGGATGGGATCACCAAAAATTGAGGATGGGACTCAAAATATTTGGGAATGCGACCTAAAATATTTGGGATTGGGAGCCCAAAAATTTGGGATTGGTAGCCCAAAAATTTGGGATTGGGAGGTCAAAAATTTGGGAGTGGGAGGTCAAAAAATTTGGGATTGGGAGGTTAAAATATTTGGGGTGGGATCCCAAAAAATCCCGAAAAATTTGGGATCAAACCTTAGAAAATTGGGGATGGGAGCACCAAAAATGGAGGATGGGAGTCAAAATATTTGGGGATGGAGACCAAAAAATTTGGGAATGGAGCCCAAAAAATTCGGGAATTGGGCCCAAAAAATTTGGGAATGGGAGCTCAAAAAATTCGGGAGTGAGACCCAAAATATTTTGGGAACGGAGCCCAAAAAATTTGGGAATGAGTACCCAAAATATTTAGGAATGGAAGCAAGAAAATTCAGGAATGGAGCCCAAAAAATTTGGGAATGGGAGGTCAAAAATTTGGGAATTGAGCCCAAAATATTTGGGAATGGAGCCCAAAAAATTTGAGAATGGGACCCAAATTATTTGGGAATGGGAGCCCAAAAATTTGGGATTGGGAGGTCGAAAAATTTGGGGGTGGGAGGTCAAAAAATTTGGGGGTGGGAGGTCAAAAATTTTGGAATTGAGCCCAAAATAGTTAGGAATGGGAGTCCAAAAATGAGGGAATGGGAGCCCAGAAAAATTTGGGAATGGAGCCCAAAAATATTTGGGATTGGAGCCCAAAATAGTCGGGAATGGGAGCCCAAAAATTTGGGAATGGGAGCCAGAAATATTTGGGAATGGAGTCCAAAAAATTTGGGAATGGAGGCCAAAAATTTGGGAATGGGACCCAAAATATTTGGGAATGGGACTCGAAAAATCTGAGAAGGGATCCCAAAAAATTTGGGATCAAACCCTAAAAAATTTGGGATGGGATCACCAAAAATTGAGGATGGGACTCAAAATATTTGGGAATGCGACCTAAAATATTTGGGAATGGAGTCCAAAAAATTCAAGAATTGAGCCCAAAATATTTGGGATTGGTAGCCCAAAAATTTGGGATTGGGAGGTCAAAAATTTGGGAGTGGGAGGTCAAAAAATCTGGGGTGGGATCCCGAAAAATCCCGAAAAATTTGGGATCAAACCCTAAAAAATTGGGGATGGGAGCACCAAAAATGGAGGATGGGAGTCAAAATATTTGGGGATGGGAGGTCAAATAATTTGGGAATGGGACCCAAAATATTTTGGAATGGAGGTTAAAATATTTCGGATTGGGAGGTCAAAAATTTGGGAGTGGGAGCCCAAAAAATTTGGGAATGGAGCCCAAAAATTTGGGATCAAACCTTAAAAAATTTGGGATGGGATCCCAAAGTATCTGAGATGGGATCCCAAAAAATTGGGGATAAAACCCTAAAAAATTTGGGATGGGATCACCAAAAATTGAGGATGGGACTCAAAATATTTGGGAATAAAATCCAAAATATTTGGGAATGGGAGCCCAAAAAATTTGGAAATGGAGCTTAAAATATTTGGGATTGGGAGCTCAAATATTTGGGAATGGAGGCCAAAAAATTTGGGAATGAGAGCCCAAAAAATAAGGGAATGGGAGCCCAAAAATTTGGGAATGGGACACAAAAAATTTGGGAATGGAGCCCAAAATAGTCAGGAATTGAGCCCGAAAAATTTGGAAATGGAGCCCAAAATAGTCAGAAGTGGGAGCCCAAAAATTTGGGAATTGAGCCCAAAATATTTGGGAATGGGACTTGAAAAATCTGGGGTGGGATCCCAAAATATTTGGGATCAAACCCTAAAAAATTTGGGATAGGACCACAAAAAATTTGTGATTGGGAGCCCAAAAAATTCGGGAATTGAGCCTAAAATATTTGGGAATGGGTGGTCAAAATATTTGGAAATGGGAGCAAGAAAATTTGGGAATGGGACCAAAAAAATTCGGGAATGGAGCCCAAAAATTTGGGATCAAACCTTAAAAAATTTGGGATGGGATCCCAAAGTATCTGAGATGGGATCCCAAAAAATTGGGGATAAAACCCTAAAAAATTTGGGATGGGATCACCAAAAATTGAGGATGGGACTCAAAATATTTGGGAATGGAGGCCAAAAAATTTGGCATTAGGTCCCAAAAAATCTGAGATGGGATCCCAAAAAATTCGGGATCAAACCCTGAAAAATTTGGGATGGGATTCCAAAATATTTGGGAATGGAGCCCAAAAAATTTGGGAACGGGAGGTCAAAATATTTAGGAGTGGGACTCGAAAAATCTGAGAAGGGATCCCAAAAAATTTGGGATCCAACCTTAGAAAATTGGGGATGGGATCACCAAAAATTGAGGATGGGACTCAAAATATTTGGGAATGGAGCCCAAAAATATTTGGGAATGGGAGCAAGAAAATTTAGGAGTGGGACCCAAAAAATAAGGGAATGGGCGCCCAAAAATTCGGGAATGGAGCCCAAAATAGTTAGGAATGGGAGCCTAAAAAATTTGGGATGGGAACCAAAAAATTTGGGAATGGAGCCCAAAAAAATTCGGGAATGAGACCCAAAATATTTGGGAATGGAGCCCAAAATAGTCAGGAATGAGAACCCAAAAAATCTGGGATGGGAGCAAAATAATTTGGGAATGGAGCCCAAAAAATTCGGGAATTGGGCCCTAAAAATTTGGGAGTGGGAGGTCAAAATATTTGGGAATGGGACTCGAAAATTTGGGAATGGGAGCTCAAAAAATTTGGGGTCAAACGTTAGAAAATTGGGGATGGGAGCACCAAAAATTGAGGATGGGATCCAAAAAAATTCGGGAATGAAATCCAAAATATTTGGGGATGGAGCCCAAAATAGTCAGGAATGGGAGGTCAAAATATTTGGGAATGGGACTCAAAAAATCTGAGAAGGGATCCCAAAAAATTCAGGATAAAACCCTAAAAAATTTGGGATGGGGTCACCAAAAAATTCGGGAGTGGGTCACAAAAAATCCTGAAAAAATTCAAAAAAAATCCCAAAAAATTCGTAAAAAAAACCAAAAAAATTCACCAAAAATTCTGAAAAAAATCCCAAAAAATTCTCAAAAAAATCCCCAAAAATTCCCAAATTTCCTCCAAATTTTCCCAAACTTTTTTCTGATTTTTGGGGGTCGCAGACTCTCCAAATCACAAAAAAAAAATCGCTAAAAAATAAAATAAAAATCTTTGAAAAATCAGAAAAAAATCTCAAAAATTCCAAAAAATCTCCAAAAATTCTAAGAAAAGTCCAAAAAAATTCTGAAAAAAATCCAAAAAATTCCTAAAAATTCCCAAATTTTTTAGGATATTTCTCCTGATTTTTGGACATTCCCGACTTGCTAAATCACCAAAAAATCGTCATAAATTGGCCAAAAAATCCAAAAAAAATCGGAAAAAAATCAGAAAAGTTCTGAAAAGAAATCACAAATTACTCTCAAAATATTCCCAAAAATTCCCCAATTTTCCCCAAACTTTCCCAAATTTTTTGGGGTCCTAGACTTGTTAAATCACCAAAAAATCCTTGAAAAAATTGCAAGAAAATCAGAAAAAAATCAGAAAAAATTCGAAAAAAATCAGAAAAAAATCCGAAAAAATTCTGAAAAAAATCCTAAAAATTCCCCAAACTTTCCCAAATTTTTGGGGGCACTTTTCCTAATTTTGGGGGGTCCCAGACCCCTCTGTTTGTGTCGTTTTTCCTGGCCCTGCAGGGCATGGCTGCGGCTCCTGTGCCAGGCTTGCTCCGGGGGGGCCTGGCCTGGTTCCTCATTGGACCAAAAATCCCCAAAATAGCCCCAAAAATATCCTCAAAAAATTCTCAAAAAATTCTCAAAAAATCCCCAAAAAATTCTCAAAAAATTCTGAAAAAATTCTCAAAAAATCTCAAAAAATCTGGAAAAATTCGGAAAAATGTCTCAAAAAATCCCCTAAAAATCTCAAAAAATTCTCCAAAAATTCTCAAAAAATTCTGAAAAAATTCTCAAAAAATTCTAAAAAAATTCTCAAAAAGTTCTGAAAAAATCTCCAAAAAATTCTCAAAAAATTCTCAAAAATCTCAAGAAAATCCCAAAAAATCACAAAAAATTCCAAGAAGTTGTGAAAAAAATCTGAAAATCATGGGAAAAATTCCCAAAAAATCTCCAAAAAATCCTCAAAAGAATCAGAAAAAATTCGGAAAAATTCCCAAAAAATCAGAAAAAATTCAGAAAAAATTCTGAAAAAAATATGAAAAAATTCCCAAAAAATTTCCCAAAAATCCCAAATTTTTGGGGATGTTTCATCTCTTTTTGGGTGATCTCAGACTCTCCAAATCACAAGAAAATCCTTGAAAAAAATCGCTAAAAATTAATAAAAATTCTGAAAAAAATCAGAAAAAAATCTGAAAAAAATCTGAAAAAAATCTGAAAAAAATCCGAAAAAAATCCAAAAAAATTCCGAAAAAAATCCTAAAAATTCCCCAAACTTTCCCAAATTTTTTTGGCCGTTTCCCCTAATTTTGGGGGGTCCCAGACCCCTCTGTTTGTGTCGTTTTTCCTGGCCCTGCAGGGCATGGCTGCGGCTCCTGTGCCAGGCTTGCTCCGGGGGGGCCTGGCCTGGTTCCTCATTGGACCAAAAATCCCCAAAATAGCCCCAAAATATCCTCAAAAAATACCCAAAAAATCCTCAAAAAATCCCCGAAAAATTCTCAAAAAATTCTGAAAAAATCCCCAAAAAATTCTCAAAAAATAAGGAAAAATAAGGAAAAAATTCTCAAAAAATTCTGAAAAAATTCTCAAAAACTTCTGAAAAAATTCTCAAAAAATCCCCAAAAAATTCTCAAAAAATTCTCAAAAAATCTCAAAAAAATCCTCAAAAAATTCCAAAAAATCCCCAGAAAATCCCAAAAAGTCCGCAAAAAATCGCAAAAAATTCTCAAAAAATCCCCTAAAGTTCTCAAAAAAATCCCAAAAATATCACAAAAAATTCCAAAAAAATTCTCAAAAAAATCCCCAAAAATCTCCAAAAAATCAGAAAAAATTCAGAAAAATTTTGAAAAAAATCACAAATTACTCTCAAAAAATTCCCAAATTTTTCCCCAAACTTTCCCAAATTTTTTGGGGTCCCAGACTTGCTAAATCAGCAAAAAATCCTCTTGAATTGGTTAAAAAATCCGAAAAAAATCAGAAAAAATTCGAAAAAAAATCGAAAAAATTCTGAAAAAAATCAGAAAAAAATCCCAAAAAATTCCCAAGAAATTCCCAATTTTTCCCCAAACTTTCCCAAACTTTTGCTAATTTTGGGGGGTCCCAGACCCCTCTGTTTGTGTCGTTTTTCCTGGCCCTGCAGGGCATGGCTGCGGCTCCTGTG
>JAWWMJ010000097.1:6524441-6536616 GCA_035047045.1 Vireo griseus
AGAGCCCGGATAGCTCAGTCGGTAGAGCATCAGACTTTTAATCTGAGGGTCCAGGGTTCAAGTCCCTGTTCGGGCGAGCGTTTATTTTCCTTTCCTTTTCCCCAGCCTAATCCTGGGGTTTCTTTGCTCTCTCCCCTTCCCCCTCTCCCCCCCCCCGCGGGGGTGTCCCGGGGTCTCTTTTTCCTGGCGGAGGGAGCGGCGCGGAGGGGTCTGGGGCGGGCGCGGAGGGTGGTGCGAGCCGGTCCCATGGTGTAATGGTGAGCACTCTGGACTCTGAATCCAGCGATCCGAGTTCGAATCTCGGTGGGACCTTCAACTCCTTTTGCGGTGCCCTCATCCCTGTCCTGCCATGGAACGGGACCGGGGAGATCCTGTTTGGCATGGGGACCGCAGGGGACACTCGCGTGGGGACTCTGTGCCCCGGGTCTGCCGTACACATGGGTGTGACATCGCCACTTCTCCCCTCTTTGGGGACTGTGTGGGACACCCCACTGGGGAGCTCGGAGGTCTGTGTATCACCTCCGACAGATGACACCTCACCGGGGAGCTCATGACATCTCCTCACCGCGGTGGCGTTTTTACCCCAGTGACCCCAAAGACGCTGACACCAAACCCCTATGATCTCAAAATTGCGAAATCCCCCTCGAGCAAAAGGCAGTTCCCGACACGTCCCCGGCAGCTGCGAAAGAAATCCCTGCGGTCCTCAGGATGGTTTGGCAGCGAATCAGAGGCAAAGGTGAGGCCGTGCCCAACCTGCAATTTTTTGGAAAAGGAACGGGAAGATTAACGATCCAGTGCTTACGCCCACGTTGGGCGTTCCGACATTCAACTCAGCTTTTCTGTCTGCAGGGAGGGAAAAGTCCTGTTTGTGTGGCAGGGAAGGGGTAAAAGGCTCCCGTGTCAAGTTGGTCCCACTCGGAGAGGCATGAAGATTCTCCAAGGAAACGGGAGAGGAAGGATTGGAGTGGGGTTTCCGGAGAACCAATAAAGTAAAGGTCAAGGGGACTAATTTCCTGGTTTTTATAAAGGAGAAATGCTAGGAATGTTCATTGTCAACTGGAGAAATTTGGGGTCAATTGGAGAATTGGGGTCCAAATTTGGGAGACGTGGGGGGGGCCCCATCTGTCCCCGGGTGTGCCTGGAGCTCCTCCTGGTGCTCCCAGAGCCCCCAGTCCACAGCCCAGAGCTGGATGGGGATGGATGGATGGATGGATGGATGGATGGATGGATGGATGGATGGATGGATGGATGGATGGATGGAAAGATAGATACGGTGACAGACGAGGCAGGCAGTTGTCTGGGTGTCAGTGGAAGGATGGACACACAGCTGTGTCGGCTGACAGACAGACACATGGACATGTGGATACGGACACACAGACACAGACACAGGGACACACAGACAGACAGACGGAGCCCAGTCTGTAGCTGGGACAGCTGGCAACTGTCCTGCCGAGCAGCCAGAAGGATATGAATGGCCGGGCTGGATGGCCGGACAGAGGGACAGCTGGGCTGGCAGAGGCTGGATGGCTGGACAGATGGACAGCCGTGCTGGCAGTGGCCAGAGAACCACCCGGCAGCAGGAGCTGCTGTGTGCTGAGCCACGCCCCGGGGTTGGGAAGGGAAAACGAAAAAAAAAAAAAAAAAAGGTAAGTAAACAAACACCAAAGCACTGAAGAACAACGAACTCCGGACCCCGGCAACGCCGCAATCCCGGCACGGCCGGGGCAAAGGTTGGCCGGGCGGACCTTGGCCACCGGCACCACGGGTGCCACCGGCGCCCCGTGGCCATGGCGGTGCTGGGGGCCCTCGCAGCGGCCGTGGCTGGGCTCCTCCTGGTCCTGGTGCTGCTGCCGGCAGCCACAGCCCAGCTGGTGCCCTTCCTGTGGGACGACCTGGTGGCCTTCGCCACCATGGTGAGGTCATCGCTGCGGTGCCGCTGGCGTCTGTCTCGCCGTCCTGCCGTCACCCTGCTCGACGTGTTCCAGCTGCACGCCCGGCGCCGACCCCACAAGCCCCTGCTGCGCTTCCAGGATGAGATTTACACCTACGAGGACATGGACCGGCGCAGCAACCGCGCAGCCTGGGCCCTGTCCCGGCGCCTGGGGCTGCAGAGTGGCCGCACGGTCGCCGTGTTCCTGCCCAACGAGCCTGCCTACCTGTGGACATGGCTGGCGCTGGCCAAGCTGGGCTGTCCCATGGCCTGTCTCAACTGCAACGTGCGGGGCCGGGCCCTGCGGCACGCGCTGGAGGCTGCCCAGGCCACCCTGGTCCTCGCCAGCCCTGGTGAGAGGGGGACAACGGGGCGTTCAGGGGGCTTTGGGAACATGGGGGGGTTGTGGTCACCAAGGTCACTGTCGTCCTCCCCAGCCCGAGTGAGAGGGGGCAAACAGAGCATTCAGGGGGCTGAGGAGAACTGCCCTGAATGGGGTGGTCATGGAGCTGTGGGGACACGGGAGATACAAGCCACCAAGGCTACCCTTATTCTTGTCAGGACCTGTCTGGTTGGGACCCCCATTCAGTGTGCTCAGGGCACCCCTTGGGCACATTTGGATCAGGGAATCCTGTTTGGGGTGCTCACAGTGCCCATCAAAGGTGTATGGGGTGTCTGGGGGGATCACAGGACCCCCTCTTGGGGTGCTCAGGGTGCTCTTCAAGGTGTGGGGGTGTCTGGGCAATCAGGGACCCCATTTGGGGTCCTCAGGGTGCCCCGTGGGGAAGTTTGGGGTACCTGGGGGATCAGGGAGCCCTTTCGGGTGCTTTGAGGGCACACCTGGCATCTCAGGGCTCCTGCATGGAATACACTGGGTGCCTGGGATCCTGGATCTTTGAGGTACCTACATGATCAAGGTTCGTATTTAGGATGTGTCTGGTGCCCACCTGAGGTGCTTTGGGTGCCCATTTGAGATGTCTGGGGTGCCCACTTGACCAGGTACCTATTGGGGGTACCCTGAGGTGTCCACTTGGGAGCCTTGGCCCACCCACCCATGATTCCAAGGGTGCCCACCCAACTGACATCCCTACTTGGGGTACATTGGGTGCCCATTTGGGATAGCCAGAGTGCCCACCTGGGAGCCTTGGGCCACCCATCCGTGATTCTGAGAGTGCCCACCTGACCAGGTGCTCATTTAGGGCTCCCTTAGGTTCTCCCCCAACCTTTTGTGCCCCCTCCCAGACTCTCATCCCTGTGGGACCTTCCCCGTGTCCCACTGTCCCTGCAGAGCTCCGGGAGGCCGTGGAGGAGGTGCTCCCAGACCTGGAGCGTGACGGCGTCCGTGTGTTCTACCTGAGCTCAGTGTCACCCACACCGGGGGTCGAGGCACTGCTCCCTGCCATCGAGGAGGCCCCCGATGAGCCCCTGCCTGCCCAGCACCGCGCTGGTGTCACCGCCAACTCCAAGGCCATGTACATCTACACCTCCGGCACCACTGGTGAGCTGGAGAACCTCCCAGAGTCTGGTTTGGGAGGAGCCAGGAGGAGCTTGCGTGGGTGGGTGAGAATGGGCAGCTTGGAGGGGTCTTGGGGGGTCTTTCTCCAACCCTGACCATTGCAGGTCCACCTGGGCCAGGTGCGTCCTGGTTGTGCCCATGTGGGCAGTTCAGGAGAGGCAGGTTGGAGGAGTCTTGGGTACTCTTTCTGCAGTCCTGGCCATCATGGGTCCACCTGGGCCAGGTGCATCCTGTGTCCATGGGAGGGTTGGGCATCACTCACTGGATGACAACCTGGACGAGGTTCCTCATGGCTCCTCCAACAAGAAACAAAGACCCCCAACCACAGGGAATGGCTTTGCCCTCCCACTCTCCACCCCAGGACCCCCCACCCCACCGAGCATCATTTCCCACACTCCGTTCTCCCCCTCAGGGCTGCCCAAGGCTGCGGTGATCACAGAGCTGAAGTTGATGATGGTGGCCAGTCTGGGCCAGATCTGTGGCCTGCGGCCCGACGATGTTGTCTACACGACACTGCCGCTCTACCACTCGGCTGGGCTGCTCGTCGGGGTTGGGGGGTGCCTCGAGGTCGGTATGTACCCCCCACCCCCTACAGACAGGGCACAGGCAAGGGCCAGGAGGGAGGGAGGGATGGATGGATGGATGGATGGATGGATGGATGGATGGATGGATGGATGGATGGACGAGGGATGGATGGATGGAGGGATGGAGGGATGGAAGGAGGATGGATGGATGGATGGAGGAATGGATGGATGGATGGAGGGATGGAGGGATGGAAGGAGGATGGATGGATGGAGATGGATGGGATGATGGATGGATGGATGGATGATGGATAGAGGGATGGAGGGATGAATGGATGGAGGGATGGATGGATAGATGGATGCATGGAGGGATAGACGGATGGAGGGATGGATGGAGGGATGGATGGATGGATGGATGGAAGGACAGATGGATGGAGGGATGAATGGATGGAGGGATGGATGGACAGACAGATGCATGGATGGATGGACAGATGGAGGGATGGAAGTAGGATGGATGAATGGATGGGTGGATGGATGGATGATGGATGGATGGAGGGATGAATGGATGGAAGGATGGATAGATGGACGCATGGATGGATGGATGATGGATGGATGGATGCACAGATGGAAGGACAGATGGGTGGAAGGACAGCTGTTTTATAGAGATGGAAGGATGGAGGGGTGAGTGGGAGGATGGATGCATGGACAGATGGATGAAAAGGGCAAAAGAGAAAAGGGGCAGGGTCACCATCCCTGTGCCATGTCCCCCAGGAGCCACCTGTGTCCTGCGGGCCAAGTTCTCGGCCTCCCAGTTCTGGGCTGACTGCCGGCGCTACAACGTCTCCGTCATCCAGTACGTGGGTGAGCTCATGCGCTACCTGTGCAACACACCCAAGGTGAGGCCCTGCCTGCCCCAAAACCACCCCGAGGGCTCAGCAATGCTCTGGTCACACCCCGAGGTGGCCCTCTCCATGTGTCACCCCCCAGCGCGCCGATGACCGGGAACACGGGGTGCGCATGGCTCTGGGCAACGGCATGAGGGCGGAGGTGTGGAAGGAATTCCTGCAGCGCTTTGGGCCCGTGGCCGTCTGGGAGTTCTATGGGGCCACCGAGGGCAACGCCGGCTTCATCAACTACACGGGGAAGGTCGGGGCCGTGGGCAGGGCCAACACGTTCCTCAAGGTAAGAACGTGCTCCTCAGGGTGAGACACTGGGGATGATGCTGGTGATGAAGGGAGTGAACACTGAGTGCCTTCTGGGGCCTGACATGGCACCTCAAGTTGGGTTTCAGCTAAGCAAAGGGGTCTTGGATGCACCTCCTGGTGGTGAAGCAAACAGTGGCATCCCTGGGGAAAGTCACCACCATCCATCAGATTAGGCTGATACAAAAGCAGAGTCCCCAGAACCCCCTTTTCACACTCAAAACAAGTCCCCTACACCTGGCTGGCCAACAATGACTCAACACTGTTAACTTGCAGCTTGATTTTGGGGTGTCCATGGGGACCTGGACATCTCTGTGCCCCTTTGGTGCCACGTCTCAGCCCTCATCCACCTGTTAAGCAAAAGCTGCAAAAATCAGATTTTTTTCCCCACCATCTTGTCCTACAGCTCCTGGATTTGGAAGATGTCACCATGAGTTCATTCACTGTTTGAATCGATCAGATTAAACCTTATTTAAATAGATTTAAATAAGATTTAATTTTAATGATTTCAACTAAAAGATTTAAAATTAAGGACAATTAAAAACAAATGGGTTTTTAATCTCCAGAATGTCAGGATTGGGGGGGACACACCCAGGGTTGTTCCCATGGGTTGGAACAGACCAATCACAGCAGTGCACACCTGGCACTGGAAGGAAATTTTCCTCCGTGTTTTTAATCCCAGGTTTCTCCCTCCCCTCCAGCTCTTTGCTCCCTTTGAGCTGATCAGGTACAACGTGGAAGAGGATGAGCCCGTGCGCGATGAGCGAGGGCTCTGCATCCCCGTCAAACCCGGTAAGGGATGAACCTCGCCAGGGCCTGTTCAGGGGGGTAGACAGAGTTGAGATGCACCAAAACCACCCCTCAGTCCTGATCACCACCATCCTGGGGACTGGAAGCCACCAGAAACCCCTGGAAGAAGCCAAGGCAGGGATTGAGCAGCCTCCAACCCTCCTCTGCCTCCCCCAAGGTGAGACAGGGCTGCTGGTGGTCAAAATCACCAAGAACACCCCATTCCATGGCTACGCTGGCGACTCCCAGAAGACAGAGAAGAAAATCCTGAGGGATGTCTTGGCCAAAGGCGATGCCTTCTTCAACAGCGGCGACCTCCTCATGATGGACCATGAGAAGTTCATCTACTTCCAGGACCGTGTTGGGGACACTTTCCGGTAACTCTGACACTCCCCCGTGTGTCTGAGTGGTTGATGCCAGCCCAAATCCCCTCCTCACAGCTCTGTCCCTTCTCCTCCCCAGTTGGAAAGGGGAGAATGTGGCCACAACAGAGGTGGAGGCCACGCTGGCTTTGGTGAGCTTCATCCAGGAGGTCAATGTCTATGGCGTGGCTGTGCAAGGTGAGTCCCACCAAAATAAGGACCTGGGGGAGTTTGAGGTGGGTGATGCATCCCCAGGTAGTCTGAGCGGCCACCAGGAAGGTTAAAAAAGGACTTTTAACATACAGAGTTGTTTTGAGCACAAAACATCCCCCACAACGGCCCAAGGATCCGAAAAAAAAGTTAAACGGGACTTGGTTGCCCAAAGCAAGTGTCAGGTGCTGGGCTGGGTCCACAGGGCCACAAAGGAGGCAAAAATAGAAAGCATTCACCCAAAATGAGCACCCAACATCATTCTGGGTAGGTCATGTGCCTCCATCCACCACCACGGTGCTGTGATTGGGACAGACCCACCCAAAAGATGTTTGGCCACACAACAGCCCCCCCAGTAGCCATGGGGGCCTCAAAAAGACTCCAGGGAGATGTGGTTGCCCCAAGTGACCTCAGGCGATGTTTGCAGGGTGTGAGGGCCGCTGTGGCATGGCTGCTGTGCGCCTCAAGGATGGGGCCACCTTTGATGGTGACAAACTCTACACCTTCACACGGGACACACTGCCCAGCTATGCTGCCCCTCGCTTTGTCCGGATCCAGGTCAGTGGAACCCACCCACGCTGGGGGGCTCCAGGGGGTCTTTGGGGTGCTGGGGTTGGCTTTTGGATGAGGGTGATCCAGCACTGTAGCACCAAATCAAAGCAGGGTGGAATCACGGAATGGTTTGGGTTGGAGGGGGCCTTAGAGCTCACCCAGTTCCAATCACAGCATTGGTGTCCCCTCAGTTTCCCACGATGGCACCGGTCACCCCATGCCAGTAACGGTCCTGGGGCTCCCCTAGTGCCAGTGTGGGGGAGTCACCCTCTTGTTGGTGGCACCATCCGTCCATTCCTGGTGATGGTCACTCGGTATTGACACCGGGGTCACCCTGTGCCAATGATGGCACTATTCCACTCTCCCGATGATAGTGTCGAGGTCCCCCTTTTCCCGTGACATTGGTAGCCACCCGGTGCCAGTGGGGGTCACCCAGTGCCAATGGGGGTCACCCCATGCCAAAGACACCCATACATCCCTCCTGTTCTGATGACACCACCTGAAATTCCACACTAACAATGCCAAGGTCATCATTTCCCACAATGGCACCTGGGCACAGCCTCAAGGTCCCCCAGTCCCAATGTCCCTGTCCCCAGGACGCTCTGGAGATCACGGGGACGTTCAAGCAGTGCAAAAGCAACCTGGTCAAGGAGGGCTTTGACCCCAGTGTCATCCGGGACCGCTTGTACTTCCGCGACGACGCCCGGAAATCCTACGTGCCGCTGACCCCCGACACCTTTGCCGCCATCCGGGACATGAAGCTCAGTCTGTAGTGGCTCTTCTGGGGGCTCCACAGTGGCCCCGGGCCACTGACAGCCTCGGGGTAATTAGCAAAGGCTAATTTGGGGCTAATCAGGCACTTTGGGCTTCCTTCGGGGAGGTTTTAACCATGTTGGAGCATGAGGAGGGCAATGGGTTGGTGTTATCCTGCCCTGGCACCTCCACTTTGTGGAAATTAAAGCCTTAATTCCCATTCTTTGGGTGCCAAGCCATTTTTGGGGCTTGGACTCCCTCATTTTCTCTTCTGGAAGAGGCAGATGATGCCCCAAATCCCTGATGTCAGGATAAAGATGTTTGTCCTTGTTTGATCTGGAGCCCCCAAAACCTTGTCCTACTCTGGCCCTGGGCTCTGATCTGGAACAAATCCCATTTATTCCCCCCTAAACTAACCCACGGAGTGGCCAGGATCCCCCATATCTCACACTCCCACAACAGCATCGACTTCTTCTGCCCTTCCCAGCTCCCTCCAGGGCTTTGCCAACACCAACAGAGCTGATTTCTGCCCAATACGCGACAGGGACACTGTCCCCACTGCTCGCCCCACACACAAGCCACCTTTTTGATTTATAAAATCACAGAATGGTTTGGGTTCGAAGGACCTTGAAGCCCATTCAGTGCCATCTCCTGCTACCTTCCAGTATTCCAGGCTGCTCCAAGCTCCATCCAGCCTGGCCTTGGACACTTCCAGGGATGAGGCAGCCACAGCTTCAGTGGGAATTCCATCCCAGCCTCTCACCAACCTCACAGGGAAGAATTTCCTCCCAATATCCCACCTATATCTCCCCACTTCCACTTTTCCTGATCCTGTCAGTCCTTGTCTAAAGCCCTGGCACAACCTGAAATTCCATTCCAGCCCCTCACTAAAGAATTTCTCCCTAAAACTTCTAGAAATTCCATGAATTCCCACAGACTCCCACAAATTCCACATAGAAAAGGCAAAAATCTTTATTTACAAACCTTCCTGGTGTGGCCGAGCCTTTGAGAACCAGTAACTCCTCAGC
Organism: Vireo griseus; assembly: GCA_035047045.1. NCBI lineage: Eukaryota > Metazoa > Chordata > Aves > Passeriformes > Vireonidae > Vireo > Vireo griseus. The sequence goes on from JAWWMJ010000097.1 coordinate 6,533,305, forward strand.
GCCCTCCGTCTCCAAGCAGCTCCACCTCCACCAGCCCCGGGGGGTCCTTGGGGGTCCACCGCGGCTCCAGGACCCCCCTCCTCTCCCTCTGGAGCTCGGCCAGGCGCAGCCGGAGCCGCTGCTCGCGCCGTTTTCCCGCCTGGAGCTGCCGCTGGGCCTTGTCCAGGGCGTCGAGCGCGGCCTCGGCGCGGCGCTTCCAGAGCAGGGCGCTGCCCACCTGGTAGCTGTGCTCGCTCTGGATGTAGGATCCGGCGCGGGGCGGGAGCCGCAGCATGAACAGCGATGGGGACGGGGGGCCCGGGGGTCCCGCGGGGGCTGGGGGGGCTCCCTCGGGCAGAGCCGGAGTGGTCGTGGCTTCCTCGTCACCCGTGGCCACCAAAAGGGTCTCTGGGATGGCGCCCGAGGGGCCGGGAAGCGCCGGGACACCGCCGTGGTCGCCGGCCGGGGGCGGGGCGGGGTCTTTGGTGTCCCGCGGGAAGCAGGAGACGTCCGAGGGGAACGGGGGGTCCGGCGGGGATGGGAGGGGCTCCCGTCTGTGGGGAGAGGAAAGAGGGGGGAGCTGTTATCCTGCAATGTCCCCCAAAACGCCCCCTGAGGCATCAGAAGGTACTGGAGAGTCCCAAGGGAGAGGCCAGGAGGGAATGGGGGCTCCTGGGGGGTGGGAGAGGTTGGTCAGGAATGGGCAATCCAGAGGGGATGGGGCCACCTGTTCCAAGAATACACAGGGGAACCCCATTATCCTGCAGAGCCCCCCAAAGCCCATGGAGACTCCCAGAGGTGGGAGAAGTCGGGGGGAAATGGGGGCTCTGACAGGGATAGTGGGAGACAGGAAATGTTGGGGGGGAACAGGGAATCCAGAAGGGATGGGGGGCAATTCCATCTATTCCAAGAGAAAACAGGGAAGCTCTCTTACCCTGGGGAGCCCGTCAAGGCCCCCCCAGAGCACCCAGAGGTGCAGGAAAGTCCACAGGGGGGAACTTGGTGTCCTGGGGAGTGGGGGAGGTTGGAGAGGAAAGGGGTCCAGCAGGGATGGGGGGGTAGGGTGGTCCCATCCACATAGAAAATAAATTGGGGAGCACCATTATCTTGTGACCCCTCCCCCCCAAAACTCCCCAGGACCACCCAGAGACTGAGGAGAGTCCCAGGGATGGGAAAGATCATGGGAAAATGGGGGGCGCAGTGGGGAAGGGGGGGTCGCAGGGGTGGGAGAAGCTGGGGGCACTGAAGAGGCTCGGTGGGCAAGAGGGAAGGGTTCTGCCTGTGCTGGGGATAAATTGGGGAGCTCTGTTCTCCCTCCACCCCCCCAAGTCCCCCAGGACTCACTTCCACTTCCGGGCGTTACGGAGGGGCTTCGGGGGGTCGCTGTCGGCGGGGGGGGGCTTCGGCCTGGGGGTCCGGGGGGGCCGGGAGGGGCCCACGGCAAAGACAGTGGGAACAGCCCCTTCCTTGAGGCGGTGGTAGCCACTGGGGGGGAAAAACAGGGTTCAGGGGGACCCCAAAACGAGGGGGGCATCCCCAGGGGATCCTTTAACCCAAGAGTCTTCAAGGTGCAGCCTCCAAAAGTCCTGGGAACCTCAAGCTCCAGGGAAGATCCTGGGGCACCTAAAAATCCCTGAGGGGATTCCTGAAATACCTGGGGGGGTCCCTGGCCTGCAAGGTGAAATAGGAAGGGGGCTCTGGGGGGTCCCTCGGGTGTCCCCAACCTCTCACGAGGCATCTCTGGGGTCAGAGGAGGATCCCTGGGGTGTTCACAGGGGGGTCTTTGGGGCATGGGGGTCCCTGAAGGGCCCCTAGTTCCTTGGGGAAGGTCCCTGGGATGTCCCTGACACCTCACAGGGGGTCCCTGGGGTGTCTCCCTCCCTTGCTGAGAGTCCCTGGGGTGCCCCCAAACTCCAGGGGAGGCTTGTGGGCCTGGGAGGGGTGAGCCTCAAAACCCTTTGCAGGAGAACCTTGGAGTGATCTGTAGCCCCTGGAGCCTCACCCAGAGCCTGGGTCTTACCTTTAGCCCTCCCTACAGCCCCCCAATCCCCCTGCACCCCTCCAGCCCCACCTGCAGATCCCCAGGTCCCACCTGGAGCCCCCCAGCCTCACCTGTAGCCCCCCAAATCCCACCTGCAGGCACCTAGCTGTGGTCATGACTTGGCAGTGGGTTTTTGAGAAATCTCAGAGACAAGCTGGAAAAAGCAATTTCTTTCTAACCTGTCTTCAATTGTAATAGTTAACTCCATTTCTAAAGGGAGCTCTCGGTAGTTCCCAGGAAAAAAGAACGTAAATAAGAGAAATGTTTATGGTAAGGTGTTTGCCTTGACCAATTCAAAGTCTCCTCTCTGTTCTTGTTGTGCATCCCATTTTGGTGCTACACACAGACACAGAGAGACATGGAGATGATCTCAGCTCCCGAACCTGCTCGAGGAAGCTGCTGATCTCTCTCTCTCTCTCAATCTTTTTATTAATTTATCTACTTATCTATCTATAAATAAAGCCTTCTGATCATCAATCCATGAACTCTGAGTTTTTGTGGAAGGACGAGGCCCAAGCCAGGGCAAACAACAACATTGTCATTCTACACCCAGCCTCACCTGTATCCCCCCCAGCCTAACCTGTATCCCTCCAGCCCCACCTGTAGCCCCCCAGGCCACACCTGCAGCCCCCCAGGCCACACCTGCAGCCCCCCAGCCTCACATGTAGCCCCCCAGCCTCACCTGTAGCCCACTACCTCGAAGCAGGAGCTCTCAAAGTGCTGGGAGCAGAAGTAGATGTATTTGGAGGTGGGGTCCCAGCGGCCCTCGCCCGAGGGGTCCCGGCGCCGGCTGTTCTCCAGCCACTGCACCCGGCGGGGGTCATCCTTCCGGGGCAGCCTGGGGACACGGGGGGACAGAGGGACACAGGAGGGGGAGGGGACACGAGAGGATGGGGACACGGGGAGACACAGGTCACAGAGAGGGGACGCAAAGAGCACACAGGTCCCAGGGGGTCACGGAAAACATGGGGTGACACAGGAAGGACACAGCATGGGGGGACACAGGTCACACAGGTCCTACAAGTGACACGGGTGAGCTGCGAGGCCGCAGCTTCCCCCATACACCCGACCCCATTTCTTCAGAGCTGATTAACACCCTCCTCCCCCCACGCAACCTGGAAATGGAACGGTCCAGGCAGGCCCTGCTGAAAGGCACAGGGCTGAGCCATCCCTCAAATGGGGGGGAACAGATACACCTGGGACAGCCCATTGCTGGGGGGGGGACACACCTGGGACAGCCCATTGCTGGGGGGGGACACACCTGGGACAGCCCATTGCGGGGGGGGGGACAC
>JAWWMJ010000097.1:6656032-6666318 GCA_035047045.1 Vireo griseus
CGATTTTTTCCCAATTTTTTCGCCAAAAAAATTCCCTAAAAAATTGGAAAAAAATCGGAAAATTCCGAAAAATATCAAAAAAAGTCTGAAAAGAATCCAAAAAAATTCCTAAAAATTCTCCCCAAAATCCTCTAAAAAATCATGAATTTGGGTCTAAAAATTCCCTAAAAAATCGGAGAAAAATCTAAAATAAATCGGAAAAAATTCCAAAAAAATTCCAAAAGATTTAAAAAAAAAATCGAAAAAAATCCGAAAAATTAAAAAAAAATCCTCTAAAAAACAAAATTTGAGTCTGAAAATTCCCTAAAAAATCAGAAAAAATTCGAAAAAAATCCGAAAAAAATCCGAAAAAAAATCCAAAAAAATTCCAAAAAAATCCCAAAAAATTCCCCAAAAAATTCCCAAAAATATCCTCAAAAAATCCTAAAAAATCCTCCAAAAATTCCCCAAAAATTCTCTGCAAAATCCTCTAAAAAATCATGAATTGGAGTCCAAAAATTCCTTAAAAAATCGGGAAAAAAGTGGAAAAAAATCCAAAAAGAATCCAAAAAAATCCTCAAAAAATCCGAAAACAATCAAAAAAAAAATCTCAAAAAATCCTAAAAAAATCCTGAAAAATTCCCAAAAATCCTCCCAAAAAATCAGGAATTTGGGTCCAAAAATTCTCTAAAAAATCCGAAAAAAATCGGAAAAATTCAGGAAAAAATTCCAAAAAAATTCCAAAAAATCCCAAAAAAGTCCCAAAGATTCCCAAAAAATTTCCCCCAAAATCCTCCAAAAAATCGGGATTTTGAGTCGAAAAATCCAAAGAAAAGTCCAAAAAAAATCGGAAAAAAATCAGAAAAAAATCGGAAAAATCCCCAAAAAATCCCAAAAAATCCCCAAAAATCAAAAAAAAATCAGAAAAAAATCCCAAAAAATCCCCAAAAAATCTCCAAAAACTCCCCCAAAAAAATCCTAAGAAATTCGCAAAAATCCTCCCAAAAATCAGGAATTTGAGTCCAAAAATTCCTTCTAAAATCGGAAGAAAAATCAGAAAAAAAAATCAGAAAAAATCCATAAAAAATCCGAAAAAAATCAGAAAAAAAATCCTAAAAAATCCGAAAAAAATCCAAAAAAATCCGAAAAAAATTCCCAAAAATCCTCCCAAACAATCAGGAATTTGAGTCCAAAAATTCCCTAAAAAATCGGAGAAGAATCAGAAAAAAATCCAAAAAAATCAGATAAAAAATCTTAAAAAATCCCCAAAAAATCCGAAAAAAAATCCCAAAAAATCCCAAAAAAAACCCCAAAAAATCCGAAAATTTCCCAAAAATTCCCCCCAAATTTTTCCAAAAAATCAGGAATTTGAGTCCAAAAATTCCCTCAAAACTCAGAAAAAAATCCGAAAAAAACCCGAAAAATTCAGAAAAAAATCAGAAAAAAATCCAAAAAACCCCAAAAAAATCCCAAAAAAATTCCAAAGAAATTCCAAAAAAATCCAAAAAAAATCCCCCAAAAATTCCGAAAAAATCCCAAAAATTCCCCAAAAATTCCCCCCCAAATCCTTTAAAAAATAATGAATTTGAGTCCAAAAATTCCCTAAATAATCAGAAAAAAATAAAAAAAAATCCAAAAAAAATCCGAAAATTCTGAAAAAAAAAAAAAAAATCTAAAAAATATCCAAAAAAATCTGAAAAAAAGCTGAAAAATTCCCCGAAATTTCCCTCAAAATCCTCCAAAAAATCATGAATTTGGGTCCAAAAATTCTCTAAAAATCCGAAGAAAAATCCAAAAAATTCAGAAAAAAATTCAGAAAACAATCAAAAAAATTTAAAAAAAATCCAAAAAAATTCAGAAAACAATCAAAAAAATTCCAAAAAAATCCCAAAAAAATCCAAAAAAAATTCCGAAAAAATCCCAAAAAATTCCCAAAAAATCCCCTTAAAAATTGGTAAAAAAATCGGAAAAAAATCGGAAAAAAATCGGAAAAAAATCGGAAAAAAATCCCAAAAAATCCCAAAAAAATCCCAAAAAATTCCCAAAACCTCCCCAAAACATCCCCAAAAATTCCCCCCCAAAATCCTTTAAAAAGTAATGAATTTGAGTCTAAAAATCCAAAGAAAAATCAAAAAAAAATCGGCAAAAAATCCAAAACTATCCCAAAAAAATCCTAAAAAAATCTGAAAAAAAACCCAGAAATTCCCCAAAAATTCCCTCCCAAAATCCTGCTAAAAATCAGGAATTTGAGTCTAAAAATTCCCTCAAAAATTGGTAAAAAATCCGAAAAAAATGGAAAAAAATCAGAAAAAAATCAGAAAAAAATCCAAAAAACCCCCCAAAAAATTCCCAAAAAAATCCCCAAAAAATCCCCAAAAAATCCCAAAAAATTCCCAAAAATTCTCCCCAAAATCCTCTAAAAAATCATTAATTTGGGTCTAAAAATTCCCTCAAAAATTGGTAAAAAAATCGGAAAAATCCGAAAAAAATCCCAAAAAATCAAAAAAAAATCAGAAAAAAATTCCCAAAATTCCCAAAAATCCAAAAAAAAAATCCCAAAAAAATCCCCAAAAAAATCCGAAAATTTCCCAAAAATTCCCCCCAAATTTTTCCAATAAATCAGGAATTTGAGTCCAAAAATTCTCTAAAAATCCGAAGAAAAATCCAAAAAAAAATCAGAAAAAATCCATAAAAAATCCGAAAAAAATCCTAAAAAATCCCAAAAAATCCGAAAAAATTCCTAAAAATTTCTCCAAAAATCCCCAAAAATCCTCTCAAAAAATCAGGAATTTGGGTCCAAAAATTCCTTAAAAAATCGGAGAAAAATAAAAAAAAAAAATCAGAAAAAAATCTAAAAAATTTCCAAAAAAATCCGAAAAAATCCCAAAAAAATCCCCCCAAAAATCCGAAGAAATTCCTAAAAGTTTCTCCAAAAAATCCCCAAAAAATCCCCCAAAATTCTCCCCAAAATCCTCTAAAAAATCATTAATTTGGGTCTAAAAATTCCCTAAAAAATTGGAGAAAAATCCGAAAAAAATCCGAAAAAAATCCAAAAAAATCAGAAAAAAATCAGAAAAAAATCCCGAAAAATCCCCCAAAAAATCCCCAAAAAATCCACCAAAAAATCCCCAAAAAATCAAAAAAAATCCCCAAAAATCCTCCCAAAAATCAGAAATTTGGGTCCAAAAATCCCCTAAAAACTCGGAAAAAAACCCGAAAAAAACCCGAAAAAAATCCGAAAAAAATCCAAAAAATTCCCAAAAAAATCCCCAAAAAATCCCCCAAAAAATCCGAAAAAAATCCCAAAAAATCCCCAAAAAAAATCCCAAAAATCAGGACTTGGAGTCCAAAAATTCCCTCAAAAATCGGAAGAAAATCAGAAAAAAATCCGAAAAAAATCAAAAAAAATTCAGAAAAAAATCCAAAAAAACCCAAAAAAAATCCCAAAAAATTCCCAAAAATCCCCAAAAAATCCCCAAAAAAATTCCCAAAAATTCCCTCCCCAAACCTCCCCAAATCTCCCCAATTCTCACCCTGCCGTTGGCGATGCTGACGTCGGCCCCGCTGCGGATCAGGAATTTGGCCACCCCAAACCTCCCCGAGGCCAGCGCGTCGTGCAGGGGGGTCAGACCCTCACAGCCCGAGCCCCCCGGGTCATCCAGGGCGGCCCCGTGCGACACCAGCAGCTGGGCGATCTCTGGGGGAGGTATTGATCGGTTATTGATCGATTATTGATTGGTTATTGATCGGTTATTGGTACTATTAGTGATCCTATTAGTGATTCTGACCCCTTCACTGATCCCATTCCTGATCCTGATCTCATTCCAGGGCGGCCCCGTGCGACACCAGCAGCTGGGCCACCTCTGCCAGGGGATTTATTGATTATTTATTGATTATTGATTGGTTATTGATTGGTTATTGATTGGTTATTGGTACTATTAGTTATCCCGATCCCATTAGTGACCCCATTAGTGACTCCATTACTGATCCTGATCCCATTCCAGGGCAGCCCCGTGCGCCACCAGCAGTTGGGCGATCTCTGGGGGAGGTATTGATCGGTTATTGATCGATTATTGATCGGTTATTGGTTCTATTCCTGACCCCATTAGTGACTCCATTACTGATCCTGATCCCATTCCAGGGCCGCCCCGTGCGCCACCAGCAGCTGGGCGATCTCTGGGAGGGGTATTGATCGGTTATTGATTGATTATTGATTGGTTATTGGTTCTATTAGTGATCCTATTAGTGATCCTATTAGTGATCCTGACCCCATCAGTGACCCCATCACTGATCCTGATCCCATCCCTGATCCCATTCCAGGGCAGCCCCGTGGGCCACCTCTGCAAGGGGATTGATCCTGTTATTGATCCGGTATTGATCGGTTATTGATCGGTTATTGGTACTATTAGTTATCCCGATTCCATTAATAACCCCATTATTGACCCCATCAGTGACCCCATTACTGATCCCAATTCCTGATCCCATTCCAGGGCAGCCCCGGAAGCTGAGTCACCTCTGGGAGGGGATTGATCCGCTTATTGATCCTGTATTGATCCGATTATTGATCCTTTTAGTGATCCTATTGGTTATCCTGACTCCATTGCTCATCCAATTCCTGATCCCATTATTGATCCCATTCCTGATCCCATTCCAGAGCAGCCCCGTGTGACACCAGCAGCTGGGCCACCTCTGCAAGGGGTATTGATCGGTTATTGATCGGTTATTGATTGGTTATTGGTTCTATTAGTTATCCTATTAGTGATCCTATTAGTGATCCTGACCCCATCAGTGACCCCATCACTGATCCTGATCCCATCCCTTATCCCATGCCAGGGCAGCCCCGTGGGTCACCTCTGGGAGAGGTATTGATCGGTTATTGATCGATTATTGATCGGTTATTGATCGGCTATTGGTACTATTAGTTATCCCGATTCCATTAATAGCCCCATTATTGACCCCATCAGTGACCCCATAACTCATCCCAATTCCTGATCCCATTCCAGGGCAGCCCCGGAAGCTGAGTCACCTCTGGAATGGGATTGATCGATTATTGATCGGTTATTGATCGGTTATTGGTACTATTAGTTATCCCGATCCCATTAATAACCCCATTATTGACTCCATCAGTGACCCCATTACTGATCCCAATTCCTGATCCCATTCCAGGGCACCCCCGTGGGACACCAGCAGCTGGGCGATCTCTGAGAGGGGATTGATCTGTTATTGATTGATTATTGATCGGTTATTGATCGGTTATTGGTACTATTAGTTATCCCGATCCCATTAGTGACCCCATTAGTGACTCCATTACTGATCCTGATCCCATTCCAGACCAGCCCCGTGGGACACCAGCAGCTGGGCAATCTCTGCCGGGGGTATTGATCGGTTATTGATTGGTTATTGATCGGTTATTGATTGGTTATTGGTTCTATTCCTGACCCCATCACTGATCCCATTCCTGATCCTGATCCCATTCCAGGGCGGCCCCGTGGGACACCAGCAGCTGGGCCACCTCTGGAATGGGATTGATCAATTATTGATTGGTTATTGATCAGTTATTGATCCTATTAGTTATCCTGACCCCATTCCTGATCTCCATCCCAAATCCCAAATCCAAACCCCAAATCCCAAATCCAAATCCCAAATCCCTGATCCCAATTTTTTGGGATTTCCATTCATTTTTTAGGTTCTCTCCCCAAATTTTTTTAGGATTTTCCCCAATTTTTTGGGATTTTTCCCCCAATTTTTTGGGATTTTTCCTCCCCAATTTTTTCCCTTCTCCTCCCCAAATTTTTTAGGATTTTCCCCAATTTTTTGGATTTTTCCCTCTCATTTTTTTACAATTTCCCCCAATTTTTTTTTAGGATTTTCCCGAATTTTTTGGGATTTTTCCTCTCCATTTTTTAGGATTTTTCCCCCAAATTTTTCAGGATTTTTCCTCTCCATTTTTTAGGATTTTTTCCCCAATTTTTTAGGATTTTCCCCAATTTTTTAAGGATTTTTCCTCCAATTTTTTCCCTTCTCCTCCTCAAATTTTTTACGATTTCCCCCAATTTTTTAGGAGTTTTTCCCCCAAATTTTTCAGGATTTTTCCTCCCCAATTTTTGGAATTTCCCCAAATTTTTGGGGATTTTTTCTCTCCAATTTTTAGGATTTTCCCCAATTTTTTAGGATTTTTCACCCAAATTTTTCCCTTCCCCTTCCCAATTTTTTTAGGATTTTTTCCCCAATTTTTTGGGATTTTTCCTCCCCAATTTTTTCCCTTCTCCTCAAATTTTTTAGGATTTTCCCCAATTTTTTGGGATTTTTCCTCCCCATTTTTTGCAATTTTTCCTCTCCATTTTTTGGAATTTCCCCCAATTTTTAAGGATTTTTTCCCCAATTTTTAGGATTTTCCCTCCCCATTTTTTTACCATTTCCCCCAATTTTTTTTTAGGATTTTCCCCCAAATTTTTTAGGATTTTTCCCTCAATTTTTTGGGATTTTTCCCCCAATTTTTTGCAATTTTTCCTCTCCATTTTTTAGAATTTCCCCAAATTTTTTAGGATTTTTTCCCCCAACTTTTAGGATTTTTCCTCCTCATTTTTTTACCATTTCCCCAAATTTTTTTTAGGATTTTCCCCAATTTTTTAGGATTTTTCCCCCAAATTTTTCAGGATTTTTCCTCCCCAATTTTTTAGGATTTCCCCCAATTTTTTGGATTTTTCCTCTCCATTTTTTAGGATTTTTCCCCCAAATTTTTGGGATTTTTCCTCCCTATTTCTTGCAATTTTTCCTCTCCATTTTTTTAGGATTTCCCCAAATTTTTTAGAATTTTTCCCCCAATTTTTTAGGATTTTTGCTCCCCATTTTTTTCCTTTTCCTCCCCAAATTTTTTAGGATTTTCCCCAATTTTTTAGAATTTTTCCTCCCCAATTTTTAGAATTTCCCCCAATTTTTTGGGATTTTTCCTCCCCATTTTTTGCAATTTTTTCTCTCCATTTTTTGGAATTTCCCCCAATTCTTTGGGATTTTTTCCCCAAATTTTTCAGGATTTTTCCTCCCCAATTTTTTTAATTTCCCCCAAATTTTTTTGATTTTTAACCAAATTTTTTAGGATTTTCCCCCAATTTTTTGGGGATTTTCCCTCCCCAATTTTTAGGATTTTTCCTCCCCATTTTTTCACCATTTCCCCCAATTTTTTAGGATTTTTTCCCCAATTTTTTGGGATTTTTCCTCCCCATTTTTTGCCATTTTTCCTCTCCATTTTTTTAGGATTTCCCCAAATTTTTTAGAATTTTTCCCCCAATTTTTTACGATTTTTCCCCCAATTTTTTCAGGATTTTTCCTCCCCAATTTTTTTGATTTTCCCCCAATTTTTTAGGATTTTTTCCCCAATTTTTAGGATTTTTCCTCCCCATTTTTTTACCATTTCCCCCAAATTTTTTTTAGGATTTTCCCCAATTTTTTGGGATTTTTCCTCTCCATTTTTTAGGATTTTTCCCCCAATTTTTTCCCTTCCCCTCCTCAATTTTTTTAGGATTCTCCCCAATTTTTTGGGATTTTTCCCCCAATTTTTTAGGATTTTTTTCCCCAATTTTGGGGGATTTTTCCTCCCCATTTTTTGCAATTTTTCCTCTCCATTTTTTGGAATTTCCCCCAATTTTTTAGGATTTTCCCCCCAAATTTTTCAGGATTTTTCCTCCCCAATTTTTAGGATTTTCCCCAAATTTTTGGGATTTTTTCCCCTCCATTTTTTAAGGATTTCCCCCAATTTTTTGGGATTTTTCCCCCAATTTTTTTGGATTTTTTCCCCTTCATTTTTTAAGGTTTTTCCTCCCCAATTTTTAGGATTTCCCCCAAATTTTTTTTTTATTTTTCCTCCCAATTTTTTGGGATTTTCCCCCCAATTTTTTAGGATTTTTCCTCTCCATTTTTCAGGATTTTTCCTCCCCAATTTTTTTGATTTTCCCCCAATTTTTTTGGAATTTTTCCCCCAATGTTTTAGGATTTTTCCCCCACATTTTTAGAATTTTTCGCCCCTGTTTTTCCCTTTTCCTTCCCAAATTTTTTAGGTTTTTTAGGATTTTTCCTCCCCATTTTTTTACCATTTCCCCCAAATTTTTTTTAGGATTTCCCTAATTTTTTTTTTTTTCCCAATTTTTTAGGATTTTTCCTCCCCAATTTTTTTGGATTTTCCCCCAATTTCTTAGGATTTTTCCCCCAATTTTTTCCCTTCCCCTCCCCAAATTTTTTAGGATTTCCCCAAATTTTTTAGGATTTTTCCCCCAATTTTTAGGATTTTTCCTCCCCATTTTTTTACCATTTTCCCCCAATTTTTTTTTAGGATTTCCCCCAATTTTTTGGGATTTTTCCTCCCCATTTTTTGCAATTTTTCCTCTCCATTTTTTTAGGATTTCCCCCAATTTTTTAGGATTTTTTCCCCAATTTTTTAGGATTTTCCCCCCAAATTTTTCAGGATTTTTCCTCCCCAATTTTTAGGATTTCCCCCAAATTTTTTTATTTTTTCCCCCAATTTTTTGGGATTTTTCCTCCCCAATTTTTTTGATTCCCCTCCTCAAATTTTTTAGGATTTCCCCCATTTTTTTAGGATTTTCCCCCAATTTTTAGGATTTTTCCTCCCCATTTTTTTCCCATTTTCCCCAAATTTTTTAGGATTTCCCTAAATTTTTCAGGATTTTTCCTCCCCATTTTTTTACCATTTCCCCCAATTTTTTTTAGGATTTTCCCCAATTTTTAGAATTTCCCCCCAATTTTTTTGGATTTTTCCTCCCAATTTTTTGCAATTTTTCCTCTCCATTTTTTGGGATTTCCCCCAATTTTTTGGGGATTTTTCCTCCCCATTTTTTAGGATTTTTCCCCCAAATTTTTGGGATTTTTCCTCCTCATTTTTTTACCATTTCCCCCAAATTTTTTTTAGGATTTCCCTAAATTTTTTGGGATTTTTTCCCCTCCATTTTTTAGGATTTCCCCAAATTTTTTTAGGATTTTTCCTCCCCAATTTTTTCCCTTTTCCTCCCCAAATTTTTTAGGATTTTTCCCCCAAATTTTTGGGATTTTTCCTCCCCATTTTTTGCCATTTTTCCTCTCCATTTTTTAGGATTTCCCCCAATTTTTTAGAATTTTTCCCCCAATTTTTTAGGATTTTTCCCCCAATTTTTTCCCTTTTCCTCTCCAAATTTTTTAGGATTTTTCCCCAAAATTTTCCAGGATTTTTCCCCCAATTTTTAATGATTTTTCCCCCAATTTTTCACCATTTCTCCCCCAATTTTTTTCCCATTTCCCCCAAATTTTTTTCCCCATCTCCCCAATTTTTTTTTCACCATTTCCCAAATATTTTTTAGGATTTTCTCCCCAAATTTTGGGGTTTTTTGGCCTCACCGAGGTGTCCATGGTTGGCAGCCTCGTGCAGGGGAGTCCAACCACAATAATCCCGAGGGTTGACGGGGTGGCCCTAAAAAAGAACATTTTTATACCATTTTTATATGATTTTATAGCATTTTATAGGAATTTATAGCAATTTTATATGATTTTAATAGGATTTTATAGGATTTTTATACGGTTTTTACAGGATTTTATAGCATTTTTATATGATTTTATACGATTTATATAGGATTGTATAGAATTTTCTAGAATTTTTATAGGATTTTTATAAGATTTTATAGGAATTTATAGGATTTTATAGCATTTTATATGATTTTTATCAAATTTTATAGGATTTTATAAGATTTTTATATGATTTTATAGCATTTTTATATTATTTTATAGGATTTTTATATCATTTTATAAGATTTTTATAGGATTTTACAGATTTTTTATATGACTTTTATAGCATTTTATAGGAGTTTATAGCAATTTATAGGAATTTATAGCAATTTATGGGACTTTTATAGCATTTTTATAGGATTTTATAGGATTTTAATAAGAATTTTAATAAGAATTTTATAGGATTTTTATAGGATTTTAATAAGAATTTTATAGGATTTTTATAGGATTTTTATAGGATTTAATAGAAATTTAATAGGATTTTATAGGATTTTTATAAGATTTTATATGATTTTATAGCATTTTATAGGAGTTTATAGCATTTTATAGGATTTTTATAAGATTTATATAGGATTTTAGAGGATTTTATAGCATTTTTATAGGATTTTTCTATAATTTTATAGGGTTTTTATATGATTTTATAGGATTTTTATATGATTTTTATAGCATTTTATAGGAATTTATAGGATTTTTATAGGATTTTTATAGAGTTTTATAGGATTTTATATGATTTTTATAAGGTTTTTATAGGGTTTTTATAG
>JAWWMJ010000097.1:6818740-6831345 GCA_035047045.1 Vireo griseus
GGCTGGCCCGGGAGCCGCCGGAGCCGGGAGCTGCCAGGGCCGGGAGCTGCCAGGGCCGGGAGCCGGGCACCGCCTGCCCCGGGAGCCGCCGGGGACGGTGCCAGGAGCCGCCTCGTCAGGTCTTCAAAGGACCCGCTCTGACGCCGCCGCCGCGTCCTCCCGGTCGGTACCTGCCGGAGCCGGGGGGTGCCGGTGCTGCCGGTGCCGGTGCTGCCGGTGCCGCCGGTGCCGTCCCGCCCCTCATCCCGGAGCGACCCCAGGCTCTCGGTCGCGGCTCAGAGCCCCCCGGCTCCGACCCCGAGGTGTTCGGCCCGTGTGAACGCGGTGCCAGACCGGAGCGGTGCCACCCTTGTCACCGCCCCGGCAGTGTCACCGCCGTGTCCCTCTCCCGCCCGGTGGCACCTTCGGCCGTGTCGCGGTAGCCGCGGCTCCGGGGTGTCCCTGCCTCCCCCGACGTGCGTCAGCAGGGCTCCCACCGCACTCCGGGAGCCAGATGTGCCTGTGCCAGATGTGCCTGTGCCAGATGCGCTCTCGGCGGAAAAATGTGCGTGCCGGGGCCGGGGCCGGGCTGGTGCCGCCCGCATTCCTCGGCGGCCGCGCTGGCTCTGCCCCAACGGGCATCGGGCCGGCCGCGGCTGCCGCTCCCTGACGGGGCCCCGCACCCACAAGGTGTCACGGGTGGGTGTCGGGGGTGGGTGTCACGCGTGGGCGGGGGCCGGCGGGGCTCCCCGTGGCGCCGCGGGCGCGCGGTTGGACCGTGAGTCACGGCAGGACGCGGCCACGGCCCCGTGTCCTTGGACTCCACACTGGGGACGGGCAGTGCCCGCCGCCGCAGAACGGGGCTGTTGGGGCGCAGACATTGGTGTTGGGGTGCCGACGTCGATGTTGGGGCGCAGACATTGCTGTGGGGGTGCAGACATGGCTGTGGGGGCGCAGACATTGACGTTGGGGTGCAGACATTGCTGTGGGGGTGCAGACATTGCTGTGGGGGCGCAGACATTGGCGCTGGGGTGCAGACATTGGCGCTGGGGTGCAGACATTGGCGTTGGGGTGCAGACGTCGATGTTGGGGCACAGACATTGCTGTGGGGGTGCAGACATTGCTGTTGGGGTGCAGACATTGACGTTGGGGTGCAGACATGGCTGTTGGGGCGCAGACATTGCTGTGAGGGCGCAGACATTGCTGTTGGGGTGCAGACATTGCTGTGGGGGTGCAGACATGGCTGTGGGGGTGCAGACATTGGTGTTGGGGTGCAGACATTTGCGTTGGGGTGCAGACATTGGTGTTGGGGTGCAGACATTGATGTTGGGGTGCAGACATTGGTGTTGGGGTGCAGACATTGGTGTTGGGGTGCAGACATTGATGTTGGGGTGCAGACATTGGTGTTGGGGTGCAGACATTGCTGTTGGGGTGCAGACATTGGTGTTGGGGTGCAGACATTGATGTTGGGGTGCAGACATTGGCGTTGGGGCGCAGACATTGCTGTGTGGGTGCAGACATTGGCGTTGGGGTGCAGACGTCGATGTTGGGGCACAGGATGTGCCTTGGGGCAGTGACGTGTGTGTGTTGGGGTGCCGACCTAGGTGTTGGGGTGTTGGCCATGCCAGGCTGGCAGCGCTCACGGCACCCGCAGCTGCACTTTCCCCAGCAGCTGCCACCCCTGCCGTGGATGACAAGGGTGACGTTGGTGGCGCTGGTGACGTGGGTTCTGCGGGTGCTGCCATGGGCAGGACTGCCAGCTCCCTGTCACCCCGAGGGGCTGTGCATTCTCAGCCTGGGCCAGCCACCCTGGGCGTCCCCAACCCCGAGGGGATGCAGTACCCAGTGAGGCACAACCCCTGAATTTCCCTGAGGTCCCCACAGACATTGTCACCCGCTGGGGAAGTGTGGTGGGAGATGAATCCCTGGGGAGGGGGGAATCCTACAGTGCTGCCAATGCCCCTGCCCGATGCGAGAGCCCGTGGGGGCTGTGGGGCACAGGGGGTGGGGCACAGGGGGTGGGGTGCTGTCCTGGGGTGCTGTCCTGGGGTGCAGTCCTGGGGTGCAGTCCTGGGGTGCTCGTCGGGAGCTGAGCTGCTGGCGGGGCTGCTGTGTGCATGGGAGCACCCGGGAGAGTCTGTGGGGCTCCGTTCCCCCTCCTGGGGATCCTGCAGCCCAGGGGATTGTGACCCTGAACCCCTCAAGAGTGGCCCCAGCGATCTGAGCCCCCCAAATGTGGGACCTGGGACCGGGGCTGGCGAACTTGGGGGACTTGAGCCCCAAGTGGGGGGAGCAGGGATCCTACAGCGCCGGGAGGAGTGCTGGGGGGGTTCTGGGGTGGTCCCTGGGCTGCAGGAGCGGGTGGTGCCAAAACCCCCACGGGGACTGAAGGTCCCAGCTGGGGTCTGTGGTGCTGGGGAGCCCCTGAGCATGGGGCCAGAGAATTTCTGGGGGACCCTCTGTGGGGGGCCAGGTGGGTCTTGAGCTGGAAACCAGGGGGGCCTGAGCCTCCAGAGCTCGGAAACCTGGTGGTCCTGAGGTGTGGTGAGTGGGGGTCCAATAGCCCTGGGCTGTGGGTCCCAACCCCCCGGGCTTGTTGACCTGAGGGCCTCAAGATCTCAAGGTGTGGGGCAGGGGCTGTGGCCGCTCTAAGTGAGGGGTGAGTGGTTTCTGAGCACCCCAATATTCAGGAATGAGGGTCCCGCTCCCTGGGCTTGCAGACCCGGGGGTCTCGCGGCCCCGTGTCTGGGACTGGGGGTGCCAGGCCCCCGTGGGGGGCTGCTCCGTGGGTCCGTGTCCCATCCCGGCTGCAGGCGCAGGGAGGGAGGGAGGGGTTAAAGCTCGGGAGTTTCCTGTGGGCAGGGTCGGGGCGTGGGGCGTGGGGCGTGGGGCGGGGGGAGAGAGCCCCGTCTCCTCCCCGGGCCGCCCCACTCGCGGCGGGGCCGGCGGCGGAGCGGGAAGGCAGAGCAGCTGTTTCGGGGCTCACTCAGCATGTCGCGGCCGCGGCGCAGCTCGGAGGAGGCTCCGGCCCGAACGGGCTCCGAGGACAACCTGTACCTGGCCGTGCTGCGAGCGGCCGAGGGACGCAAAGGTACCGCGCCGGGGGGCGTGGGGGCCGCCCCACCACTGCATCCCCCACCCGGGGCGGTGCCCCCAGGGCAGGCTGCGGGGCAGACCCCCGGACCAGGGCGGGGGTCCCCTGGGGGACACCCCCATGCTGGGTCCGTGTTCCCGGGGCTGTGGGCCCCCAGGCAGGCCTTGGGCAATCCCTCCCCACCGGAGCGGTGTTCCTGGGGCAGAGCCGCCCCAGGGCGGTGTCCCCAGGTCGGCGTGCCCGAGGCGAGCTGTGGGTCTGTGTGACCCCCAGGCCGGGGCGGTGTCTCCGGGCAGGCTGTGGGGCAGACCCCCGTGCTGGGGCGGTGTCTGCGGTGCTGGCGATGGCGCACACCGGGGCAGACCCCCACGCCGCCGCCCAGCTCCATCCCCGGTGCCCGCGGTCGCTTCCTGCCACGCCCTGCCCGGCCTGGCCGCGACTCTCGTTCTGCCGCCGCCGCGGGGTGGGCGCCGCTCTGGGGACCCCTTGGGTGTCAGCGTTGCGGGCGCGGGTGCCGGGGTATGGTGTCGGTGCCCCCCGCTCGGCTCGCACTGTGCCCCACGTTTCCTTCCTTCCTTCCTTCCTTCCTTCGTCTCGCACCGTGGCCGCTCCCGGCCCGGCACGCCCTGGCTGTGCCGCTGAGCGCCCGTGGGCCCGCGGGGCGATCCGGGCCGTGCGGGATCCCCGGGTGCTCTCCCGAGCGGGGGGGTGTTGGCTGTGGGGCTCTGGGTGCCGCGTGGGCAGATCCCGGCACGCTCCGGCTGGGCAAGACCCAGCATGCGGCACCCGGCATGGCAGGGGGGCGTGGAGGAGGCCGCTGTGGCACCGGTGCCATCGCCCCATGGGGTGTCACTTGTGGCCTCTGACCCCCCTTGGGCGTCAGGCTGGGTCTGGCACTGGCGGTGACTGTGGGGGTAGCGGAGGCAGGAGAAGGGGTGCTGGCAGTGGGGCGCGGGGTGCTGGCAGTGGGGCACAGGGTGCTGGCAGTGGGGCGCGGGGTGCTGGCAGTGGGGCGCGGGGTGCTGGCGGTGGGGCACAGGGTGCTGGCAGTGGGGCGCAGGGCTCTGGGGGGGTTAGGAGGGTGCAGGGCAGTGGGTGCTGGTAGCGGGCGCTGGGGGGTGGGTCCTGTGCAATCCCGGCTTCCCATCCCAGTGCGTCACCGTTCCCATCCCATCCCCTAATGACAGGGCAGCGGTCAGGGAGTGCCGTGACTCACTGTGGCCCTGTTGGCCCTGTGCCCGCAGAGAAGGGTGCCCTGGGGGCATGGGGTGTCCCGGGGTGTCCCACGGCTCTGGCAGTGCAGTGGGTGCACGGGCTCATCTGGATCCCGTGCATGTCCCACCAGGGCCCTGCCTGTGGGGCCGGGGCTGTGCCAGGGCTGTGCCAGGGTTGTGCCAAGGTTGTGCCAGGACAAACACCCTGTGGCCTTGTCTCTGTACCTTACCCATCCCGCTCAGTGAGTGCCTGCTGAGCCCAGCGCTGTGCCAGGGGGGCTCAGGGTTGGATGGGCACCTCCTGCTCCGAGCAGTCACAGAGACACAGAATATGCTGAGTTTAAATGAGGTCCACAAGGATCACCGAGTCCAAGTCTTAATAGTGGGGTTGAACTTGCAACCTTGCTGTTATTAGTGCCGTGCTCTGGCCAACTGATCTGATCTCCGAGGTGCTGCTGGGCGCTGCCGGGTGCTGGTGGGTGCTGGCACGGCGCTGGCACGCCGGGGCCGATCCCCGTTAGCTGTTTCCTTTCCCCACACCCCGTGACTCACCGTGGTTCCCCAGAGCTGTTGGCTCATCGTTTCCTGCGCCAGCCATGCCCTGCGGTGCCACCGGCGGGGTCTGTTTTTTCGCCACGCCGTGCCCCTGGTGCCACTGGCTCACCTGTCCCTCTCCTGTCTTGCAGATGAGCGAGATCGTGTCCAGAAGAAAACCTTCACCAAATGGGTCAACAAGCACCTTATCAAGGTATGGGCACTGCCAGCCCAGCGGGCACCGCCGCCCCAGCAGTCCCCAGGCCCCGAAGGACCCCCAGGCACAGCCCCGTGTGCTGCTGTGGCCAGGACGTGGCAGTGGAGGGTCCCCAGTGCTCCCGTGCTGCCCCTGTGGTTGAGGCCTCTCAGCTGCCTCCGTGGAGGGAGGGTCTGCCCTCGCAGGCAGGATCTGCCCTCCTGCTGCCTTCCCACGTATTCCAGGAGGGAATGGTGCCCCTGGGGCATCCCGTGGGGATGTGTCCTGTGCTTTGATGCCCTCGGTGCTGTCCCACTCCTGCCGGTGCCCATTCCCTGCCAGCGTGCTGGGCCCGTGGCCGCAGACAGAGCCCACCTTGGCACCTGGCACACATTGGCACCTGGCCCAAGCCCCTGTGCCAGTGTGTCCCCACACGTCCCTGACCCCGCAGTGCCATCGTGGTGCCACCACGCTCTGCCCATGCTGGGTCCCCTCTCTGCTCTCTCCTAACTGCTCTCTTCTCTCTGCCCTGCGCAGCACTGGCGAGCAGAGGTAGGTCCTTCCTCTCTCTCTCTCTCTCTGTCCCACCGCGCTCTTCCTCTTTGCACACCCTTCCTTTCCCCGCACTGGGGATGGACCCCTGGGGCTGCCGCTGTGGTAGGCGGTGGGCCTGACCCCCTCGTGGTGGGCGGTGGGTCCGACCCGGCATGGTGGGCAGTGGGTCCATGCATGCCGGAGTGATGCTGGATCCATCCTGGCACCGGGGGAGCTGCTGTGTGTGTTTGGGGGGGACGTGGCACTGGGGACACCAGCTGTGTGCTGTGTGTGAGCACTGGGGGGTCACCGGGCACCCACCTCGGTGTAGGCTGGCAGGGTGGGGGATGCTCAGCTGCCCCCCACCCCCCTGACACCGCTGTCCCCATAGGCGCAGCGCCATGTCAACGACCTGTACGAGGACCTGCGGGACGGGCACAACCTCATCTCGCTGCTGGAGGTGCTGTCGGGTGACACGCTGGTAGGTGCCACCCTGCCCTGCCCCCTGCACTGTCCCCCACTCCCCGCCACGCGCCGGCACCACCTCCGCCGGCCGTCCTCGTCCTCACCCTCGCTGCCTGCCTCTGTTCCCTCTTTCCGCTTGGCCGTCGGTCTGTCCCAGCGACCCCAGAGCGCCCGCGCCCCCCGCCCCTGCCTCTAACCTCTCTTTGCTTTGATGCCCTCTCTGCTTCCCGGCGCCGGCCCCCGGCCCACCGCCGCCTTTGCCTCCTCCTTCTCCTTCCTCTCTCTGCTCCTCTCCGCTCGGCTCGGCTCGGCCGGGGCAGCCCCGGGAGCGCGACGTCCTCCGGACCTTGCGGTTGGTGAGTGGTTCTGCCATCGGCTCTTGGCATGGCCCTGCATGGTGACCGGTGCGGTGCCACCGGCACGGAGCAGCGCCGAGCACGTCCCAGGACTGTCTGCATGCCCCGTGCCATGTGCCATGTGCCATGTGCCATGTGCCATGTGCCCCGTGCCACGTGCCATGCCTGTCCCGGTGGTCCGGCCGCGTGCCATGCCTGTCCCAGTGCCATCCCGGTGCTCTGGCTGCATGCTGTGCCTTGTCCCGGTGCCCCCCGAGCTGAGTGCTGTGGGGGTGGGTTTCCCTGGGCCAGAACTCAGTGGCAGCAGCAAGAGAGAAGTCATCTTCCACAAGCAGCATCGCTGGGAGTGATCCCACCATGCTGGGCGTTGTCAGGCCGGAGCTGTGGCTCCTGGCATCACAGCAGGACGTGCTGCCGGCTCTGCAGGGTGGCTGGCAAGGGCGGTGGCATCGTGGCCACCAACTCCCTGGATCTCACGCTAAGGCTGGCCCTGAGTGGCTGCGGGTCCATGTTGTCCCCCTTCTGTGGGGTGGGGTGACCCTGGTCCGTTGCTGAGTGGTACAAGGGGGTTCATGGACTCCCCAACTCTGCCAGCAGCCAAAACTGGGCTTAGCTGGTGGAATTTCGGTGTTGCCATGGGGCGGGAACATGTGGGGGTCCGTCTGGGCAGGACCCAGGAGACCCCAGCTGGGACCCATAGGTTTGGGGGGGCTCACCCAGCTTGGCAGTTCCTGGTCCTGCTGAGGGGACCCTGGAGTGTGGCAGGGGAGCTGCATGGCGAGGGACCAAGGTGGCCAGACACGCAGCGCTGCCAGGACCTGGTGGTGCGTTGGCACTGAGGCCAGCACCGGTCCTGCCCGGGCAGGGGCTGCTGCGCCCAGGCATGGCGCACTCGGCTCCCCTCGGGATGGCCCCGATGGTCCCGGTGCTGCCGGGAGCGGCGTGGGAACAGCCTGTGCCGGCGGGCCGGCGGGGGGGCACGGGGAGCGTCCCCACCCGTGCGGGGGCAAAGGGCGAGGGCGGGTGACATCGGCATGCGAGGCGCCGGGAGGGGCCGGGTGGCGCCGGCGGGGCAGGACGGTGCGGTGGCATCGCGGCGGGGCCGTGGCCGTGGGGAGGGGACCGGGGACGTGGCGTGGCCGTGCGGGGAGGGGGCTGCGGTGGCAGGACACAGTAAGGCTGTGTCCGGTGCGGCCGCGCTCACCGCCCTCCTCTCCCCCAGCCCCGGGAGAAGGGCCGGATGCGCTTCCACAAGCTGCAGAACGTCCAGATTGCCCTCAACTACCTGAAGCATCGGCAGGTGAGAATGGGGTGGGACCCCTGAGGCGCCCACGACCCCCGGGGCTGTGCCCTCCTCCCCCATCCCTGAGCCGCGCCTGTCCTGTGCCGCAGGTGAAGCTGGTGAACATCCGGAACGATGACATCGCCGACGGCAACCCCAAGCTCACGCTGGGGCTCATCTGGACCATCATCCTCCACTTCCAGGTGAGCCCGGGGACAGTGGTACTGAGGGGGAAGGATTCCGTGGTGCTGGGGGTCTCCCCGGGCCAGTCTGGTCCCCAGTGGGGCAGGAGAGGTGTCACCGGCATGTCACAGCGATTGTCACTGTGCCCGTGCCGGTGCCCGTGCCGGTTCTCAGAGTAACGTCTGTGTCCTGGCAGATCTCAGACATCCAGGTGACGGGGCAGTCGGAGGACATGACAGCCAAGGAGAAGCTGCTGCTGTGGTCACAGCGGATGGTGGAGGACTACCAGGGCCTCCGCTGCGACAACTTCACCACCAGCTGGCGGGACGGGCGCCTCTTCAACGCCATCATCCACCGGCACAGGTGGGTGCCACGGCGGTGCCACGGGGCAAGCGTGTGCTCGTGGGGCTGCCGATCCCGCTCGGGGCGATGCCAGCGTGTGCTCCCGACGAGTCCCGGCCCACGGGTCCGTGCCGGCAGTGCCGTGCCCACCGCGGCGTGCCAGGGCGCTGGCAGGCAGGTCCCCACGGGTCCCGCCGGGACCGCTGCGTGCCTTCGGGGAGAGCAAATCTGTGCAGGCCCGTGCCAGATGGGGCGGTCACCTGCTCTGTGCCATGTCACAGCTGTGCCAGGGCACTGCCACGCTGAGCTTGGCCCCACCGTGAAGCCCCGAGGAGGGGCCAAGGTGTCAGCCCCACGGGGGATTGGGGTGTCAGCCCCGCATGGGATTGGGGTGTCAGTCCCTCATGGGATTGGAGTGTCAGCCCCACGGGGGACAGAAGAGTCAGCCCCACGGGGGATTGGGGTGTCAGCCCCACGGGGGATTGGGGTGTCAGCCCCACGGGGGATTGGAGTGTCAGCCCCACGGGGGATTGGGGTGTCAGCCCCACATGGGGTTGGGGTGTCAGCCCCACATGGGATTGGGGTGTCAGCCCCACATGGAATTGGGGTGTCAGTTCCATGCAGGCTTGGGGTGCCCAGTTCACAGGACATGGGGGCTCTGCCTGTGCCAGGGCTCCCACTGGGGACTGTGGGTGTCCCCAGCTCCTCGTGTCCCTGTGCTGGCTGTGGGGGGTCTCCCCTGCCACCGGTGCCCCTGCTGTGGGGGCGTGGGGTGGCCGGGCAGGAGTACAGGCGGAGGAGGCAGCCCTGGTGGCCTCAGAAAGGGGGGACCTGCCTTCCTCAGGGTTTTTTGGGGGTCCCCGCAGTCCCACTGATCGCTGCTGATCCCCCACCCGCAGGCCAATGCTGATCGACATGAGCCGGGTGTACCGCCAGAGCAACCTGGAGAACCTGGACCAGGCCTTCACCGTGGCCGAGCGAGACCTGGGGGTGACGCGGCTGCTGGACCCCGAAGGTACGGGCTGGGGTGAACCGGGGGGGTCCCTCTATGGAGCCCCCCTGCCTCCCCACCACAGGATCCCCCGCGTGACCCCTCCCTCCCCGCAGACGTGGACGTGGCGCAGCCAGACGAGAAGTCCATCATCACCTACGTGTCCTCGCTGTACGATGCCATGCCACGCGTGCCCGAGGTGCAGGACGGCGTCAAGGCCAACGTGAGTGGGGTCGCTGGGGGTCCCCACTGCTGCTGCCCCCTCCCCCCACAGCGTCACTCCCAGCCCCACACGTGTCCCCCTCCCCAGGAGCTGCAGCTGCGCTGGCAGGAGTACTACGAGGTGGTGACGGGGCTGCTGCAGTGGAGCCGGCAGCACTCGGCGCTCTTCGAGGAGCGTCGCCTCCCTGCCAGCTACGAGGAGATTGAGGTGAGGCCACCAGCACGGGGGTGGCGACAGGAACAGAGCTGCTGGCCTGGCACGGGCACGGGGATGGACACAGAGACAGGGACGGGGACAGTGCTGCCACAGGGATGACCGACCCCGCTGGTGGGCAGCGTGTGGCAGAGTGCCAGCCGGCTGGTGGCCCCAGTGTGGGTGGCACACGCCCAGTGAGGGGTGCCAGCCTGCCCGGCAGCCCCACCGTGGGTGGCTCATGTCCGGCGTGGCAGCCCCCGTGGGTCGCCGTGAGACCTGGGCGTGGCTGTGGCACCCCCAGCGGTGCCACTCTGGGGGTCTGTGGGTTTTGGGGACGCAAAGCAGTGCCAGAGCCGGGTGCCCCATGAGGGGGGGCCCCTGTGACTCACCCTCCGTGGCTCTGCCGTGAGTCACCGCTGGCAAAGCCCTGCACGGCCACTTCCTTCCCTCCGGCTCTGCACGCACGGAAAATTGCGGGGAGGGGGGAGGGCGGATGCTTGGGGAGGGGGCGGCAGCTGCTGGGGGTCCCTGCTCAGCTGCCCCCCTCCCCCGGCAGATCCTCTGGCGCCAGTTCCTCAAGTTCAAGGAGACGGAGCTGCCGGCTCGGGAGGCCGACAAGAATCGCTCCAAAGCCATCTTCCAGGCGCTGGAGGTACCGGGGAGGGGCTGGGGGATGCCGTGCCTCGGGGGGCCCCCGTGCGCCGGAGGGATGGAGGCTGCCGTGCGGCGGCAGGGACCGTGCGCCGGGGGGGACACAACAGGCACCGAGCGGGGGGAGCCTGCCGTGCTCGGGGATACCGTGCGCCGGGGGGGCCGTGCGCCGGCGGCCTGGGGCTTGCCGTGCATCGCGGGGGACCGGGCACCGGCCGGGGAGCCTGCACCGGGGGGCTGCCGTGAGGCGGGGGGGGACACCATGCACGGGGGCCAGGCCTGGTCTTTCAACCTCCCCCCCATCATGAAGAGGAGCCGGGCCCCGGTTTGGGGGGGCTGCTGGCGCCCGGGGTTCGTCCCCACCGCGCGGTGCCGGGGGGCTCAGGGCTGGGGTGAGGGTCCCCCCCCTCGGCGGTGCTCGGGGTCACGGCGGGCGCTGGGCTGGGTGCACACGCGTGTGGGGTGCGCGGTGCGTGTGAGCACGGCCGAGCCGGAGCTGTGGCCGTGCGTGCGACCGCGGGGGGGTTGCTGTGCTGCCGGGGCTCCCCGCGTCTGTCCGCGCCCGTGTCGGTCCCGCTGTCTGTCCGTGTCACCGGCTGCGCGTGTGCCCGTGGCGCTCGGTGTCAGTGTGTCTGTGCGTGCTCGGCCGTGGCCGTCCCTCTGTCTGCCGCCTGTTTGTGCAGCCCAATCCCCCCTCGTTCGTGTCCCCCACCCTCCGCCGTGGGGCTGGGGGCTGCCGTGGGTGGGATCGGGGCCGGCGGGGAGCGGGGGGCCGGAATCACCCCCAGCCCGATGCCTGCAGTGCAGATCATAAATCAGCGGCGGCTGGAGCGGGATCCAGGGCCCGCGGGCTCCCCGGCGCCCAAAGCACTGGCGCGGGGAGCGATGAGGCTTCTCGTGGGACCCCCAGCAGCCCTCCAGGGCCGTCAGCGGGGATGGGCTGTCCCCCCGTCCCCGTTGTCCCCTCTGTCACGCTGGAGGCCAGCAGCCGGCCGGGGCTGGCAAGCAGCCCACGCTGCCAGGGCTGCGGGCACCGCGGCCTCGCTGCCCGCCGGCTCCGCGGGGCGATGGGGACGGTCCCCCAGCTGCCACCCGCCTGGCGGTACCCGGGGTGACCCGCGCTGTGGCCCTGTTTTGCAGGTGACACCCCCCTCACTTGCCACCAGTGACGTGCTGGGCGGCGGGGACAGCCGTGGAGCCACCGAGGACGTGGGCTGAGCAGCAGGACACGAGGAGGAAGAGGAGGAGTGGGTGTCTCGGGGACAGCTCCGTGGCTGCGTGTCCCCATCAGCGCTCGCAAACACCGCCATCCATCCCTGAGCCAGACGCAGTCTGCGAGGTCCTGGTGGCTTTTTTGGAGCCTGAGCCCTGCCAGCACCGTGGGGAGGAGGAAGAGCCGGGGAAGACGTGCCGGGTGATGGATGGCCCCAGCCCCGCGCGGCGGCCTCGGGGGAGCGGGACCGGGCGGCTCGGGGACCTGGGGGACCTGGCTGGCAACACCCGCCTCTGCAGAGCCGCTCAGCGCCCGCTCCACTGAGCTCCGGAGCCCGCAGCCGGCGAGGAGGATTTGGAGGGGCCCCGGGTGACCCCCGAGTCCCCGTGCCGGGGGATGTTGCGGGTCTGAGCCGCCGTTCCCCCGGCATGGCACGGCAGGGCTCGGGGGCCATGCTGGCCTCGGGGGGCCTGGGGTTCCCCCCCCAAAACCTGGCCCGCGTGGTGGTGTGGGAGTGGCTGAACGAGCACGGGCGCTGGCGGCCCTACTCGGCCGCCGTGTGCCACCACATCGAGAACGTGCTGAAGGAGGACGCCCGTGGCAGCGTGGTGCTGGGACAGGTCGATGTCCAGCTGGCGCCCTACGTCATCGACCTCCAGTCCATGCATCAGTTCCGGCAGGACACGGGTAAGGGGTTGGCGTCGAGCCAGGAACATCCAGCCTCCCGTCCGTCCTTCCGTCTGTCTGTCTGTCCGTGCAGCCATCTATCCACACAGCCATCAATCCCTCTCTCTCCTTCCACGTCTCCATCCTTCCACCCACTGGTACATCCCTCCCTCCCCTCCGTCCTTCCATCCTGCCATACTTCCGTCTGTCCTTCCAACTTTCCCTCCTTCCTTCCATCCCTCCATCCTCCCATCCATCCTTTCATCCCTGTGTGTATCTGTCTCTTGTGCCATTCATCTGTGAACCTGTCACTTCATATCTCTCTGTCTGTCATTCCATCCATCCATCCATCCATCCATCCATCCATCGTTCCCTCACTCCTTCCTTGCCAGTGTATCTCTACTTACTCATTCTCCTTCCTTCCTTCCTTCCTTCCTTCCTTCCTTCCTTCCTTCCTTCCTTCCTTCCTTCCTTCCTTCCTTCCTTC
>JAWWMJ010000097.1:6838870-6863943 GCA_035047045.1 Vireo griseus
GTGTGATGTGTGTGGCACGTGTGTGATGTGTGTGACACGTGTGTGATGTGTGTGACACGCGTGTGACACGTGTGTGACACGTGTGTGATGTGTGTGGCACGTGTGTGATGTGTGTGACACGTGTGTGATGTGTGTGACACGCGTGTGACACGTGTGTGATGTGTGTGACACGCGTGTGATGCGCGTGTGATGCGTGTGTGACACGTGTGTGACACGTGTGGTGCGCACAGATGGGGACCTCAACGCCCGGATGGGCCCAGGGGAACGGTTTGGGTTGCAAAACCTTTCAGAGCCCACCCAGTCCCCCATCACTGCTGAGGCCACCCCTGGCCATGTCCTCAGGTGCCACATCCACGTGGCTGTTAAATCTCCCCAAGGATGGCACTCCACTCCTCCCCTGTCCAGCTGCACCAGGGCTGGACAGCTCTTTCCAGGAGAAGTTTTCCCAATGTCCCTTCTAAACCTCCCCTGTCCACCTGCACCATGGGCTGCAGCCCCTTCCCCTGATCCGCTCCTCCATGGGTCCAAGGGGTGGGGCGAGCATTCGGTCGGAGCTTGGCAAGGACTGAGGGACTCCTTCCCTGCAGCAAACCCACCTGGAGCTGGAGGGCATCCAGAAGAACCTGGCCAAGGTCAGCGAGAAGACGGAGCAGGTGCTGGCGCAGCCGGAGCAGGCGGGCTCAGCCCCTGTGCTGCGCTCCGAGCTGGAGGTCACCCTGCGGAAGATGGAGCAGGTGTACAGCCTCTCCAGCATCTACCTGGAGAAGTGAGTGAGCCCTGGCACCGACACCGCGCAGCTCCTCAGCCCCTGGGCAGTCGGGAGGCCTCAGGGAGAGCCAGCGTGCCTTTCCTTTTCTTTTCCTTCTCTCTTCCCTTCTTCCTTTTTTCTTCTCTTTTCCCTTTCTATTTCCTTTTCCCCTTTTCCCCTTTTCCTTCCCTCTTCCCTTCTTTCTTTTTTTTCTCTTTTATCTTTTTTCCTTTTCCCCTTTTCCCTCCCTCTTCCCTTCTTTTTTTTCTCTTTTACCTTTTTTTCCTTCCCCCCCCTTCCCTTCTTCCTTTTTTTCTCTTTTCCCTTTTTTCCTTTTCCCCTTTTCCTTCCCTCTTCCCTTCCTCCTTTTTTTTCTCTTTTCCCTTTTTTCCTTTTCCTCTTTTCCTCTTTTCCTTCCCTCTTCCCTCTTCCCTCTTTCCTCTTTCCTCTTTCCTCTTCCCTTCTTCCTTTTTTCTCTTTTCCCTTTCTATTTCCTTTTTCACTTTTCCTTCCCTCTTCCCTTCTTTCTTTTTTTTTCTCTTTTCCCTTTTTTTTCCATTCCCCCTTTTCCTCCCCTCCTGGCTCTGTGGTGCCTCTCTGGCTGAGCTGTCCCACTCCCATCCTGTTCCCGGCTAATCCTTCCTGCTCCCATCCCACTCCCATCCCACTCCTGGCTGATTCCATCCCTCTGCCGCAGGCTGAAGACCATCGGGCTGGTGATCCGGAGCACACAGGGGGCTGAGGAGCTGCTCCGCAAGTACGAGGAGCAGCTGAAGGACGTGCAGGCAGTGCCGGCCGACCTGGCCGAGCTGGAGGCCAGCAAGGCCGAGCTGAAGGTACCAGGGGCTCTGGGGATGCCAAGGGGGGAGCCAAGGGGTGGCTGGGGACACCGTGGCCAGCCCTGACCGGTGCCCATCTGCCGCAGCGGCTGCGGGCACAGGCCGAGGGGCACCAGCCCTTCTTCAGCACGCTGGAGACCGACCTCGGCAAGGCCAAGGACGTCAACGAACGGATGGTCCGCGGCCACAGCGAGCGGGACGTGGACCTGGAGCGGTACCGGGAGCGGGTGCAGCAGCTGCTGGAGCGCTGGCAGGCGGTGCTGGGCCAGGCTGACCTGCGCCAGCGCGAGCTGGACCAGCTGGGCCGCCAGCTGCGCTACTACCGGCAGAGCTGCGACGCGCTGCGCCAGTGGATCCGCGATGCCCGGCAGCGCCAGGAGGCCATCCAGGCCGTGCCCATCACCGACAGCCAGGCCGTGCGCGAGCAGCTGCTGCAGGAGAAGGTAGCGCTGGCTGTGGGGCAAGGGGTGCTCCTGGACATTCCCAGTGGGGCAAGGGGTGCTCCTGGCCATCCCCAGTGGAGCAAGGGGTGCTCCTGGCCATCCCCAGCGGGGTGAGGGGTGCTCCTGGCCATCCCCAATGGGGCGAGGGGTGCTCCTGGCCGTCCCCAGAGGGGTGAGGGGTGCTCCTGGCCATCCCCAATGGGGCAAGGGGTGCTCCTGGGTATTCCCCAGCAGGACAAGGGGTGCTCTCAGCTATCCCTGGCTGTGGCAGGGCAAGGGATTCACCGCAGCAGAGTGCAGGCTGCCCCTGCCCGTCTCTGTCTGTGGCAGAGTGAGGGCCGTGCCCAGCCATCTCCAGTCACTGCAGGTTAAGTGTTGCTCTGGGGTGGCTGCGGCAGGATGGGGGACAATCCCTGGCCATGACACGTGGTGGGTGCTCTCAGCCATCCCCAGTGGGATGGGGGCTGTTCCTGACCATTCCTGGCTACAGCAGGGTGAGGAGTGCTCCTGGCCATTCCCAGCCATGGCAGGGCAAGTGATGCTCTTGGCCATCCCTGGGGTGAGCTGTGCTCTTGGGGGGCCCTGGGGTGCCTGGGCTCACCCTCACGTGTCTCCCCAGAAACTGCTGGAGGAGTGTGAGCAGCACAAGGAGAAGGTGGAGGAGTGCCAGCGCTATGCCAAGCAGTACATCGATGCCATCAAGGTGTGCCCACTCTCCGGGGGCTGGTGGGGGGGCTGGGGGGGCAGCACAATGTCCTTCAGGGGGGTGGGGTCACAGCACCGTGGCCAGGGGGCTCGCTGGGCGTAGCAGAGCTTTGATCACTGTCTCCTCATCAGGACTACGAGCTGCAGCTGGTGAGCTTCAAGGCACAGGTGGAGCCGATGGCATCGCCAGCCAAGAAGCCCAAAGTGCAGTCGGCATCTGACAGCATCATCCAGGAGGTGAGGAGGGGTCACTGCCACTGGCCTGGGATGTCCTGCAGCTCCTGGGGCGTGGCCGCTCACTGAAGGGGTGGACTCGGGGTGTGATGTGTGGAGTTGCCTCCATGCAGCCCCATCGTTGCTGGGGTACTGGCAGGCACCCTCCCCTCTCTCCTGCTGACCCACTGTCTCCACAGTACGTGGACCTGCGGACGCAGTACAGCGAGCTGACCACGCTCACCACCCAGTACATCAAGTTCATCACGGAGACCCTGCGGCGGCTGGAGGAGGAGGAGGTAGGGAGCGGGGCAGGGCGGCATGGCCGGCTGGATAACCAAAAGGAATGCCGTTCACGGGCTCTTCGGCCCCATCACTAACAGCAGCCCACGGCCACGACTACGGCCCCATCACTAACAGCAGCCCACAGCCATGACTCCAGCCCTATCATTGACGGTGGCTCACGGCCATGACTCTGGCCCACCATTAACGCCAGCCCATGGCTGTAACTCCGGCCCCATCTCTAACACTGGCCCGTGGCTGTGACTCCAGCCCCAGCCCCATCAGCTCATGGCCATGGTTCCAGCCCCATCACTAACAGGGGCCCGTGGGTGTGACTCCAGCCCCAGCCCCATCACTAACAGGGGCTCATGGCCATTGTTCCAACCCCGTCACTAACACTGGCCCGTGGCTATGGCTCCAGACTCATCACTAATATTGGCCTACGGCCACGACTCTGGCCCTGTCACTAGTACTGGCCCACGGCCTCTAGCTCCTGCTCTCTGCTGGGCTCCCAGAAGTGAGGCTGCTGGCTCTGGGTGCAGTGGGTCTCTGGGCACTGGGGGCTCTGGTGTGACTGGTGGTAGGAGGCACTTCCCAGATACACGTAGTGCAGTCAGCACCTGCCTGCGCATGCTGCTGTGCTGGGCGCTGGCCCGCGGGGTCTGGCGCGGGGTAACCTCTCTAACTCTTGGTTTCTGCCCTTGGAGCCGCTTTGCCAGTGCTTTTTCTTGGGGAATATTTGTGTTGGTGGGGATCTAATGGAGGGTAAAAAACCAGGATGACTCTGGCAGCCGTGCACCAGGTACTCACTCTGCGCATGCCTTCTCCCCGCGGCACCCTCCACCTCCCCCACGGCTCACCGTCTCCTCCTCGCCCTCCCCTACTTCTGTGCTGCTCTGGGACCAGGGGTCCGGTGTGGGGTCTGGCTCCCCTGCATGCGCTGTGCCCGGGCCCTGCGGCGCGTGCGGCTGCCTCGCTCACGGTGCATGCGGTGCGCGCGTTGCGGCACAGCCCCGAGCCAGGCGCCAGCCGTGTCGGCCCTTTGGCAAACCCCGCTCCTAGTTGCCTGGAGAGGGCTGGGAGGGGTTTGAACCAGCCGAACTGCTCTCTCCTGTTGAGGCTTTCCCGGCAGGGAAGGCTCTGCTGGCACCGCCCTCACACCGCTCCCCTCTGTTCTGCTCCCGGTGCTCCAGCCGTCTTTCTCCTTTCCCCACGGCAGGGGCTGTCTGTGCCAGCCCCCTCGCAGGGGGAGCCATGGTGGTGATGTGCACGCTGCTCGCATCGTCTTCATCGCTTGGGCTCCGCTCGCTCTCTGTCCCTTCTCTCTGGAACGTGGCTTCCTGCGCTGCTGTCTGGCTCCTGTTGCCTGTCTGCCTGTGCTGTCGTGCGTCCCCTGTCCTGCCATACATCTTCTGGAAGCTGGTGTCACCGGCTCGTGCGGTGGCCCAGGGGCCGAAGCCATTCCACGCGCATCTGCCACCCCTCCGCTGTCTCGGCAGTGTGTGGCTGGGCCAGCATCGATTCCACGACGCGATCGCATCCCTTGTGATTTGTCTCTCTCTCCCCTCTCTGTCCCCTGCACCCTCTTTCCCCTCCAGAAAGCCGCCGAGAAGCTGAAGGAGGAGGAGAGGAAGCGGCTGGCGGAGGTGGAGGCGCAGCTGGAGAAGCAGC
The DNA here is from genome assembly GCA_035047045.1 of Vireo griseus. NCBI lineage: Eukaryota > Metazoa > Chordata > Aves > Passeriformes > Vireonidae > Vireo > Vireo griseus. The sequence goes on from JAWWMJ010000097.1 coordinate 6,843,772, forward strand.
GGCAGCTGGCCGAGGCCCACGCCAAAGCCAAGGCACAAGCGGAGGCAGAGGCACAGGAGCTGCAGCTCCGCATGCAGGAGGAGGTCACCCGGCGGGAGGTGGTGGCCGTGGATGCCGAGCAGCAGAAGCAGAACATCCAGCAGGAGCTGATGCAGCTTCGGCAGAACTCGGACCACCAGATCAAGTCCAAGGTGAAGCTGATCGAAGAGGCTGAATACAACCGCAAGAAGGTGGAGGAGGAGATCCGCCTCATCCGCCTGCAGCTGGAGAGCACCGAGAAGCAGCGGGAGAGCGCGGAGACGGAGCTACAGGAGCTGCGGGCGCGCGCTGAAGAGGCCGAGCGGCAGAAGCGCCAGGCGCAGGAGGAGGCTGAGCGCCTGCGCCGGCAGGTGAAGGAGGAGAGCCAGAAGAAGCGGGAGGCAGAGGAGGAGCTGAAGCGCAAGGTGCAGGCCGAGCGCGAAGCGGCGCGGGAGAAGCAGAAGGCGGTGGCGGACCTGGAGCAGCTGCGGCTGCAGGCGGAGGAGGCTGAGCGACGCATGAGGCAGGCAGAGGTTGAGAAGGAGCGGCAGATCCAGGTGGCCCAGGAGGTGGCCCAGCGCAGCGCCGAGGCCGAGCTGCAGAGCAAGAGGCTCTCTTTCGCCGAGAAGACCGCACAGCTGGAGCTGTCGCTGCAGCAGGAGCATGATGTGGTGGCCCAACTGCAGGAGGAGGCTGAGCGGCTGAAGAAGCAGCAGCTGGAGGCCGAGCGCTCGCGGGAGGAGGCCGAGAAGGAGCTAGAGCGCTGGCGGCAGAAGGCCAATGAGGCGCTGCGCCTGCGGTTGCAGGCCGAAGAGGTGGCCCACAAGAAGTCGCTGGCGCAGGAGGAGGCCGAGAAGCAGAAGGAGGATGCAGAGCGCGAGGCCCGCAAGCGCGCCAAGGCAGAGGAGGCGGCTCTGCGGCAGAAGGAGCTGGCGGAGGAAGAGCTGGAAAAGCAGCGGGAGCTGGCAGAGGGCACAGCCCAGCAGAAGCTGGCGGCGGAGCACGAGCTGATCCGGCTGAAGGCGGAGATGGAGAATGGGGAGCAGCAGCGCCTGCTCCTGGAGGAAGAGCTCTCGCGGTTGAAGGGGGAGGTAAACGAGGCCATCCAGAGGAGGAAAGAGCTGGAGGAGGAGCTGGCCAAGCTGCGAGCAGAGATGGAAATCTTGCTGGAGAGCAAGGCCAAGACAGAGGAGGAGTCACGCTCCAGCAGCGAGAAGTCCAAGCAGCGGCTGGAGGCAGAGGCCAACAAGCTGCGGGAGCTGGCCGAGGAGGCCGCCCGCCTGCGCGCCCTCTCGGAGGAGGCCAAGCGGCAGCGGCAGCTGGCAGAGGATGAGGCCAGCCGGCAACGGGCCGAGGCCGAGCGCATCCTGAAGGAGAAGCTGGCGGCCATCAACGAGGCCTCGCGGCTGAAGGCAGAGGCGGAGATCGCGCTGAAGGAGAAGGAGGCGGAGAACGAGCGGCTGCGGCGGCTGGCGGAGGACGAGGCCTACCAGCGCAAGCTGCTGGAGGAGCAAGCGGCCCAGCACAAGCAGGACATCGAGGAGAAGATTGCCCTGCTGAAGCGCTCCTCAGAGAGCGAACTGGAGCGGCAGAAGGGGCTCGTGGAGGACACGCTGCGGCAGCGGCGACAGGTGGAGGAGGAGATCCGTGCCCTCAAGGCCAGCTTCGAGAAGGCCTCGGCTGGCAAGAGCGAGCTGGAGCGGGAGCTGAACCGCATCCGTGGGGAGGCCGAGGAGGTGCAGCGCAGCCGGGAGCAGGCGGAGCGGGAGGCCGAGCGGCAGCGGGCGCTGGCGCTGGAGGAGGAGGGCCGGCGGCGCGAGGCTGAAGAAAAGGTGCAGGCCATCCTGGCAGCTGAGGAGGAAGCCGGGCGGCAGCGGCGGCTGGCCCTGGAGGAGGTGGAGCGGCTACGGGCCATGGTGGAGGAGGCGCGGCGGCAGAAGGAGCTGGCGGAGAAGGAGTCGGAGCGGCAGATCCAGCTGGCGCGGGAGGCGGCGCAGAAGCGGATCGCAGCGGAGGAGAAGGCGCACCTGGCTGCCGTGCAGCAGAAGGAGCAGGAGCTGCTGCAGACGCGCCAGCAGGAGCAGAGCCTCCTGGACCGGCTGCGTGAGGAGGCTGAGCGGGCCCGCAGGGCGGCTGAGGAGGCCGAGTTTGCCCGCGGGAAGGCCGAGCAGGACGCCAGCTTGTCCCGGCAGCGCGTGGAGGAGGCCGAGCGGCTGAAGCAGCGGGCAGAGGAGGAGGCGCAGGCCAAGGCACAGGCACAGGCGGACGCGGAGAAGCTGCGGAAGGAGGCTGAGCTGGAGGCAGCAAAACGGGCGCAGGCAGAGCAGGCAGCCCTGCGGCAGAAGCAGCTGGCCGATGCCGAGATGGAGAAGCACAAGAAGTTTGCCGAGCAGACGCTGCGGCAGAAGGCGCAGGTGGAGCAGGAGCTGACCAAGGTGAAGTTGCAGCTGGATGAGACAGACCACCAGAAGGGCATCCTGGATGAGGAGCTGCAGCGGCTGAAGGAGGAGGTGACGGATGCTGTCCGGCAGAAGGCCCAGGTGGAGGAGGAGCTCTTCAAGGTCCGGGTGCAGATGGAGGAGCTGGCCAAGCTGAAGAGCCGCATCGAGGAGGAGAACAAGGCGCTGATCCTCAAGGACAAGGACAACACGCAGAAGTTCCTGGCGGAGGAGGCAGAGAAGATGAAGCAGGTGGCCGAGGAGGTGGCCCGGCTGAGCGTGGAGGCGCAGGAGGCCGCCCGCATGCGGCAGCTGGCCGAGGACGACCTGGCCCAACAGCGGGCGCTGGCGGAGAAGATGCTGAAGGAGAAGATGCAGGCGGTGCAGGAGGCCACGCGGCTGCGGGCCGAGGCCGAGGTGCTGCAGAAGCAGAAGGATCTGGCGCAGGAACACGCCAAGAAGCTGCAGGAGGACAAGGAGCAGATGCAGCAGCGCCTGGCTGAGGAGACCGAGGGCTTCCAGAAGACGCTGGAGGCCGAGCGCCGGCGGCAGCTGGACATCACAGCCGAGGCTGAGCGCCTCAAGCTGCAAGTGGCGGAGATGAGCATGGCCCAGGCCAAGGCTGAGGAGGAAGCCAAGCGGTTCAAGAAGCAGGCGGAGGAGATCAGTGAGAGGCTGCACGAGACGGAGCTGGCCACACGGGAGAAGATGACGATGGTGCACACCCTGGAGATCCAGCGGCACCAGAGCGATGAGGATGCGGAAAAGCTGCGGAAGGCCATCGCTGACCTGGAGAAGGAGAAGGAGAAGCTGAAGCAGGAGGCGGCACTGCTGCAGCAGAAGGCAGAGGAGGTACTGGGCTGTGGGTCCCCCTTAGTGGTGGTGGTACACAGGGAGGCCGTCCCTCTCCCCAGCCAGCCCACACTGTCGCTGGCCAGGTCCCCAAGGACCATCACTGGGGATGGTGGGGCAGGACCCCCTGTGCAGGTCAGGGATGTGCGGAGAGTTTGGGGCAGTGGAGCAAACCCCTCGGGCAGCGTCGGAACAGGACCCCGAACCCCTGGAGCCGTGGAGGGGGGGATCCCCACTGCCTGGGCCAGCTTTTCCACCCTGTGGCACGTCCCGCCGTGTTCCTCTCTGTGCCCAGCTCCCAGCCTTAGTGCTGGAGCTTCCCTTGTGTCCTCCCCCTGCTAAACCTGCCCCATGTTGTGTGTGGCTCCCTAACCCCAGCTCTGCTCCTTAACTCTTACCTGATGGAGGGAGTGTGTGGGTGACTCCGTGCCTCCGTGCCACCCCTGCCACCTCATTCCCCTGCCTCAGCCCACCTCCAGTCCCCCACTGACCTCTTAGGTGTCTGACCACATTGTCCTCTCTCCCACCCCAGATGCAGGTGGCCCAGCAGGCTCAGCTCCGTCAGGAGACGCAGCTCCTCCAGCAGAGCTTCCTGACGGAGAAAGATGCCCTGCTGCAGAAGGAGAAATTCATTGAGGAGGAGAAATCAAAGCTGGAGAAGCTCTTTAAGGATGAGGTGAACAAAGCCCAGAACCTGAAGGCAGAGCAGGAGCGGCAGCAGCAAGAGATGGAGCAGGAGAAGCAGCAGTTGAAAGCTATGTTAGATGAAGCCAAGAAGCATCAGAAGGAAGCTGAAGAAAACGTCCGGCACAAGCAGGAAGAACTACAGCAGCTGGAGAGGCAGCGACAGCAGCAGGAGAAACTTCTGGAAGAAGAGAACAAGAAGCTGAGGGAGAGGCTCGAGCAGATGCAGGAGGAGTACAAGGCTGCCCTGGCCCAGAGACGGGAGATCATGATCCAGACAGATGACCTGCCTGGGGAAGCCGTGGTTACGACAACGCAGCTGCTGGACATGAAGGCCGTGCCCAATGGCCGGGATGCAGTGGACGGCTTAGCCCAGAATGGGGAGCCGGAGTTCGCCTTTGACGGCATCCGGCAGAAGGTGTCAGCAGAGAAGCTGGCTGATGCCGGCATTCTGAGCAGGGAGAGCTTAGACAAGTTGGCGAAGGGTGTTGTGAGTGTGGGCGAGCTCTCTCAGAGGGAGGATGTCAAGAAGTACCTGCAGGGCAAGAGCAGTATTGCCGGTCTGCTGATCAAACCCTCCAACCAGAAGATGAGCATCTACGAAGCCATGAAGAAGAAGCTGCTCAGCCCCGGCACAGCACTGGTGCTCCTGGAGGCACAGGCTGCTTCCGGCTTCATCATTGACCCTGTGCGGAACGCAAGGCTCTCGGTGAACGAGGCGGTGCGAGAGGGAGTGATCGGCCCAGAGCTGCACAACAAGATGCTGTCGGCCGAGCGGGCTGTCACCGGCTACAAGGACCCGTACACAGGGGACAAGATCTCCCTGTTCCAGGCCATGCAGAAGGATCTCATCGTCAGGGATCATGGCATCCGCCTGCTCGAGGCCCAGATTGCCACCGGCGGCATCATCGACCCTGTCAACAGCCACCGTCTGCCTGTGGAAGCCGCCTACAAGCGCGGCTACTTTGATGAGGAGATGAATCAGGTCCTGTCCGACCCCACCGATGACACCAAGGGCTTCTTCGACCCCAACACTCAGGAGAACCTCACCTACCTGCAGCTCATGGAGCGGTGCGTGACTGACCCGGACACAGGGCTGTGCCTCCTGCCACTCACTGACCAAGCAGCTAAAGCTACAGAGCTGGTCTACACCGACAAGGAAGCCAAGGATGTCTTTAAGAAGGCCACAGTGACGGCACCGTTTGGCAAGTTCCAAGGGAAGACGATGACCATCTGGGAGCTCATCAACTCTGAATACTTCACTGAGGACCAAAGGCGGGACCTGATCCAGCAGTACAGGACTGGCAAGATCACGGTGGAGAAGATCATCAAGATCGTTATCACGGTTGTAGAGGAAAGCGAGAAAAAGAGCCAGATGTGCTTTGAGGGCCTGAGAGGCTCCGTGCCCGCCGCCGAGCTGCTGGAGAGCAAGATCATCAACAAGGACCTCTACAACCAGCTGCACCAGGGCAAGAAGTCCGTGAAGGATGTGGCAGAGATGGAGTCCGTACGGCAGTACCTGAAGGGCAGGGATGCCATCGCTGGCGTCCTGGTGGAGTCGACTGGCCAGAAGTTCACCTTCTACGAGGCCCTGAAGAGAAACCTGCTGAAGCCAGAGGTTGCCCTGTCCCTGCTGGAGGCACAAGCTGCCACCGGCTACATCATCGACCCTGTGGGTAACAAGCTCTTCTCTGTGGATGAGGCAGTGAAGGCTGAGGTGGTGGGGCCAGAGTTCCACGAGAAGCTGCTGTCGGCAGAGAAGGCAGTGACTGGCTACAAGGATCCCTACACTGGCCAGACGGTTTCCCTCTACCAAGCACTCCAGAAGGGCCTCATCCCCAGCGACACTGGGCTCCGGCTGCTGGACGTCCAGCTTGCCACTGGTGGCATCATCGACCCCGTCAACAGTCACCGGCTCCCGCTTGAGGTCGCCTACAAGCGCGGCTACTTCGACCCAGAGATAAACAAGGCACTGGCTGAGCTCCGAGACGATGCCAAGGCTTTCTACTGTCCCAACACCCAGGAGCACCTCACCTATGCCCAGCTGCAGAAGAGCTGCCACCGCGACAAGCAGACTGGCCTGTGCCTGCTGCCCCTGTCCGACAAGGCAATCCAGTCCCAGCAGGAGGAGGTCTACACTGACAGCCAGGCCAAGGAGTGCTTCGACAAAGCAACCATAGAGGTCCCAGTGGGCAGCATGAAGGGCCAGACGATGACCATCTGGGAGCTGATCCACTCCGAATACTTCACGGAGGAGCACAGGCGGGAGCTGCTCCGACAGTACAAAACCGGCAAAGTGACAATCGAGAAGATCATCAAGATCGTGATCACCATCATCGAGGAGACGGAGACCAAAAAGCAGGAGAAACTGACATTCAGCGGTCTGCGGGCACCGGTGCCAGCCAGCGAGCTGCTGGAGTCCTGCATCATCAGCAAAACCCAGTTCGAGCAGCTGAAGGAAGGCAAGAAATCAGTGAAGGACCTCTCCGAGACAGACGCAGTGAGGAGGTTCCTTCATGGCAGCGACTGCATTGCCGGTGTCTACGTGGAGGCCACCAAGGAGAAGCTGAACATCTACGAGGCCATGAAAAGGAACCTGCTGAGGCCCAGCACTGCCGTGGTCCTCCTGGAGGCCCAGGCAGCCACTGGGTTCCTCATCGACCCCGTGAAGAACCGTAAACTGTACGTCAACGAGGCGGTGAAGGCTGGCATTGTCGGGCCTGAGCTGCACGAGAAGCTGCTGTCGGCTGAGAAGGCTGTCACGGGGTACAAGGATCCCTACTCGGGTGATACCATCTCCCTGTTCCAGGCCATGAAGAAAGGGCTTATTGTCAAGGAGCACGGCATCCGCCTGCTCGAGGCCCAGATCGCCACCGGCGGCATCATCGACCCCGTGCACAGCCACCGCCTGCCCGTGGAGGTGGCCTACAAGCGTGGCTACTTCGACGAGGAGATGAACCGGACCCTCTCCGACCCTACTGATGACACCAAGGGCTTCTTCGACCCCAACACTCAGGAGAACCTCACCTACGTGCAGCTGAAGGAGAGGTGCATTGAGGATCCCGAGACAGGCCTATACCTGCTGCCTCTGCGGGAGCCTGAGAAGCCGAAAGTGGTGGAAACCACCCACATGTACACAGAAGCAGAGACACGGAAGGTGTTTGAGGAGACGCAGGTGGACATCCCTGTGGGCAGCCGGGCAGGCTCCTCCATGTCGCTGTGGGAGATCATGCACTCGGACCTGCTGCCCGAGGAGCAGCGTAAACATCTCATGGAGGAGTTCCAGTCGGGCCGTGTGTCCAAGGAGCGCATGATCATCATTATCATTGAGATCATTGAGAAGACCGAGATCATCCGGCAGCAGAATCTCACATCCTATGACTACGTCCGGCGCCGCATCACAGCTGAGGACCTCTACGAGGCCAAGATTATCTCACAGGACATCTACAACCTGTTGAAGCAGGGCTCCAAAACCTTCCGGGAGCTCCTGGATGTGGAGACTGTCTGGAAGTACCTTTATGGGTCGGGCTGCGTGGCTGGCATCTACATCCCCTCCTCCAAGCAGACCCTCAGTGTTTACCAGGCGCTCAAGAAGGGGCTGATCAACTCCGAAGTGGCCCGCTCCCTCCTGGAGGCCCAGGCAGCCACCGGCTTCATGATTGACCCCACGAAGAATGAGATGCTGACCGTCGATGAGGCAGTCAGGAAGGGCGTGGTGGGGCCAGAGATCCACGACCGGCTCCTGTCCGCAGAGAGGGCTGTGACCGGCTACAGAGACCCATACAGTGAACAGAAGATTTCCCTCTTCCAGGCCATGAAGAAGGATCTCATTCCCAGCGAAGAGGCCCTCAAGCTCCTGGATGCCCAGATCGCCACCGGTGGCATCATTGACCCCCACCTGGGCTTCCACCTGCCCCTGGAGGTGGCCTACCAGCGAGGCTTCATCAACAAGGAGACGTACGACATGCTGTCCGAGCCCAGCGAGGTGCGCAGCTACGTGGACCCCTCCACGGACGAGAAGCTCAGCTACACGCAGCTGCTGAAGCGGTGCCGGAAGGACGAGAACTCCAGGCTCCTCCTGCTCCCGCTCTGCGACACGCGGAAGCTCACCTTCCGGGGGCTGCGGAAGCAGATCACCGTGGAGGAGCTGGTCCGTTCGCAGGTGATGGACGAAGCCACGGCCCAGCGCCTGCAGGAGGGTCTCACCTCTGTCGAGGAGGTCTCTAAGAACCTGAAGAAGTTCCTGGAGGGCACCAGCTGCATCGCTGGTGTCTTCGTGGACTCCACAAAGGAGCGTCTGTCTGTCTACCAAGCCATGAAGAAAGGGATCATCCGGCCTGGCACTGCCTTCGAGCTCCTGGAGGCGCAGGCGGCCACGGGCTACGTGATCGACCCCATCAAGGGCCTCAAGCTGACGGTGGAAGAAGCTGTGCGCATGGGCATTGTGGGCCCCGAGTTCAAGGACAAGCTGCTCTCTGCCGAGAGGGCCGTCACCGGCTACCGGGACCCCTACACCGGAAAGCTCATCTCCCTCTTCCAGGCCATGAAGAAGGGTCTGATCCTGAAGGACCACGGGATCCGCTTGCTGGAGGCGCAGATCGCCACGGGAGGCATCATTGACCCTGAGGAGAGCCACCGCCTGCCCGTGGAGGTGGCCTACAAGAGGGGACTCTTTGACGAGGAGATGAACGAGATCCTGCTGGACCCCAGTGACGACACCAAGGGCTTCTTTGACCCCAACACGGAGGAGAACCTCACCTACCTGCAGCTCATGGAGCGGTGCATCACGGACCCAGAGACTGGCCTCTGCCTCCTGCCTCTGAAGGAGAAAAAGAGGGAGAGGAAGACCTCCTCCAAGTCCTCTGTCCGCAAGCGCCGGGTGGTGATCGTTGACCCAGAGACGGGCAAGGAGATGTCGGTGTATGAAGCCTATCGCAAGGGCCTCATTGACCACCAGACTTACCTGGAGCTGTCAGAGCAGGAGTGCGAGTGGGAGGAGATCACCACCTCCTCCTCCGATGGTGTGGTGAAATCAATGATCATCGACAGGCGCTCAGGGCGCCAGTATGACATCGATGATGCCATCGGCAAGGGTCTGATCGACCAGTCAGCCCTGGACCAGTACCGCTCGGGCACCCTCTCCATCACCGAGTTTGCTGACATGCTCTCCGGCAACATGGGCGGCTTCCGGTCACGGTCGTCCTCTGTAGGATCCTCCTCCTCCTACACTGTCAGCCCAGCCCTGACACGGACCCAGATCTCCATGTGGACTGACCCGACCGAGGAGACCGGGCCGGTGGCAGGCATCCTGGACACAGACACTCTGGAGAAGGTGTCCATCACGGAGGCCATGCGTCGCAACCTGGTGGACAACATCACGGGGCAGCGGCTGCTGGAAGCCCAGGCCTGCACCGGGGGCATCATCGACCCCAACACCGGCAACAAGTGCACCGTTGCCGATGCGGTCACCAAGGGCCTGGTTGACAAGATCATGGTGGACCGCATCAACCTGGCGCAGAAGGCCTTCTACGGCTTTGAGGACCCGCGGACCAAGACGAAGATGTCGGCGGCGCAGGCACTGAAGAAGGGCTGGCTGTACTACGAGGCCGGGCAGCGGTTCCTGGAGGTGCAGTACTTGACGGGAGGCCTGATCGAGCCCGATGCCCCAGGCCGTGTCTCCCTGGACGAGGCGCTGCAGAAGGGCACCATTGACGCGCGGACTGCCCAGAAGCTGCGGGATGTCAACACCTATTCCAAGTACCTCACCTGCCCCAAGACCAAGCTCAAGATCTCCTACAAGGACGCCATGGACCGGAGCATGATCGAGGACGGGACCGGCCTGCGGCTGCTGGAGGCCTCCTCCCAATCCAGCAAGGGCTACTACAGTCCCTACAACGTCAGCAGTGCCGGCTCCACCTCGGGATCGCGCTCGGGCTCTCGCACCGGCTCCCGCTCAGGCTCCCGGCGCGGCAGTTTCGACGCCACTGGCTCCGGCTTCTCCATGACCTTCTCTTCCTCCTCCTACTCCTCCTCGAGTTTCGGGCGCAGATACGCAGGGGGTGCCCAGGGCACCGTGGAGGCGGCTGCCCTTGCCCTCGCCCTGGCCGCATCCAGAAGCTGCGGGTGGGAGGCGAGCAGGGGGTGCCCCGGGGTGCGTGAGCCCCTGCTCCACGTGGCCTGAGACCTGCCAGCCCCCTGAGGCGCCGCCTCACCCGCTCCGCATGTGGCAACGCTGCTGGCTAATCACTAGTATTTTTTTTTTAATTTTGAACCTCCACTCTTCTCCCAAAGCAGTGCCTCAAGTTTAACCAAAAAGACAAGACTAATAAATTAATATATGCGAATGTGCTGACAGTGTTTGTATATTAAGAGACAAGAGAGAACACACACTACCCTCCCCGCCCTGCGCCCCAAGAGCCGGACGCCGTTCCTGCTCCTGGCTGCGCCCATCCCGCCGCTGCTCGCACACAGCGCGGCCGAGCCGGCCACCAGGAAAACAGTTCCCTGTTTGGATCTAACCACTTAGCACTCTTTTGTAATTAACCTGCCAGCTTCAGCCCCTGCACCCCAAAGGAGGAGATGACCTTGGCCCTGTTGTGCACCCCACTGCAGCTGATGTGCCAGAGGAGGACATCGTGGGCTCCTCGGCACTGGACAGCCAGACACACCACGCCAGCCCTGAAGCTGCTGCCTGGACCCCTTCCACGCTCCCTCAGTGCAGCGAGGAGGGGGCTCTGCACCCCAGCCCCTGAGCTGCCCCATCTCCCTGCCTTGGCCTCCCGGCACGTCCCCACCACCACCACGCCACGGAGCTGGTGCCCCGACCGTAAGTGCCGCGCTGGCGCTGCCCGGTGCTTCCGCGCCACGCGGGGGGACCTGCCTCCTCTCGCCGCTTCGCCCGCCGAGGGGCTTCGCTGCGTGCCTGCCTCCGCCAGCCCACCCGCCCACCTGTCCTCCGGGACGTGCCCGCCGCGGTCGGCCGGTCTGTCTGTCTGTCTCTCCGTGTATCTGGGAAGTGCTTCTGCTCGAGGTTGATTTCCTCACGCTCGTGTGGCTCCGTGACCCACTGGCGGGTGTCTGCCAGAGCCCACGCCCCAGCCTGGGTCTGCAGAGCTCCTGCACCCAGAACCCCCCGGCCGTGGGGGTTTTCCTGACCCTCACAAAGGGCATGGGGGCCACAGGACCCACAGGGTGGGTCATGGGATGCTTTAGCAGCCTGGCACACACTCTTGTTAGAAATAGGCAGATTTCTGTAAAACCAGCCTCCTTTCTTCTTCGCGGTAACTCCATCCCCCTGGCTCCCTCCCTGTGCCGGCGCTAACGCGCTCTCTCTCTGGCAGACGTCTTTTTCCAGTCCCAACAAAGACCTCCCAGTGCCGCTGGGCGAGCTCCTGAGCTGGGTCTCCGACATCAGCAAGTCGTGGATGGGCTCAAGGGGAGCCTCGGAGGCGGCAGCTGCTCGGCCGTGCTCACCGGCACAGGTAACGCTGACCTCCCCGCTCTGCCCCGGTCCCACAGCAGGTGCGCGGCGCTGGCGGCCGGGCTCGGTGGCTTCATCTCATGGATTGTTCTCCCTGTCTCATCCCATCTTTTCTGTTCGCTTTGTTGTAGTGTGGCTGGATGTCCATACCATCTCCCCTCATCGCCGCCATGGAGCCCGTCCCCCGCCCCGAGGCCGGTGGGACCGCACCCGAGGACACAGGGACGTTCTCCCTCACCCTTTGCACTTGCCAGAGTCCCCGGCCAGAGACTGGGGCCACTGTGCCCAAGGAGCCAATGGCTCAAGAAGCACCCACAGGGTCACCTGGCCCCCACCTGCCCCACACACTCCCTCCTCCCCGGGGATGGCCTCCTGGTGTGGTGTCGGGCTCGCTGCAGATCTCCAAAACATCTCCTCCTTCCCACCTGCTCTCATCTGCCACCTGTAAATCCAGTCATGTTACCCTCCGCCTCTGGTGTCATTATTGCTCTCATTACCCCGTTTGGCTTTGCATGAGATGCCACTGCACGCGGCTCCAGGGCAGTCCCCACTCCCGGGGCTCCCCACGCCCCGACCATCGCTCATCGGGACAGTGGGGGTCCATCGATTACCCAAACACATCTCTTTTTGGGGGCAAAACACTAAACTTGTACATAGCGCAAAGTGTCTGTAAAAGGAGCAGTGTGGACCCAGGGCTCCCCTGCAAGGGCAGTAAAGGAGAATCCTCTGAAACCAGCTGGCAGCTCTGCGTGGTCTGTTCGCCCCTCCGGCCTTGCCACCGTGGCCGTGGGCTCGCATTGCCTCCCGCAGCTTCATTCCGTGGGCTGCGTGTGCTGGTGAGGCGTGTCAGGGTGCCAGGGGTCTGACCAACTCCTGGTGCAGGTGCTGAGGGCTGGGCCTGGGTGTTCCCGTGGTGCTGCCAGACACAGAGCAGGGCCACAGGGGTGTCCTCAGAGCTGCCCCATGCTGGTGGCACAGCCAACACTGCCGGGAGGTCAATGTGGGCGCAGCACCAGGCCAGTGGACCCCTGGTTTTGGGGAGTGGGTGCTGGCAGTGTTGTGGGGGCTTCAGAGCATCCCTCACACGAGGATAGAGCTGTCCCTTCATCAGGCTCTGGACGGGGCAGGGACACTGTCCTCCATTGTGCTGTTCCCATGTGTGCCACTGCCACTGCTGGTCCAGGGCCGTGCCTGGCAGTGCCGTGGTCTCTGCTGGGGTGGGCTGTGCTCTGGGCACTCCCTTTCTGGGCAGTGAGGGGCTGCTGTGGGTGGGTGGCAGCGCTCAGCTGCGAGGCTGAGGGGCTTGGTGGGGTTCAGGACATGATGGCCTGGTAACCGATGGTAGGGCAGCAGCATTCAGAAGGGAAAGCCCTGGCAGACCTGGAGAGGTCAGTGCAGCCACTGGCACCGATGGCTCAAGGGGTGTGTCCAGCCCGGTGAGACAGGTGCCACTGCTCTACCTAGGCTGGGACTCCCTGAGCAGAAGGGTCGTCCCACAGCAGTGCCGGGAGCTCCAGGCACTGTGCCACGACTGCCAGAGCTGGCAGGACCTTGCAGGACCCCTGCAATGTCCAGGGGCTGGTGGGGTCTCAACTGCGCTGGGACCAGCCAAGCATGTCAGCAGCCCCGGGTGGGGAGGCCAGGCTGGCCAGGACAGATGGCGGTGGCTGGGTAGAACGTTAATTGCATTGTCCATCAGCAATTAACTGCAGCGTCCGTCTGTCCCCACCAGCAGTGGGACGTGGCCGTTAGGCACAGCCGGGCCAGGGGGACTCAGGAGGGTCACAGGCTGCTGCAACCATCGGGGGGCTCAGGAGAGGTCCCAGGACAGCAAGACACTCCCCCAGGTGACATGAGCTTCTTGGGACTCTGCCCCACCTCACCAGCCCCCCACGTATTTCCTTGTGTCCCCCAGATGTTCCCTCCTCCCCCAGATATTCCTTGCTTACCCCTCAACTTCCTGACTCCTCCCCTCGGGCCAGTAACCTCTCCCAAAGCTCATGAAACCACCAAAAGCCCTCTGACCCATGGCCCAGTCCCATGTTGTGGGCTGGAAGCCCCTCACCCCCCTGACACTGGTGGGCTCCAAATCTGTTTCCTGGTGAGAGACCCCCCCTGTTCCCAGTCCCAGCCATGGGACTCACGTCCGTGTGCCAGGGGGGACCCTGTTCCCCACACCCCTTCAGCCCCGTGCCCCTGACACGGGGACCCTCCCTGCGCAGGAGGGGGAAGCCCTGAGATCCTGAGGTGAGCTGGCCTCTCCCCCCCTGCAGCGCAGTGTCCCTTGTCCACAGACACTCTCCATCACCTCCTGTTGCTCCATGTCACCCTGTGGCCCCACCGATACCCCCTGTCCCTCCTAAAGCCCCTCCAGCTCCGTGTGCTGGGAGTGACCAAACTCGTCACGCTGGAGAACTCCGTGATATTCCCCATTTTAATGCCCTGAATGTCATCCTGCCCTGCTGCTGCGTGGGCTGGAGATAACCCTCCCCACACCCCCGAGTTAAACCATCCCTCAGCATTGCGGGGGCAGGCACCGAGTGCCTCCCCGGCCGTGGTGCCGAGCGCTCCGGAGGAGTCCCGAGCACCCTGGAAGATCCCTCTCTCTCCCTGCCTGGCGCACCCCGGCATTTGCCGACCTCCCTTCACGGCGTGAGCGGCAGCACCGCCCCGTCCTGGCTCTGCTCCGCCGGGACCCGTGGCCGCTGTCCCAAGAGCGGCTCGGCCCTGCTGGCACAGAGCGGCTGCCAGCTCGCTGTGCCCACCGCCCCGGGCGCTGCTGGCTCGGCCCCCGCCGCGCCGGGAACGCTCTGTACAGCTTCTCCACAAAGACGGACCGGCCTCTCCCACGCCTTCCCCTCGCCGGGCCGCTGAACCTCCTCACGGGCAGCGACCCCGAGACCCCCCCCCGGCCGTGCCGCTGAGGCTCGGAGCTCGGGTGCACCGGCCAAGGGCGGCTCTGCCTCGTGTAAAGCGCTGCCCCGTCCGTCTGTGCCGGGGCCGGTGCTGGCTGTCCCGGTGAATGCTCCCCGTCCCCGGTGCGGGGTGCGGGGGTGCGAGCGGGGCTGCAGCCCCCACGTCCTGCCGGGCACCGGGCAGCCCCCACGCGTCGGGGCCAGGACGCTGCAGTGCGGATGGCGGTGGTGCCGTGCGGGCAGCGCGGTGCGGGGGGATCTGCGTCCCTCAGCGGCACCGCGGAGCTGCTCTCAGGCGGCTCCGGAGCTGTTCGTTCCGGCTGTCACGGTCCCGGGCGTGCAGCAGCCCGCGGTGCCTGCTGCCCGAGCAGGCGCTGGGGATTGCTCCGGACCGACCTCCCCCGAGCGTGCCGGGGCTGGCGGCGGCTGTGGGACCCCCACAGGCATGTGCCGCACCCAGCGCGTCCTAGCACCCATTTGGGGTTCGCTGCTTCTCGTGGTCTCGTGTTTCTTGGCACGTCCTGACTGGAGCAGCCGCGCTGGCACCATGTCTGGGACAGGCTGGCAGCGATCATCGGAGCTCCAGCCCCAACCCCCCGAGCCCAGGCTGGGGTTGAGCTGGAAGAGCGTTTCCCACTGCAGACGCTGTTACCGTCTGCCCACCTGCCGTAGCATCCTCCACCTCCCCTGTGCCCTGTGCCCTGTGCCCTGTGCCCTGTGCCCTGTGCCCTGTGCCCAACCTCTGGCAGCAGGGCTGGCATCGTAACACCGCAGTCCAGCCCTGCGATGAGGGCTCGCTGTGGGGCACACAGGACCAGGGACCACCAGCCCGGGCTAGGAGGGATCACGTGTGACTGCACTGGAACTGCCACCAGCCCAGGAGCTTCGCTGGCCCCAGCTGTGCCGTCCTGCTCCCTCCCTGGACACTGACCTGGCCCCGGCCCTGGCCAGGAGGAAGCAAGACACTGCTGGTGGCTCAGCCAGCTGGTGGGTGGCACTGGTGGCCACACTGTGGGCGTGTGAGTTGGTGGGGCCCTGCTGATGGCACCGTGACAGCAGGGTCTGCCATCAGCACACGTCCCCAGAGTGTGTCCGAAGGGACTGAGCCCTGCTGGCACTCTGACCACGAGGAACTGCTGCGGCACCAGCACCCAGCACCCGCCTGATGCCTCTTCCCTTCATCCGGGGAGCTCACTGCTGCTCCTGGTGGGGTTCCTGGCCAGACCCTGGCTGAGGTTCCTTCTGCAGCAGACGTATCCCAGGCGCTCCCAGCCCCCTTGTGCTGCAGCTCCTGCTCAGCTGCCTTATGTCACCTTCCCCGGGCCCACCCATGGCAGCAGCGCCGCGTCAGTCCTGCACCATCTGGGGTTTACCTCCCGTTTATCCAGCCCACATTCCCTGGCTGTTTCTCCTGGTACAGTATTTTGGAAATGTGGTCGTGTCCTTGCTCAGGTCTCAGGCTCGGCACCACCTTTGTGGCACCACTGTGGACGGTGCCCATTTCCCTCGCAGGATCCACTGTGGTGTCTCCTCTCCATGTGCTCAGCCAGGTGACCTGACTTAACTAATCACCAGGGTTAGCGACCAGTTAATTACAGGGCTCCCGGGCTGTGGGAGCAGAATCGCTCTCAGCCTTTAAGTGCAGGCTTGGTGTGATCCCTCCTGCCAGTCTCGTTCTCCACCGAGGCACGAAGCAGCTGCTGCCTGTTCATGCCCCATGTCCGCGCCTGTGCCAGGGCGTTAAAGGTTTGTAGAGCTTGGTGTTTGCCCGGCATCTCCTCCCACGCGTTGTGGCGAAGTGGCTGCACTTGTAGCATCAGAGTCAGGAGCATCTGGTCTGAGACACCACTGCCAGCGCAGTGGGTTTTCCATGGGTCGGTTTGTTGGTGGTAATTTTTTGCTGGGGGTCAGTTTGCCATGGCTTGGTTTGGGCTCAGCCATGGCTCTGCAGTGCACAGAGCAGGGACACAGAGACCACATGTACTCCGAGAGGCAGCAGGGTGAGATCCGGGAGTGATCCCGGCTGAAAAAGGGTTGGGAAACTGAGGTGTACCACAGGAATGCAGAGGAGCTGGAGCCAAACCAAAACCCGCAGGTTGTGGTGAGGGCTGGAGCACAGGATGGACGTTGAGGATCGCAGCCAGGGGAGCTCTGTCCCAGCTGGTGGGGATGGGCTCTCCCTTGGGGGACACAGCGACACTACAAACCTCCAAGGTCGTGGAGCCTTGTCCCCCGCCCCTCTGCCAGGACCTGGTGTCCTGTTCCCACCGTCCCTCTGCTCTGCTTGCAGATGCACCGCGCTGCGGGAGACGCCGAGCTCACCGGAGAGAGCGCGGAGGGGTCACGGTGGCACGGGGAGGACACGGAGAGGTACGGGCACCGCTGTGCACTGCCAGGCCGCGGTGTCGGGAGCTGCGGGCGTGCCGGGGTGTTTGCTCCCTGACGGGGGAGCTGTGAACCCTAAACAGCTCCGAGTCTGGGCCGGCGCTGGGGTGGGGAGGGCGTGGGTGGCTGTGCTGGGACAGGAGGGCAGCAAGGCTGGAGCTCAGGGCGGTGCGGGCAGGAGGGGACAGTGGCCGTGTCCCCCACAGCCTGGTGTGTCTCTGCTCTCTCCCCAGAGCCTGCCTGCGGTCAGAGCAGAGACTGGAGATGCAGGAGCAGCTGCTTGCCCTGCGGCACTGGCTGGACGCTGTAGAGAAGCGGCTGCTGGCGCTGCCGGAGCCCGGCACGGCCTTGCAGGTAATGTCTGGCCCTGCGTTGTGACCGGGCCATGCAGAGCCACGCCTGCACCGAGGCTGGTGAGGTCTTGGTCCTTGGAAAGAAGGAAGGCATCTGGGCACAGCTGGCTGGGAGACCCCTCAGCACAGCCCTGCAGCCGTCCGGTGTCAGGTCTGCTGTCTCCGGCACTGCTCCCCAGCCCAACAGTGCTGCTGGCTTGGAGCGCCATGGCCCTGACGGTGCTCGTGGTGTCGCTGCATTGGAGTCCTGCTGGGCACGGGGCCACCACCTGCACCAGGTTCAGCTGCAGCTCACGGCACTGCTGCCTGGGCACGGGGAGCGTGGCCAAACACCGGGGGAGTGCGGCTGTGCCCGGCACGGGGGTGTGCAGGTGTGCACAGGGGTGTACAGGTGTGCACAGGGGTGTGCAGGTGTGCACGGGGATGTACGGCCAGGCACGGGGGTGTGCAGGTGTGCACGGGGGTGTGCAGGTGTGCACGGGGAGTGTGGCCAAACACCGGGGGTGTGCGGCTGTGCCCGGCACGGGGGTGTGCAGGTGTGCACGGGGGTGTGCAGGTGTGCACGGGGGTGTACAGCCAGGCACAGGAAGTGTGCAGGTGTGCACGGGGATGTACAACCAGGCACAGGGGGTGTGCAGGTGTGCACAGGGGGCGTGCAGGTGTGCATGGGAGTGTGCAGCCAGGCACAGGGGGTGTGCAGGTGTGCACGGGGATGTACAGCCAGGCACAGGGGGTGTGCAGGTGTTCACAGGGGGTGTGCACTCGGGCACAGGGGGTGTACACTCGGGCACAGGGGTGTGCGGCTGTGCCCGGCACAGGGGTGTGCAGGTGTGCACGGGGGTGTACAGCCAGGCACAGGGGGTGTGCAGGTGTGCACGGGGGTGTACAGCCAGGCACAGGAAGTGTGCAGGTGTGCACGGGGAGTGTGGCCAAACACCGGGGGAGTGCGGCGGTGCCCGGCACAGGGGGTGTACAACCAGGCAGAGGAGGTGTGCACGGGGGTGTGCAGGTGTGCACAGGGGTGTGCAGGCGGGCACAGGAGGTGTGCACGGGGGTGTACAGCCAGGCACAGGTGGTGTGCAGCCGCTCACAGGGGGTGTACACTCGGACACAGAGGGTGTGCGGCTGTCAGGGCACCACGGGTGTGTGCCCACGCACCGGCTGTGCAGCTGCGCGCTGCCGTGCCCCCTGCCCAGGCGCGGAGCCGTGGTGGGAGCGGTGCCGTGGGGGCCGCCGGCAGCCCCTCCTCGCCGCCCCAGCGCAGCCCCTCGCCGGCTCCTTTTGTTCGAGGCCTGGCCGGCGCACGGGCTCCCTCGGCACACATGACGGCACAAACTGAAAGGGCCATTCATCCCGGCCCCGGCGCAGACAAAGCCGAGGCCGCACAGAAACCCACCCGGCTCCCGGGATCTGAGGCTGTGGATTCCAGCCGACCGCTCCCGCCCGGTGCCCCGCGCCGGGCTCCCCTGCCCGGGGCGCCCGTGCCACCCCGAGCCCGGTACCTGGGGCTGCGGAGCGTGCCGGGCGAGCTGCCGGCGGGCGCGTGGGACGGAGGTGGCGAGCGGCTCTGCTGAAGGAGCTGGATCCTCACACCCCCTGCCCGATTTCTGCCTGGCAGATCCCGAGTGGGCTCTGTGGGGTGCTGCGGGGTGCCTGGAGTACCGCGGAGCTCAGACCCATGCTGGGGGCCGAGCACCTCGGTGCCGGCAGTGGAAGGCTGCAGAGCCGCGTGGGGAGGCTGCTGCAGAGCTGCTGCAGGACGGTGCGGAGCCACCGAGGCCCTGGCAGATGCTAATTCCCGGCAGCGTCTCTGGCAGCAGACAAAGCCCCCGGCCCCGCCGCCCGCCGCTCCCAGGAGACCCCAGGGAGCCCCATCCATCAGCGAGGCCGACGCGCCTCCGGCGGCCCCCCGGCTCCCGGGGCCCAGCAAGGGGCACCCACGCGGCTCTGTGGGGCAGGACCCCCATCCTGGGGGGCTCTCACTGGCTGGGAGGCCGCAGTCAGGGCAGGATGGGGATGGGGATCACACCACGGGCAGGAGCAGCTCCAGTCTGGGCTCCCCCCGGGTCCCACCTAGCACCCAGCGAGAGGGTTCTGGAGACCTGCAGCACCCTGGCTCTCAGGCTGGGCTTTCCTACAGCATGTTGGCAGCCCGGCCTGGCCCCCCTGCCCAGCCCAGCCCTCCTCCACTGAGGGGCCCCCGCACCCAAAGAGCCCCAGGGAACGAGGCCAAGCCCCTCAGTGACCACAGCAGCCACTGCTGGGGGGCCAGAGCCAGGGCGGGGGTGCAAGCCCCGAGCTGGAGGGACTCTGTCGTTGTGGGGCCGTGACACCGTGGGGCTGTGCTGTCCTGGGGCTCACTGGGAGGCAGCACAGCCTGGGCTGGTGCCGGTGCGAGTGCTGGTGCCGGAGTAGGTGCCGGTGTCAGGGTGGGTGCTGGTGCCGGAGCAGGTGCTGGTGTCAGGGTGAGTGCTGGGGCAGGTGCAGGGGCAGGTGCCGGTGAGAGTGCAGTGCTGGTGCTGGTGTCAGTGTGGGTGCTGGGGCAGGTGCCGGTGCTGGTTTTAGGATGGGTGCTGGAGCAGGAGCAGGTACCGGTGCTGGTGTCAGGGTGGGTGCTGGAGCAGGAACAGGTACCGGTGCTGGTGCCGGTATCAGTGTGATTGCTGGGGCAGGTGCCGGTGGGAGTGCAGTGCCGGTGCTGGGGCAGGAGCAGGTACCGGTGCTGGTGCCGGTGTCAGGGGCAGTTGCCGGTGGGATTGCAGTGCTGGTGCCGGAGCAGGTGCTGGTGTCAGGGTGGGTGCTGGGGCAGGAGCAGGTGCCGGTGCTGGTGCCGGTGAGAGTGCAGTGCTGGTGCTGGTGCCGGTGTTAGTGCTGGTGCCGGTGTGAGGGTGGGTGCTGGAGCAGGTGCCGGTGCTGGTGCCGGTGTTAGTGCTGGTGCTGGAGCAGGTGCTGGTGTCAGGGTCGGTGCTGGAGCAGGAGCAGGTACCGGTGCTGGTGCCGGTGTGAGGGTGGGTGCTGGAGCAGGTGCCGGTGCTGGTGCCGGTGTC
>JAWWMJ010000102.1:0-11011 GCA_035047045.1 Vireo griseus
GGACGGTGGGGCCGGCGGGGGCTGGGGGGCGGGGGGGGGTGAGGAGGAGGGTCCTGGGGGTCAGCCTGGGGGGGGTTTGTAAAGCTGGGGGACCACCGGGATGGGAGTGTGGGGGGGGGATCATTCCTTAACCCTCCCGTGTCCCCCCCCTCCCCAGATCCACATCGGGATATTCGGGGGGGTCACGACGGAGCCCGGCAGGATGGAGACTCCCCCTCCCCGCCCTCGCTGGAGGCTGCGACCCCCGGACCCGCCCGCGGGGGGGGACCCGGCGGGGGGGGCCGCGCGGGGGTCCTCGAGCCGCCGCTGGCCCCGCGGGGAGTGGGCGCGACGCCTGGTCCCGGCCCTGCCCGGGGGTGCCGGGGGGGGCTCCGGGGGGGCCGGGACCGAGATGCGGCGGCTCCGGTTCCGGCAGTTCCGGTACCAGGAGGCGGCGGGGCCGCGGGACGTGTGCCGGAGGCTGCGGGAGCTGTCGCAGGGGTGGCTGCGGCCCGAGGTGCGCAGCAAGGAGCAGATCATGGAGCTGCTGGTGCTGGAGCAGTTCCTGAGCATCCTCCCCGAGGACATCCAGAGCTGGGTGTGGGTCCGGCACCCCGAGTCCTGCGCCCAGGCCGTGGCTTTGGCCGAGAGCTTCCAGCTGGGGCGCGGAGATCCCGCCGGGATTTGGGAGCAGCAGGTGGGAGCGGGAGCGGTGGAGGTGGTCTGGACACGGGAGGAAGGGGGTTCCGAGGGGCTCCTGATCCTGAAATCGGGAATAATTGTCCCCCCCATTCCTCCCACTACATCCCACCCCTGCAGATCTCCTCGCTGTGGATTCTGAGCTCATTGCCAAGGGAAACCCCCAAAACTGAGACTGAAAAGGGGGTCCCGTGTGCCTAAATCCCATTGGCAGCTTTTGGGGGTCCGGGGCACCCAAAACCCTTTCGGAGACTTTGGGGATCTCCAGCACCCAAATCCCCTCGGCATCTTTTGGGAGTCCTGGGCCCCAAAATCTCCTCTGTGGCTCAGGGGGTCCTGGGAACCCAAAACCCTTTTGGGGCATTTGAGGGGTCCCAGGCACACAGACTGCCTCAGCAGCTTTTGGCGATCCCAGGCATCTGAATCTCCTCTGGGGGTCCCCAGCACCCAAAACCCTTTTAGGGGGTCCCAGGCACCCAAATTCCCCCCACAACTCCTGAGGATCCCCAGCACCCAAATCCCCTCTGCAGCTTTCGAGGGTCACAGGCCCCAGAATCTTCTTGGTATCTTTTGGGGGTCCTGAGCACCCAGATCCCCTCTGTAACTCCTGGGGGTCCCCAGTGCCCAAATTCTTCTTTGAGCCTTTGGGGGTCCTGTGTCCCCAAATCCCCTCAGCAGCTCCATGTCCCTGTTCCCGTGTGCCCCAGGTCACCGTGCGGGTGAAGGTGGAGGACGTGGTCCCCGGGGACATGGAGGACCCTGGAGCTTTGGGGGTCCCACCGAGCCCCCCATTTGAGTCCCCCCGGGAGGAGGCAGCCCCGGGCAAGGAGAAGGCAGTGGCCTTGGAAGAGGAGCCGCGGGAAGGAGGTACTGGGATGCAGGGAGGAGAACCTTCACCCACCCCAAAAATGGGATCAAGGTGCTGCCACCGGAGCCAGGGGAGCTTGGAGGTGGTGGGACCCAAAAACTGAATTCAGTGTCCCCAGGAATTGTCTTCTGGAGGTCAGAACCATGTCAGTGGAGCCAAAACCCAAATCCTTGGGTCAAAATCAACTTTTTGGGTCAAAAAGTATTTCCTTGGGTCAAAAACCATCCCACTTGGTCAAAAACCATCTCTTTAGGCTCAAACCCTATCTTGTTTGGGCTACAAAACATCTCTGGGTTCAAAACCATCGCCTTGGCATCAAAACCATCTCGAGTCCAAAACCATTTTGGGTTCAAAACCATACCTTTGCGTCAAAACCAATATTTTGGGGTCAAAAACCATCTCATTGAGTTCAAAACCATCTCCCTGGGCACAAAGGCATCTCTTGAGGCTCAAAAGCCAACTTGGACTCAAAACGCATCTCACTGGGCTCTAAAACATGTCCTTGGGTCAAAAACCATCTTATTGGGTCAAAGACCATCTTGGACTCAAAACCATCTCTTTGGGTTCAAAACTATCTCCTTGAGATCAAAAACCAACTTTTGACCAAGAACTGGTTTTGTTGACCCATTTTCTTGGGTCAAAAACATCTCCTCAGGCCAAAATCATCCTTGGGCTCCAAAACCCTCTTGGGCTCAAAACCATTTCTGTGGGTCAAAACCATCTCTGGTCAAAAGCATCTTCAACCATTTTGGGATCGAAAACATCTCAATGGGCACAAAATCATCTCCTTGGGCTCCAAAACCATCTCCTTGCATCAAACCCCACCTGACCCAACCTCATCCTTCTCCCAGTGCTCCTGATGGCCCCCCATGGGTGGATTTGGGGAGTCAGTGGTGGGAGCCGGATTCTCCCCACCCCTATTGGAGCACAGGGGGGCCGGAGCCGGACATTCCCCATCGGGAACCACCCCTCAGACCTCATCCTCTCCCCCCACAGATCTCATCACGGCCCCGGAGCTGCCCCTTCCCCAACCCCAACACCCACCCAACGTCCCCAGCACCACAATTCCTGCGCGGAGAGGAACCCCCCGGCGCCAAACCCATGGGGACCCTGCTGCTTCTGCGGGAAAACCCACGGGAAAACTCACGGGGAAACCCACGGAGGACGCCGGGAGAGCAGAGAAGCCGCCAGAGCGGCCGTACCCCTGCGGGCAGTGCGGGAAGACCTTCGGCCGCCTGACCCACCTGAAGACCCACGAGCGGACGCACACGGGGGTGAAGCCGTACGGCTGCGGCGCCTGCGGGAAGCGCTTCGGCCACCTGTCCACGCTGACCACGCACCGGCGCCTGCACACTGGGGAGCGGCCCTACGGCTGCGGCGCCTGCGGGAAGAGCTTCACCAACCCCTCGGACCTGAACAAGCACCAGCGGTCGCACACCGGCGAGCGGCCGTACCCCTGCCCCGCCTGCGGGAAGCGCTTCAGCCAGCAGTCCAACCTCACCATGCACCGGCGCAGCCACACCCAGGAGCGGCCCTACCCCTGCCGCACCTGCAGCAAGAGCTTCAAGTACCTGGCGGATCTGACGGTGCACGAGCGCTCCCACACCGGGGAGCGACCCTTCCCCTGCGGCCACTGCGGGAAGAGCTTCAGCAACAAGTCCTCGCTGGCCCGGCACGCGCGGATCCACGCCCGGGCGGCGGCCAGGGACAAGTGACGGCGGGCGGGGGGCGTTGGCGGCCGTGGGGGGATGGCGCTGGGTGGTGGAGGTCGGGGGGGTTGGAGGAGGTGGGGATGGGGGGTGATGGGGCCTCACGAGCCCTGGGGCTCCAGAACTTGGCTCCCGAATCCCAGAGATGGGAGCGATGTCTCCCAGGAGCTGGTGGCCCCAGGACTGTCCTGAGGTGGGCGAAACACAGATGATGATGGACGTGAGCTGATGTTTGATGTCTACCGTGACATGGTGGCTCCGTGATCCTGTTCTCTGCTCCCAGAGATCCAACAGGGGTGGTGGGATGTTTCTCGTGATCTCTTCACTCTGTGACCCCATTCTCTGCTCCCAAAGGTCCAGCAGGGGTGGTGGGATGATGAGTTGATGTTCCCATGACCTGGTGGCTCCATGATCTTGTTCCCTGCTCCCAGAGGTCCAACACAGGTGGTGGCACCATGACTGATGGGCTCCACGAGCCTGGTGGCTCCAGGACTTGGCTCACAGAGAAGGGACACAGGTGAGGGATGTCCCCCAGGACCTGGTGGCCCCAGGATTGTTCTGAAGTGCATCAGACACAGATGAGGATGGACATAAGCTGATGGTTGACTCCATGATCCCATTCCCTGATCCAGGGATGGTGGGACCATGACTGTTGACACCCCCATGACCTGATGACTCCATGATCCCATTCCCTGCTCCCAGAGTTCCAGCACGGGTGGTGGGATGTCCCCCATATCCTGGTGGCTCCACAATCCCATTCCCTGCCCCCAGAGATCCAACAGGGATAGTGGGACCATGACTGATGGGCCCCATGAGCCCAAGGCTCCAGGACTTGGCTCCCTGATCCTGGGGATGGGACATAGGTAAGGGATGTGCCCCAGGACCTGGTGGCTCCATGATCGTGTTCCTTGCTCCAGAAGGTCCAGCACTGGTGCTGGGACATCCCTCATGGCCTGGTGGCTCCATGATCTCATTCTCTGCTCCTGGAGATCCCACACAGGGGGTGGGATGTTCCCATGTCCTGGTGGCCCCAGGACTCCCTGTCTTGCACCAGCATTTGCCGACCTCAACCGACCCCACTCCAGGGGGGTCTCTGGGGCTTGTCCAGGGAATCTCCATGGGGGTCTCAGGCTTTGCCCTCCCCCAGTTTTCCCACCCTTCCCTGGAACAACGAATTTTGTCCCTTCTTGGCCTTGTGGTTCAACTCATGGTGGGGTAGGGGGTTGGAGGATGAGAGCCAGAAATTCCTGGTTTTTGGGAAATCTGGAATCTCCCCAGATCCCCATGCCCTGTAAGGGACACACCTCCCACCCCCAGGGAATTCTGGCGTCTCCCCAAATCCCTGCCCCCCTGAAAATCTCCGTCCTTCTCATCCCTCTCAGGGACAACCCCCTCAGGAAATCTGGGGTCTCCCCAGATCTCTTCTTCCCACTCCCAGGAAATTTGGGATATCCCCAAATTCCTGCTCCCCCCCTTCCAGTTTGGGGTCTCCCCAAGTCCCTGCCCCCACCAACTCCCTGGACCTCCTCAGAATTCCAGGACCCCCAACCCCTCTCTCCCTCCCAAGCTTGGGTTGTCCTAGAGGCCCCCCCCAGTCCCAGACCCCCTCAAAATCCTGGACGTACCCTCAGCTTTGAGATGGGGTTTATAACTTGAATTTTGGGATTTTTCCCCCTCCAGAGTTCACCCATGTCCCTTTGCATCCTTTATTTTGGCTTTTTCCCCATTTTTTGTCATCCCTTTGCTTCCAAAATCCATGACTCCACACATGGAATTTTTTGCTCTACAGACAATTTTCATGATAAACAAGAGGGAAAAACCAACATGGGCACAGGGAATGGGAATTTGTCCATCCCACTCCGGGGGGAAAGAGGGTCCAGCTGGAGAGAGAAAATTTTGATGGAAAGAAAAAAGGGAAAATCACATAGGAAATGCATTTTCCTGCATCTTGTGGCAGTTAGGGGAATGTGGGGGCAAAAAATGGAGATTGTTGAGGGCAAAACCAGCACTTGCCTGGATTCCATGGTGTTGCTGGAGGGTTTTTTGGAAGAAAATGGAAAATTCAGATGGAAATTGCCACATTTTCCTGCATTGTTGCCACATGGTTTCAGACCAGGTTATACCATGAAGACCAAAAATATGGGAGAAAAACCACCAAACCCAGCAATTTTCCTGGATTCTGCCTTGTTGCTGGAGGTTTTTTTGGGGAGAAAACAGGAAATTCCACTGGAAAAGGCCACATTTTTTTGTGGTTTCAGACGGGGATGAAGGTTCAGCCATGAAAATGAAAAAGATTGGGAAAAAGGCCCAACGAACACAGCAACTTTGCTGGATTTCGTGGTGGTGTTTGAGGTTTTTTGGGAGAGAACAGGAAATTCCACCACATTTCCCAGCAGGAAAATTCCCGACAGGGATGACAGTTATGGCACAAAAGTGAAAAATATTGGGGAAAAATCCCCAAACCCAAGGGTGTTCCTGGGTTTCACGGCGTTGTTGGACTTTTTTGGGAGAAGAAAGGAAACACAGCCGGAAAACCACATTTCCCTGCATTTTGGGATGAAGTTTATGCCGTAAAAGCCAAAAATATGGGAGAACTGTGCTGAGGCCGAGCGTTCACTTGGATTTGCTGCCGTCGCGTTCTGCGGGGGTTATTTGGAGGAAAAACCAGCAGGAAAAGCTGAATTCCAGGAGTCGCCCCATCCCTAATCCGGGCAGGGTGGAAGCTCGGTGAGCTCCCGGCAGCGCTCGAGGCTGGCCCGGACCGCGGTGACCGCCCGGCTCTGCGCCCACCCCGCGATGAGCACGCGGTGCGGGAGGCCGGAGCGGAATTCCCTGGTGAGCCATGCCGAGAAGGGGACGCGGAGGTCGCGCCGGAGCCCCCGGAGCACCACGGCGCATTCCGAGCGCGCCGGGATCTCCTCCCGCACCTCGTGGGTGCGCGACACGAACTCGGTGGTGCTGGCACCGCCCGCCCACGGCACGGCGGTGACATCCCCCAAACCCCATCCCGTCTCCGTGAACACCAGCGGGGCCGCCCGGAGCACCCCGTGCGCGGCCGCCAGCGCCGGCAGCTCCGCGCTCCAGCCGTGCTCCGTCTCCGTGGCCTCCTCCAAGGTGACGGATTTTGGGGCGGCCCCGCAGCCCTCGTTGCGCACCAGGACCTCGGCCAGCGCCGCGCCCTCGGAGCGCTCCTGAGCCGCGCTGCCGTTGTAGGACACGTTGGCGATGGAGACGCCGGCCGGGCCCTGCCGGACCACCAGGATCTGGTACCACTTGTACCAAATCTCCTCCCCTTCCACGGCCACGAACAGCGCCTGCTGCTCCTTGGAAGCTTTTCCCAGCCCGTCCCGGCTCCGGCCCACGAAGAGGTCGGTGAGGGGACAGCCCTCCACGGCCCCCTCGGGGATGCTGCCGAAGGACGCGTCCACCCAGTCCAGCGCCTCGAAGCCGCCGGGGTTGACCAGGATCTGGAATTCAGAGCTTTGTTCCTCCCATCCTGACCATGGGTAGAAGCAGAAGGGGCCCCGCTTCGGGTCGAAGGCGCCGAGGTTGCAGCCGCGACTCCGGGTGGAGCAGACGTATTCCAGGCGGCTGGAATGGCGGTTCCAGTTGGAGACGGCGTCGGGGGGGAGGTGGCCCTGGAATGGCACCCACTGGAGCGAGGATGGAGCGTCCTGGGAGCGCTTCCGGCGGGGAAGGAGCCAGGCGGGAGCTGGAACGAGGAGTTGTGGGGTCTGGGGAAAAGGTGGGTTGGGGGCTGGGATGGACTGAGAGGGGACTGGGATGTACTGGGAAGGGATTGGGATATACTGAGAGGGGATTGGGATATACTGGGAGGGGACTGGGATGGACAGAGAGAGGATTAGGACGGACTGGGAGGGGACTGGGGAGGGACTGGGATGAGCTGGGATGGGATTGGGATGTACTGGAAGAGGGCTGGGATGAACTCAGGGGGGATTGGGATGGACCAGGAGAAGATTGGGATGTACTGGGAGGGGACTGAAGTCAGTGGGATGGGACGAGGATGGACTGGGAATGTACTGGGATGGACTGGGAGGGGACTGGGATACAGTGGGACAGTACTGGAATGTACTGGGAAGGGATTTGGAAGGATTGGGAGAGGGCTGGGAGGGAACTGGGATGTACTGGGAGGGGATTGGGGTGGACTGGGAGGGAAATGGGCATGAGCTGGGAGGGCACTGGGATGGACTGGGATATACAGGGAGGGAAAGTGGTGTCAGTGGGAGAGGACTGGGGGGGACTGGGATATACTGGGACGTTCTGGGATTGAGCTCCTTCCCGGGACTCACCAGGGCGCTCCGCGGGGCTCCTTCCCGGGGCTGGCACCGCCGGAATTCCCGGAATTCCCGTGCCGAGGACCAGGAGGGCGGCAGCGGCCAAGAGCTGGGGGCACCCGGGAGGTGTCACCTTCCCCCCATCCCAAATTCCCGATCCCAAAATCCCCTTTTCCCGCCGAGTTTTGGGCTGAAATCTCCCTGGATTTTCCCAGTTCCACTTTTTTAACTTCGGGAAAAAAGCTGGGAAAGGGATGGTGGGCAGGAAACGCCGCCACTCCCGGCCCCTCCTCATCCCTCCATTTCTGATTTAATTCCATTTATTTCATTATTTCATGGAAATTTTTTAACATTTCAGTTTCTGGGCGCTGGGGAAAATCCCCCCTCCCTTTTTGTTTTCCCCCAAAATTGTTAAAAGTTCCCAGAATATTCCAAAAGGGATCCAACTGTACCTGGAGTGTCGGCATCACTCCAGAGCCAACAGAGCCTGCAGAAAAATCCAGGATTTTCTTCAAAAATCGCATCAATTTCGGGAGCCCCAGGGCCACGACCCTCCCTAAATCCACATGCTGGGGCTCCCAGATCCACATTTTGGGGTCCCTTTTCCCAAAATCCACATTTTGGGATCCTTCCCTTCACAAAATCCACAATTTGGGTTTTCCCCCTTCAAGTTTTGGGGTCCCTTTTCCCAAAATCCAGTTTTTTGCTCGCCATCCCTTCAAACTTTGGGGTTCCTCATCCCAAACTCCACATTTTTGTGGCTCCCTGGCTCCAAACTTTGGGGTTCCCCAAGTCCCAAACTTCACGTTTTGGGGCTCCCCCAATTCCCAGCTCCACATTTTGGGATTCCCAGCTTCAAAATCCGAATTTCGGGGCTGTCTCAGTTCCCAGATCCAAATTTTGGGGTTTCCCCCTCCCCAAATCCACACTTTGGGATTCCCAAGCTCCAAATTTGGGCTTCCCTCTCCCTAAATCCACTTTTTTTAGTCCCCCTCATCAAATTTTGGGGCTCCCCTTCCCAAAATCCACATTTTGGTGTTCCCCAGCTCCTAATTTTGGGGTTCTCCCTTTCCCAGATCCAAATTTTGGGGCTTCCCCTCCCAAACTC
This sequence comes from Vireo griseus, assembly GCA_035047045.1. Lineage (NCBI taxonomy): Eukaryota > Metazoa > Chordata > Aves > Passeriformes > Vireonidae > Vireo > Vireo griseus. The sequence goes on from JAWWMJ010000102.1 coordinate 8,659, forward strand.
CACATTTTGGGGCTCCCAAGCTCCCAAGTTTTGGGGTTCCCACGTCACAGTTCCTCATTTTGCGGTTCCCCCTTCCCAAACTCCACATTTGGGGCTCCCCAAACTCCGAATTTTGGGGTGCTCCCCTCACCTGTGCTCCTGCGTCCAGGCAAATCCCTTTTTTTGGGGTGTTCACAGCCGGTTCTGGCGTTTTTCACGTTATTCGAGCCCCAAAAGCACTCCCCAAACCCCCCAGGAAAAACGTCAGAAATGCACAGAAAGCAAAAAAAAAAGGAAGTGGTATTTATGGGGGGATTTTTCTGCTTTCCACTTCACTTTTTGGGGCTTATTTTTAAATTCGAGCCCTGACAAGGTCAAAGAGCACCAAAATGCCGCTGGGAAATTGGCAATTTTGGGAGAAAACTGGGAATGCCCTGTGGTGAATTTTAAAAAATTATCACTTTTTTTTTAAGGAATAATCTTCAAAAATGAGCCAAAAGACCCCAAAAATGAGTGAAAACATCCCAAAAATGAACCAAAAAAAAATCAAAAAAATCACCAAAACAACACCAAAAATGAACCAGAAGCTTCCCAAAATAAGTCAAAAGACCCAAAAAAATCAACCAGAGACCCATAAAAAAATCACCAAAAGACCCCAAAACCGAGTCGAAAGACCCCAAAATATCACCCCAAAGCCCTCGAAATGAGCCAAAACACCACAAAATGAACCCAAATCTGCTCAACACCCCAAACAATCGGATGGAAAGATTGAAAAAAATCTGAATTTTGGGGGTTTTCCAACCCCAAAATGACCCTCCCACTTCCCCAAAGCGACGCCTCCAAATCCCCCCAGGGACCCCAAATTGATCCCAACCCCCCCAAAGTGACTCCCTCGCCCCCTCCCAGTGCTCCCAGTCCCGAACTGGGACCCCCAGGAAGGAACTGGAGCAGCTGCGGGTCCAACGAAACTTTATTGGGGGAGGGGGAACACCCCAAAAATGGGGAAAGACCCCAAAAAAAAGGGGGGAAAGACCCTGGGAGGGGGAATTTACCCCAAAATAGTGTCACTGTCAGTGTCCCAAAAGAAGGGGGAAAGACCCCAAAAAGGGGAAGGAAAGACCCCCGGGGGGACAGGAAATCCCCCTGGGGGATGGGGAAGAGCCCAAAAATGGGTAGGAAATACCTCAAAAAAGGGGGCAAATCCCCCAAAATAGTCAATAAACCAAAAAAAGGGGGGAAGACCCCCGGGGGGACCTGAAAGTCTCCTAAAAAAGAGTGAAAATCCCAAATGAAGGGGGAACATCCCACTCGGGGGGGAGTCAGACTCCTAGGGGGGCTCAGAGACCCCTGGGGGCCCCAAAAATCCCCCCAAGAAACCATCCAAAAATCGGAGTAAAGGGGGAAAATCCCTAAAAAAAGAGTGAAAATCCCAAAAAAAGCGGAGAAATCCCACTCCGGGGGGGTCACAGCCCCTTGGGGGGGGTCCCGGGGGTGCCAGGGTGGGGCAGAGACCCCCGGCAGGGCCCGAAAATCCCCCCAAAATTCTGAACAAAGGGGAGAAACCCCCACTCCGGGATGGCCAGAAACCCTCCCAGAAATCGCCAAAAACTCCCAAAAAAGGGGGGAAAATCCCAAAAAAAAGGGGGGAAATGCCAAACAAAGGGGGAAGCCGCACTCCGGGCGGGTCCCGCCCTCTCAGTCCCGCCGCAGGTTCTTGAGCCTCTCCTCCAGGTCGGCGTCGGCGTCAGCCAGAGCGGCAGAGGCAGCCTCGGCCCCCGCGCGCCCCTCCCCCGCCGCCAGGGACCCCCCCGGGGGCGGCAGCGCTGGGGACGCGGAGGGGACACGGTGACAATCAGGGCACATCCCGAAATCCCGCCGGGAACCTCCCAAACAGCCCCAAATTCCCAGGGAACGCCCTCGAAATTCCATGGAAATAACCCCAAAATCTCCCCTCCCACCCCCCCCAAGTCCCTTAAACACCCCAACATGTCCCCAGATTCCCCCAAAATCCCGTGCAGGATATCACGAATGTTCCCAAAATCCCCCCAAATGCCCCCCAGCCCTCCCCAGGCCCCTGAAACCCCCCAGAACATCCCTTAAATGCCCCCCAAATGCTCCAAAATCTTCCCCAAATCCCCCCAAACCCCTCCAGGACCCCCAAATTCGCCCCAAATCCCCCTGGGAACCCCCCAACATCCTCAAATCCCCCCCCAGGCCCCTTAAGCCCCCCCCCAAAATGCCCCTTAAGCCCCCTCAAACTCCCCAAATCCCCCCCTAACCCCTCCAGGAGCCCCCCAAGTCCTTCCAGGACCCCCCCAAATTCCCCCAGACCCCCCAAAACCCCCCCTGTGCCCCTTAATTCCCCCAAAATGAC
>JAWWMJ010000104.1:0-13179 GCA_035047045.1 Vireo griseus
GGGTTGCCAAGACAAGGCAAGGCAGGTGAGAAGTACATTCAAGGATTGCTGGTACACAAAAGTGGCCAGGACCAACTGCTCTGTCTGGCCTTGATCCCGCCTGGGCCATCTCTACTCTGCACCTAAAAGACTTGGGCTACCTGCTTTCCTTCATAGGCAAAAGAACTGTCTTTCTGGTCCCAGAGCCCAAGGTGGAAATATGAATAGCCTGTCCAAAATTTAACATATGCAAGCACTAGCCCCAGAGAAAAGCCAGCCAGAAAGACTGGTCTGGCTGTATGGGACCTTCCCTGGGATTCATCTCATGTGATCCTAAAACACTTGGGATACATGAGGGCCTTGGGAGTCCTTGGGGAAGCAGGCAGTGCAGGATAAGGCTGGGAAATTCCAGGAGAAAAGGGGTCTTGGATTCCAGGTGGAGGAGAGGTCAGCAACATAATGCAAGGCAAGGGAGAAGTTCAAGCACAAGGCAAGAAAAGTGATGGCTTTGCAAGACAAGACAAGGCAGAGGTAGGCAAGGCAATGAGAGTCTTAGAAGGAGAAGGAAATGAAAGGTTGGAACTGGACAAATACGAAGGGAAGTCAGGTAGAGGATGGGTGAGCAAGCCCACGCAAGGCAGTGGAGGGAAGGAAGGCCCAGGGAAAGCTACACACCTGACAGTAAGGCAATGCAAGGTATGAGGAAGCAAGGCAAAGGAAAGGAAGGAGCAGGTAAGGCAAGGGAATGTTAATGAGGTGTAGGCCTGGCAAAGACCCTGGAGAAAAGGAGGCAGGTCAAGGGTGGGCATGGCTAGGGAGGGTTGTCAGGGGAGGGCAATGTGGAGGCAGATAAGCTTGCCAGGCCTCTCCCTTGGAGAGAGGTCCCTTGAGTGAGCTGTGATAAGCTTATCTCAACCTTCCCTGGAGAGATACCTTTGGAAGAAGCAGACCTCTTGTTAATGGCAAGTTTCCACTGTGAACAGCCAGAGGGTCTCTATTGGTCAGACCCAAGACTCAGCGGCTCTCCCAGAGAGGGGTCCCTAGGGGAAGCTCTCCAGGAGCCTCCAGCTGTCTTCTGGCCATTCAGGGAACCTCTGCAAGGCAAGTGGCCTGAGGCCATCAGTGTTCAGCTCTTAAGTGATTTCAGCTCAGTGATTCCAGCTCAGCTTTGCGAGATAACCCCAGACCGACTCAGGGTAAGAGAGACGAGGAGCCTCATGTAGCTATTCCGCAAGGGTAGCCTTTATTCATCCAGCATCCCACGAAGGGGGCTAGGGACGAAGCTTCCTAGGGGTCTGAGGAAGATAAAGGGGTTCTTACAGGGATACAAAGATGGGTGTGAGGGAGTAGGGGCCAATAGTTTACAAAGGATCTACATAAAATCTCCCAGAGGATTGTGGGCCTAGTTTCTCTCGTCATCACCAGAAAGTTACTGTCTTTTCCAAGGGGTCTGGCAGGGGAGTTATGCAATTCTCTCTATCTCCCCATGCTTCCCTCCACGGCAGGGCCCTGGTGAGTTTATCTGTCTTCACATCCCATCATGCTTTTGCGGCCCTATGTAGATTCTTTGTAACTCATTGGTTTTTTCCCTTTGATGCCACCCCCTGCTTTTCCCATATAAACCTCTGCATCTACTGTGGACAAGAGGGAGCTTCAGTCCCTGGCTTCCCTTCACAGGGCTGCTGGACAATAAAAGCTGCCTTTGTGGAAAAGCTATACGAAGCTCCTGCCTCTCTGTCTCTGAGTCAGCCTGGGGTCGCCTCACAAGGCAAGAGCTGAAATCACTCGCTAGAATCACTGCTAAGAGCTGGTTGCCTGCTGCCTCTTGCTGAGGTGCCCTGGTGGCTGAAGATTGCCGAAGACTCCTAGAAACCTGTCTTCTGCGGGATGCTCTCCCTGGGACAGTCGCGGCATCTTGGGCCTGGCCCACGGAGACCCAACAGCCGCCAATAGGGCAAAGCAAGGCAACAGGTGGGTTGCCAAGGCAAAACAAGTGACAGGTATATTCAGGGACTGCTAGTACACAAAAGTGGCCAGGACTGACTGCTCTGTCTGGCCTTGATCTCGCATGGGCCATCTCTAATCTGCACCTAAAAGACCTGGGCTACCTGCATTCTTTGGTATACAAAAAACCTGTCGTTTGAGCCCTGGAACCCAATGGTGAAATATGGATTGCCTGTCCAAAATTCAAGACATGCAAGGATAGGTGCCTGAACAAAGCTGCCAGGACAGACAGGTGTGCTTGCATGTGACCTCCTCTGGGCTTCCCCTTCACATGCTCCTGAAACACTGGAGGTATATTGAAGGCATTGAGAGTCCTAGGAGGAGCAGGGAGGGCAAGGCAAGTTGAAGATATTCCACCAAAAGAGGGGTCTTGAATTCCAGGTGGAGGAGAGGCGAGCAACATAATGCAAGGCAAGGAATGCCTTCAAGGGCAAGGCAAGGCAAGTGGTGGCTTTGCAAAGCAAGACAAAGGAGAGGCAGGCAAGGCAATGAGAGTCCTAGAAGGAGAAAGAAATGAAAGGTTGGACCTGGACAAATTATTGGGGAAGTCAAGATGGGCCATGTGTGAGCAAGTCAGTGGAAGGCAGTGAAGGAAGGCCAAGGGAAGGCTACAGAGGGTACAGCAAGGCAAAGCAAGGTGTGAGGAAGCAAGACAAAGTAAAAGAAGGGACAGGAAATGTAAGTCTGTGTATTAAAAATAAGACAAGCAAAAGTGAGGGGGGAGTAGACAAGGGTGTCCTCAGAAAATCATCCCATGCATGACAAGGCCAGGATAATAGTGCTAAGGAACTCACTGTGGGGATGGGTGAGCAAGTCAATGCAAGGTACCGAAATGGTAGGAAGGGCAAGGGAAGGACATGGATATGTCAGGAAAGCAAAGGAAAAACCTGATCAGAAAGGGCAAGGAAATGCAAGGTTGGGTAGGGAAGGCAAGGCAACATAAGAGAGGGGTAAGCATTTCCTAAGAGGAATAGTCCATGCACGGCAAGACCAAGAGAAAAATGGTACAGAAGTCAAGGCGAGGGACTATAGATGCTGACTGCCTGGTCAGAGAGGAGTTTTCGGTCACCAGCCAAAGCCTGACCCTGTGAGAAAGTAAATTTTCCCATGCTTTGGGTAGAAGGCTATGAGAGAAGGATGTAAACAATTTGCATCTGGTGTTTTCAACTGTAAGATATTTTGAAATAGGTGTTGTTTGTAATTAGCCAATGGATTTAGGGGGTGTTAATGAACCAATCACGTAGCATTTGGACAAAGCTCTATAAAAGAGCGAGTGTGTGCTAATAAAAAAGCTTTTGCTTACTGAATCAACTTGGAGTCATGTTGCATCTCTCCATCCCTATACAACAGCAACAGAGGATGGGTGAGTTCAGCTGAGAAAGAAAGAAAATGCATAGCTCCAGGGTTTTTGTGTGTGTGTGTGTAGTTTACAGGATGCAAACGGAAAGCTGCTGTTTGATTGCAGAGTGAATGGACAGTTTTGAACAAAAGTGGCAAGGTCCAAGCAACTTTTTCCTCCTCACCCATCTCTGCATGCGAGATATAGCTGGAAACTTCTGGGTTTAGAATCAGACTGCAAGCGGGTCACAGAACATGATGGTGTGAATAGCTGAGAAGGAAAGCACATAGCATTGGCATGTTTCAACAGAAGCAGTTTGTCTGTGCGAGGAGATGAACGTATGGGACTCCGGCAATATGACAATACACTCAGCTGAGAAGCAAAGTGCATAGCTTCTGTGTGTGCTCTGCAGAGGAAAGGCCACAAGGAAAAAGCAAGGCAAGGTCACTGAAACCTTTCTGTCCTGGCACCTTTAGCAATTTGAAGTGGAAATGCGGTTTGGTTTCGCTAAGGACTCTGCAACACTGAGAGCATGTGCTTTTACATGTAGCTGAAAAGGAAAGTGAGACTGACCTGTACATCCAGCAAAAGTTATAGGCTGCAAGAGGAAGGTGAAGGCCAGACCTGGCTTTTGGCTGTGGGACTTGTTGCAAGGAATTAGCTGCTGGATGTTTTAAGCTTTTTGGGATTGGTGAGAGTAAAACACTACACTGGTACCTAATTAAACTAATGACTGTTGATCATTCCCTACCCAAACCCTAGACTTAACCCTAATCCAAATCTAGCCCTAACCCTCACCCTGACCCCTGACTCCTAACCTTGACCCTTGGCCCTGATACCTGATCTTAATCTGTCCTCACAGGCTGGCAGGCGCCAAATGACACGAGGCCGTGGTCAAGAGGGGACCCTGTGCTGGCTAAACACAAGCAGGTTCCTGAGGCTCTGGGGGAACCGCGGGCCCGTGCTGTCGCTGGAGTTAATGCCGATGGCAGCAGGCCAGTGGCAAATCCAAAGGTTGCAAGGAGAAGAGGGGCTGGCGCGGGGGCGGTGCCACGGGACCCAGGAGCACTGTGGGCTTTGCCTGGGGACGAACGCAGGGTTGGGGAGCTAAGTGGGAGGGCGGCCACGCAAAGTCCCTTTCCAGTGTCGACGTGAGCAGCCTGCTGGCACCGCTGAGCGCGGGCCATGGCAGCGCTTTCAGGGCGCAGCGCTGGCGGCAGATGCCGGCCGCTCGGGGGAGGCAGCGCGCCAAGGGCTCGGGCGGGGTGGGAGGGCGGTGCGGCCCTTGCCGGCAGCGGATTGAGCGCGGCTGGCCTTTAAGGCACGAGTTTGCGAGATCTAAGGTTCTCAGCTGAGATGAACCACATGTTTTGGCTTTCAGCAGTGCAAGAGCAGAGATGACCTTGAGGACAGATTTACAGATTCTGCCGCCTTTCAGGGGGAAGGGGTTCGCTGCGGAGCTTGCTCCGGCACACATCCCATCCCCGATCCGAGTCTGTCCCAGTATGGCAGTGACGGTAAGTAAGGGGGACCTCATCAATGGGACATTTCTGGGTAAACTCTAGACAGAAATCTGAGTGAAAAATTAACCCTAACTTTAACCTTAATCCTAACCCCCAATCCCATTCCTAACCCTGACTTCCAACCCTAATCCCCAGATGTAACCTCCAATCCTAATTCTAATTCTGACCCCCAACTCTAACCCCCAACCCTAACTCTAACCCAAGGGTTTGTTCTGCAGTGATTCTAAAGAGGTTTTGGGGGGAGGCCCAATGGATAAATGTTGAGGGAGCCTGGTGTGTGTTGATTCCATCCTTCCTCAGGATCTCCTGGGGTAGCAGCTTCTGGAGATGTCTTGCTGGACCCCACTTCTCCCCCCAGTGGGTCCTCTCAAACAGTCAGGAACCCCCACAAACAGTGAGGGACCCCTCCAAACTGGCAGAGCCCCCACAAAACAAACTGGGTCCCCCCCAAACACTCAAGCACCCTCTCCCTACTCTTCTGCCAGAGGGCATACATGTAGGGTTTCATCTGCCCCTCCTTCCCCTTTATTTGGAGTGTTTTATTTCAGGGGACAACCCCTGACAGCCCTCAGGGAAAAGATGACCCCCGTGGTATCAGCCCCCTGCTATGGGGAGGCGATGGGGCTCAGGAGCTTTCCCTGCATTTCCCTTCTCCACAGCAACATGAGGCCACTCCACTGCGCATTTGGGGGAGGTTCCCTGTGATTTGGTGTGCCAGTTTGGGTCTGTTTGGTATCAGTGCCCCTTTCCCCCGGGGCTGACCTTGGCTGAGGGAAATGCAGCAATAAAGAATGGAATCTTGAAGCCATTTGGGGGTCTGGAGGGGCCTCCAGCCTGAAGGGGTGCAGAAAGAGGGGGTGAGAGCATCCACCCCAACATGGGCACATGGGCTTTCTCCCCCAGTACCCCCGGCATGTTTGGTCTCAGCACTGGTACAGTCTCCTTGCACTGGAAAGCCACTTTGCTGAAAGAGGGGGGCCTAAAACAACCCCCACCTCGCCGCGGGGAGGGAGGAAGCTTTTTCCCCCCCCCCCCCCCCATTGGAGTGCAGCGCTTTTGTGACCTCCAAACTGAGGGATGGGCATTTTGTGACCTCACCCAACTGAGATGTGAGGTGTCTGTGACCCCCTCAATTTGGGTGCAGGGGTTTTATAACCCCCCCCAGTCGGAGTGTAGGCACTTTGTGATCCCCCTCCAGTTGGGGTTAGGGGCTTTATGAGACCCCCCCAGACACAGCTGAGGGGTGCTTTGTTACGCCATAAAAGTGAACTGTGAGGGCTTTGTGACCCCCCTAATTGGGGTGTGGATACTTTGTGAACCCCCAGTGGGATGTGGGGTCTCTGTGACCTCCCCTACTTGGGCTTCAGGGGCTTGATGACTCCCTCAATTGGGGTGTGGGGTCTCTGTGAGCCCCCCCAGCCTCTCAGGGCCCCCTTCAAGCAGTTTTGGGGTGTGGAGGAGGCAGAGTCCGGTAAATAACCCAACCCTCTCCCACTCTAGGTGGTTTCTGTGTATTTGCAATTTTGGCTATCACACAGTGGGAGGGAGGTCACACAGCTGGAGGGGTCACACACAGTTGAGAGGTGTCACAGTGGGGGGGAGGGGTGTCACACAGCTGGTGGGGGATCAGAGCTGGGAGGGGATGCCAAAGCCTGGGGGGTCACACCATGTAGGGGCATCACACACAGCCAGGGGATATCAGGCATGGGGGCTGTCACACAGTTGGGGGTGTCACAGCTGGGGGGAGGGTCACACACAACCAGGGAGGTCAGACATTTGGGGGGGTTCACACAGTGTGTATGGGGTCACACAGCTGGGGAGGGGTCAGAGCTGGGGTGCTGGGGTGTCACACATGCTGGGGGGAGCACAAGTTGGGAGGGTGACACAACGGGTGGTGGGGCACAGCTTGGTGGGGTGGGGTCAGAGCTGGGGCTGGGGTCAGACCTGGAGGGGGGAGTCACACAGCTGAGCAAGGGAGTTGTCACAGTCCCAAGAGGTGTTGTCACACAGTGGGATGGGGGCGAGAGGTTACACATACAGCTGGGGGGGCGGCCCCTTTTAGAGGAGATGCTGGGAAGTCCCAGGGGAGGGGGCTGTAATTAAAGCCACAGTCATTTATTGCGATTTAAAGCAATTCAATACAAACCCACATGGATACACGCGACACGGCAAGGGGGAACACAAATACCACTAGGGTCCCCACTGGGATGAGCCCAGGAAATGGAGTGGATTCTATAGATTTGGCAGAGCTGATGGGGTGAGGAAGGGTCATGCATCACTTGGGGGGGCACTCCACATTTGGGGGAGGCTCCTGCACACCTTGGCTTTCTGGTCAGGAGGGTGAAGACCCCCTGCCCCTTTTGGGGGGTGCAGCAGGACAGTTCTGGATGGATAATGGTGCGGGGTCCCATGGCCAAGGGTTCTCAGACAACACCATCCCAATCCCCCCAGGAAACCCAAAAGCTGCTTTATGGGCTGGTGGTGGGAACCCGGATTGGGGAGGGGACCCTAGATCAGGGGGGGACTCCGAGGTTTTGAAGGAGAGGAGAGGGACCCCCAGTCTCAGGTCCCTGGCAGAGTATGGCTGCCTTTGGTCCCTGGATAGAGGATCCTGGGGTAGGGTGAGGGGACGTGGTGTGTCAGGGAAGGGCAGTCAGGGTGGGGGGGTTTCAGGGGGCATGGGAGGGATGGGGAGGGGTTTGATGCCCCGTGCCTTCATGTAGGAGAGGAGCTGGTCGGGAATCTCGGCTAGGACCTCCCGTGCCAGCCCTGCCATGCTCAGCCCCGCTCCAGGACCCCCCGACATGTAGTCACGAAATGGAACAAACTGGGGGGGTCACAAAGGGCCAGAGCAGTTGAGGGGATCCAGGGCCAGGAAGCCCCCAGAACCATGTGTCCCACACACAGCAGCTCCAGTGTCCCCTCCCCATTTCTGATGTCCCAGTGTCCCTCACATCCAGGTACATACTAAGACACAGTGCCCCCCCCATATCCTGGTACCCGCAGTGTTCCCTATTTCCCAGTACACTGCTCTTCATGTCCCAGGGCACCCTCACATCCAGGTGCATCCTAAGCCCCAATGCCCCTCCATATCCCTGTGCCTCCCATTTCCCACAGCCCTCACATCCCAGTACACCTCCATGTCCCAGTGCCCCCCACATCCAGGTACGTCCCATATCCCAGTGGTGCCCCCCCAATGTCCCAATGTTCTCCCATGTCCCAGTGCCTCCTATTGTCCCAGGCTCCCCCCCACATCCAGAAACATGCTAAGTCTCATTGCACCCTTTTTCCACAGCACAGCGCTCCCCCACAGCCCCAAAAAGTCTTAATACACCCCCTCTTCATGTCCCAGTGCCCCCCCATTTCCCAGTACCAACCCCCTTCATGCCAAAGTGCCCTCCATATCCAATATACCTCCATGTCCTACTGCACCCCCAGTCTAAGGTACATCTCACATCTCAGTGCATCCTCTTTTCCCAGTGAAGGCCCCCACCACGTACCAGTGCACCCACTATCCCAGTGCACCACTCCCCTTTCAGGTACATTCCAAACTCCAGTGCACTCCATTTTCCCAGTGCATCCCTCCCATATCCCAGTGCACCACTTCTATGTCCCAGCACACTCCTGACATCCCAAACCTCCCCCATTTCCCAGTAAACCTCCTTTCATGTCCTAGTGCCTTCTTCATGTCTCAGTGCCCCCCATATCCTAGTACACTCCATGTCCCAGTGCACTCGCATTTCAAGGTACATCTCAAATCCCAGGGCACCTTCTTTTCCCAGTGAAGCCCCTCATCATGCCCCAGTGCACCCCCAAATCCCACTGCATCCCCCCATCCAGGTGCATCCTATACCCATTGCATCCCATTGTCCCAGGAATACCCCTCATGTCCCAGTGCCCCACAAATCCCAGTGCTGCCCCATGTCCCAGTCCATCTTATCATTCCTCCACACCAGTCCCACCCAGTGCACCCCAGGAGGGACTGGGCTGATTTGAGGTCTCCAGAGCACCCCCCACCACCACCCTGCTAGGTGGGCTGGGAGGGGGTCCCCAGATCTCTCACTGGTGAGGTCAGTACCTGGACGATGTCACGCTCGGCCACTTTGCCACGGGAAGAGATGCGGACATCATCCCCATCCAGCTCCACCATGGCTGGGGGGGATGCAGGGAGGAGGTCAGCTGCACCCCAGTGCCCCCCACTCCAGGATAGGATCCTACTATGTAGGATTCTATCTTATATATCCCAGCCCCACACCCAGAACCTTCACGCCTCCTCGCTAGGGCTTGCTGAGCCCATTCATATGCTGACCTATTCAACTCATAGTTCCAGTGCTCAAGGGACCCCCCGATCCCCCCAGCCTTTCCCCTAGTTCCCCCCAGCCCCCAAATCTTACCATCAAATTCGGCCTGGCCGACCCCCACGATGATGATGGACATGGGTAATTTGGCAGCCTGAGGGAGCCGGGGGGTGAAGGGAGTCCCACAAAATTTAATGATGCTTCCGCCAAATGAGCCAGCCCCCCCCACAGCACCCAGGGGTGCAAACACCCCCTTCCCCAAGGATTCCAGTCTCTCACAACTCCCCATCACCCAAGGGTCTCAGACCCCCCCACTGGCACCAGGGTCCCAGGAACTTCCCAGTCCCCTTGCAGCACTCAGGGGTCCTAGACACCCCTACATCCCAAAACCTGGGGTTCCAGCCCCTTCTCAACCCCAGGGGTCTAAGCCCTTTCCCACCTCTCAAAGGTCCCAGTTCCTCCTCACTGCCTCCAGCACCCACGGGTCCAAACCCACCCCAGCACCCAGGGCTCCCAGCCCCTTCCCCACCCCTCCAGCAAGCAAGGGTCCAAACATACCGGTTCCCTCTCAGCTTCAGGGTCCCAGCTCCTCCTCACCCACCCTATCACCCAAAAGGTCCCAGCCACCCCCAACCCCTCAGAACCCAGGGGTCCAAGCCCCTTCTAAAAGTTCCTGCCCCTCCTCAACCCCCCAGCACCCAGGGGTCCCCAACCTTTCCTACCTCCCCAAGGGTCTCAATCCCTCCCACTGCCCCCATCACCCAAGGGTTGCAGCTCCCCCCCTCCAGCACCCAGGGGTGCCACCACCCACCCCAGTGTGACTACAGGGGTCTCACATTGACGATGGCCTCCTTGGTCTGGGCCATGTCAGAGATGACACCATCGGTGATGATGAGGAGGACAAAGTACTGGGACCCGTCCAGCACCGTGGCTGCCGAGCTGGGGGGACCCTGTGTGACGCCAGAGGGCACAGGGACCCCACCCCAGGGCACGGGGCCCCTCTTACCGGGCAACGTGGTTGACAACGGGGGCGAAGTTGGTGGGACCGTAGAGCTGGACACGGCGTAGGCTGCGCTGATACGCCTCCAGCACCCCCGCAATGCCACAGCACGCTGGGTTTGATGCATCCCCATTCTGCCGCAGGGTCACCAGGACCACAGTGACACCACGGCCCCCAGCCATGGACAGGGTGATACCACAGACCCCATGCACAGACAAGGATGGCACTGCCATGGCTCCCAAAGGCTAACAAGGGTGATCCCAACATGTCCACAATGTGGGGACAAGGGAGATGCCACCATGTTCCCATCTCAGTGTCAAGGATGACACCGCCAGGTTCCCAACCCAGTGATGAGGATGACACTGCCATGGCCCCAACCCAGTGACAAAGAAAATGCTACCACATCCACATCTCACTCACAAGATACCACCATGTCCCCAACACAGTAAGAACTGGTGACGAGGACAACACCATCATATGCCCAGCACAGTGACAAAGACCACACCACCACATTCTCAACCTGGTGACGAGGATGATGCTACTATGTCCCCAACTTAGTGACAAAGACAATACCATGTCCCTAATCTGGTGACAAGGATGACACTGCCACGGCCGCAACCCAGTGACAAGGATGACGTCACCATATCCCCAATACAATGACAAAGATAATACTACCATGTCCCCAACCCAGTGACAATAATGATACCACCATGTCCCAAATAATGTGACAAGGATGGCATTCCCATGAGCCCAAACCAGTGACAAAATGATGATGCCACTAGGTTCCCAATCCAAGGACAGGGATGACACCACAATGCCGATCCAGATCCAACCCAAACACACCATGTCCTCAACTCGGTGATCAAGGATGAGACCACTATGACCCCAAACTGGTGACAAGGACAACCACCATGCACCTTCTTAATCTGTTGAACACAGATGACGCTGCCGTGGCCCCAAACCAGTGATGAGGATGACACCACCCGTAGGACACAACCCAAGGACAGGGATGATACCTCCATGTCCCAAACAATGTGACAAGATTATCCCACCATGTCCCCAGCTGGGTGACAAGGACACCACCCTTCATCCACAGTCCTGTCCTGCCTTGGTCTCTCACCAGTGGGAACTCGTGGGACACGTGCCCATCTGGGGGGACCTTGGCGCCAAAGCCAAGAGCTGGGAACATCTTGTCACTGTCGTAGTCCTGGATGATGTCCCCCACAGCCCGCAGTGCCAGGCTATAGGCATTCAGCTGGAAGGGGCTCAGGTAGTGCAGGGACGTGGGCTGCGAGGGGTTCCCTGCACAGGTATGGGGGTCAGCACACCCCAGCATCTCCACAGCCCCCCCAGAACCCTCATTATCCCCCCACCACCCCCAAAACACTGCCAGCATCTCCACAACCATGGCACCACTATGGCCCCAACCCAGTGGCAAGGATGACACCATCTCCCCAACACAGTGACAAGGATGATCCCACCATGTCCCCAAGTGCTACCATGTCCCAACCTGGTGATAAAGATGACACCATCATGGAACCAACAGAGTGACAAGGATGACACTACGTCCCCAACAAAGTGACAAGGATGACACTGCCATGACCCCAACCCAGTGACAAGAATGGCACCATTCTGTCCCAAATTCAGTGACAATTATGGTGCCACCAAATCCCCAACCCAGTGATAGGTGATGAGTATGACACCACCATAGTACCAATACAGTGACAAAAATAACACTGCCATGGCCCCAAACCCACGACAAGGACAATGCCATCATGACCCCAACCCAGAGACAGGGGAGACATGACCATGTTCCCAATACAGTTACAAGGACAACACCACCATGTCCCCAAATTGGTGACAAGGATGGTGACGCCACCATGACTCCAAACTGGTTACAACTTCCCCAAATGAATCCCCCTGGGGGGACACAGCCCCCACTCACCATTGGACGCTGTGAAGTCGATGGCCACTGTGAAGTTGAGTTGGGTCCTGGGGGGCAAAGTGGCCTTGGAGTGATACAAGGGGTGACCCGTGGGTTTGGGGTAGGGACACTGCTGGGGCCACAGGTTGGACTGGGTGCATCCATCCTCCAATTCAGAGCACACCCAAGTGTCCCTGCACTGAGGTGTCACCATGCTGCACCTAAGAGAGCAGCTGAGGGTGCTGGAGTCCCTCAAAGGACCATTTTGGGGTGCTGGGGAGCTCCTGCCCACAAGGGAGCATCTGGGTGGAGGTGCTGAGAACCCCCAATGGAGAAGATGTGGGTGGTGGGGATCCTCTTTCCCCAAAGGAGCAGCTGTTGGGAGTCTGGAGACTTCCAAAGGGAGCAATTGTGGGTTCTGGGGACTACCAATAAAGCAGCTGTGGGTGATGGGGACTCCCTGCCTCCAAGGAGGCATCTGGATGAGGGTGCTCCCAATGGAGGAGCTAAGTGTGCTGGGGACCCCCAATAGAGTAACTGGGGGTGTTGGGGACCCCACAGGGAGGAGCTGGAAATAGAAGGGACATCCCCTCCCCTCCTCAAGGGAGTAACAGTGGGTACTGGGGACCTCCAAGGGAGGAGATGGGGGTCCTGGGGACCCCCCTGCCAGTGAGGGCAGACCTTGGGGTATTGGGGACTCCCAAAGGATCAGCTAGGGGTGTTGGGGATTCCCTGCCCTTGAGGGAGCAGCTCAGGGTGCTGGGTACCCCCAAGGAAAGGGCTGGGGGTGTTGGGGACCCTAAAGGTGCAGCTGGAGGTGAGGGGGACCCCCGGCTCACCCGCCCCTGATGTAGTCCAGGAAGGTATGCTCGGCCTCCACAGCAAAGGACAGCAGGGTCACCTGTAAAGACATGGGGTTCAGGGGGGGAAGTGCCCACACCCCCTGTGTCCCGCCCCCTTTGCACATCCCATCCTCACTGTCCCCGAGTTCAGGTACTTCTTCTTCTTCATCTTCTTCCGGGGGTTCACCACCTGTGGGAAGGGAAGGGAAGGGAAGGGAAGGGAAGGGAAGGGAAGGGAAGGGAAGGGAAGGGACGGGAAGGGAAGGGAAG
>JAWWMJ010000104.1:30989-61319 GCA_035047045.1 Vireo griseus
CCAATCCCTGCAAGGATGCAAAATGCACTGGGGGCAGTTGTGGCTCCCTGGTCTTGCCTAATGTTCTCTCAATCCTGGTGCCCTCCCTGTCCTGGTATCCCTGGAGAGTGGAGGGGGTGCCCACTGGGTGGGTCCCCATTAGATCGAGGTCTCGTCGCTCCTGGTGGGGGGGACAGACAGATGGGGGGGTGGACACAAAGTGGGGGTTGGGGGGAATAAAAAACAAGACAGACAGATGCATGATGGGGGAGGCGGGTGCCAGGCTGCCCTCTGTGCCCCCCAGCACCCAGCACCCACCCATGGGGGAAGATGGAGGGGTGGGAGTTGGGGGGCAGGAGACCCCCAGCCCCATTGGGTTAATGGAGAAAATTAAAAAACAGAAATCTGGGGGGTGGGGGGGGAGAGAAGAGTAAGGTTAGTCTTGCGATGCCAGCTCTGCCCTGGGCACCCGTGGGGAGTCACGGGGTACCCAGTGGGTACCCCAGCACCCAATGAGCACCCCAACACTCAGTGGATGCCCCAACGGGCACCCTAACCCCCAATGGGCACCTGATGGTCAACAGGCATCTTTGGACAGTCAATGGGCACACAACAGGCATTCCAACACCCAAGGGGCACCCAGTGGTCAATGGAATTAACACGCACCCAACAGGTGCTGTTAGACCTGATGGGCACCTAGTGTGCACCCAGAGGTCATTAGGCACCCCGTGGACAGTTATGGGCACCAAATGGACACATAACGGTCAATGCCAACACAGTGGGCATCCAGTGGTCAATGGGCACCCATGGACAGTCAATGGGCATCCAATGGGTGCAGTTAGACCTGATAGGCACCCAGTGAGTATTCAGTGGGTATTCAATGGCTACCCCAACACTCAGCACCCAGTGAGCATCTAGTGGGCACCTCATGGGCACCCAACAGCCACCCTTGCACCCCATGGGCACCCAAGAGGAATCCTGGCACCCTATGGACACCTGACAACCACCCTTACACCTGATGGGCACCCAGGGGGCACCCTGGCATCCAATGAGTGCCCAAACGGACTGCTGGAACCTGATAAGCACCCAATAAGTAGGAACCCTTGCACCTGTTGAGCATCCTGGCACCCAGTGCACACCCAAAGGGAACCCTGAAACCTGATGGGATACCTGACAGGTAATCTTGCACCCAGTAGGTGTCCAATCACTACTGTGGCACCTGATGGGCAGCCAATAAGCAGTGTTGGACCCAATGGGCACCCAAGAGAAACCCTGGCACCAAATGAGAGTGCAACGGGAACCTTGGCACCCTGGCACCCAGCCATCCTTGCACGTGGTGGGCACCAAAAGAGCATCCAACAAGAAGTGTTGGACTGCTTGTCCACCCAACAGGAACCCTGGCACCCTAAGGGCACCCTCACACCCAATGGGTGCCCAGAGGGAACCCTGGCACCCAAAGAACCCCCAGTAAGCACTCCTTGGATGTGGCGGGCACTCACTCAGAGCCAGAGGAGTCCTCGTCAGCAGTGCCTGTGCGGATGCTCATGGCAATGGGGGTGAGGCCGCTGAGCTGCTCCTGGAGGCTCTGCCGAGGCCGGGGGATTGGGGGAGCCCCCCCATCACTGCCCGAGGAGGCAGCTGTGCCAGCGGGAGGTGGTGGGGGTGGCCCAGGGCGCTGGGCACTGCTCCACTCGCTGATTGGGGGCAGGCACTTCTTCTTCAGGATCCCTGCAGGGGCGGCATCACCTATGGGTGGGGGGGCAGATTTGGAGTGCCCACTCCTGCCATGGCAGCCCGTACCTTTGTGGGGGTGGGGCAGGGGCAGCAGTAGGGGGTCCCTGGGGAGTGCCTCGCCATTGGGCCGGGGTGGGTCGCCCCAGTGTTGTCCCTGGTCCCCCGCCGGCTGCACTCTAAGCCCCTCGCTGCCTCCTGGTCCCTCGCTCTCGCTTGCTGTCGTCACAAACTCCCCTGGCCAGTATGGGCACCCTGGGGGCACCAGGGGGTCAGCTAAGGAGAAGGAAGGAAGCTGGGACAGGCAGGACCAGGGACTGCCCCCCTTGTCCTGACTGGGTGCACCCATCAGCACATAGTCAGGGTGAGGGATGCACCCAAACCCATTGTGTCAGTCCCATCCACACCCCAGACTGGATAAGGGGCCACCCTTCTCCCCTGGGTGCCTCTGTCAGCACCTCAGAATGCATGAGGGGCCCCCCAAACCTTTTAGGTGTCCCCCATCACCACCCCAGACTGGACAAGGGACCCTCTCCCCCATACCCACTATATCCACTGTGTGTCCCTACCAGCACCCCAGGCTGGACAAGGGATCCTGTGTTCACTGGGTGCCCCCCACATCAGGACCCAGCCAAGATGAGGGACCCCCCACCAAATCCATTCAATGCCCCCATCACCATCCCAGACTGGACAAGAGACCCCTATCCCCACCAGGTGCCCCCCATCAGTGTCCTGGATAACACAAGGGACCTCCCCCAACCCATTGGGTACACCCCCATCAGCACCCATCCAGGTTGAAGGTCACCCATCTCTACTGGCTGCCCCCTGGGAGTGTTACCAGGGCTGGGGGGACCCAAAGGGGCTCTGGGCAGGGGGTCCCAGCCACCGAGGGCCTCATCCTCGCTGTCAGAGGAATGTGTGGAGCCGTAGGAGCCACTTGGGTCATCCAGGGACAGGTCACTGTCTGAGTCCGTGTCATGCTCTGGGGGGTCACGGGTCAGGAGGTGCCCAGGGACACCTCCTGCCCCCTGGGCCAAGGCTGGGCACACTTGCCCTTTGGGTGGGGCCGTACCCTCGGGCTGGTCCTGGGCATCAAGAAAGAGCTCCCCAGGCTCGGGCAGTGGCACTGGCCCTGGGCTGCCCACCAGCCCTGAGTCCTCCCTGAAGGGACACAGTACTCATCAGCACCAGACTCCTACTCAGGAACACCCACCATCCACTGTCACCCACTGGCTGACACCAACCCACTGACACAATATCCACCCCCCACTGACAGTCCAATATCCACTGAAACCCACCACCCTGATGTCCATCACCCTGACACCTACCTCTGTCACCTCCTCAACCCCCCACCCTGCCACCTCACCACTCCATCTGCATGCCATTGTACTGCCACCCTGCCACTGTACTGCCATGCAACCATGCTGTTTCTCCACCACCCAGCCATCCCAACAACCCCACACCATGTCACCCCACTACCCATCATCCTGCCATCCCAATATCCCCATGCCATACCAGCCTGCCACCCCACCAACCCAGCACCCTGCCACCCCACCACCATTCCATTTTCTCATCCCAGTGTCATGCCAGCCCAGGGCCCCACCAAAACCCATGCCCCTGCCCCTGCTGTGCCCAGTACCGCCGCACAAAGGGGATGTAGCTGTGGTGGCTCTTGCCCGAGCGTGCGGTGCTGTGCAGGGACCCCGAGGACCCGCCACCTGGGGGTGGGTACAGCCGCCCTGCCACATATGTGCTGTCCCCGCCATAGGCCTGCCAAGAGCACAGGAACATCACAGCCATGGAACAGGCTGCCCTTTGCTACCCAGCACCCTCCGTGTCCCCCAGCACTCACAGGGGTCAGGGTGGCCTTGGTGGCCAGCGGTGGGTGGTGGCAGTGGGCACAGCTTAGGCGGAGGCTTCTCCGCACCTCTTTGCTCAGCACCACGCAGGACAGGAAGATGAGGGGCCCCTGGGCAGAGAAGGTGACATGTGAGCAAGGGGGACACGGAGGGGTGTGTACAGCCTGGGAGGACCCCAGCAGCACCCCAGGCATGTCAAAGGTCACCATCCAGACTGGGTGCATCCCACTGGCACCTCAAAGAGAATGAGGGTCCCTCCATACCCACTAAGTACCCCCCCTGATATCTCAGACAGGATGAGGAACCCCCATATGCATTGGGTGCCCCCCATGGGCACCATGGAGTGGTTGAGGTGCCCCCATGCACACTGGGTGCCTCCCATTAGTGCCCTGGATATGACAAAGGACCCCTCTGTGCCCATTGGGTGCCCCACAAATAGGTGTGGGAGTCTGGAGGTCCCAAGGGTGTGAGGTTCAGGGGGCTCTGGGGTCTCTGGAAGTCCCAGGGGTGGTGGTCACTGGAGGCTTTGGGGTTCTGGAGTCTTTAGTGGTCCCAGGGGTGGTGACTCCAGAGGTCCCAGGGTGGAGGCTCTGGAGGTGCCAGAGGTGTGTGTTTTGGGGGTCCCAGGGGTGGGGTCTCAGGGTGTCCCCACTGACCTGGAGGCAGTTGGAGGCAGCGAACAGGTAGTGACAGAGCAACGTGTCACTGTTGACTGAGAGCAGGGCCAGAAGCCAGGCCAGGCTGGGCATGGCCAGCAGGACTGCAGCTGTACGCACCCCAGACCTGGGGACCCCAACAGCACCCCAGTGTCACACCAATGACATCTCATGTCACAGCCCTCTGTACTTCTGCCCCCCAGGGTTGCCACAGCGCCTCATGGCCCCCTCCCCCCCAGATGCCCCAACCCCCATCTGACCCACTCTGCTATCCATGGGTGCTCCAACCTCCTGTGCCCCTCTGATTCCCTGTGGACCCAGCCCAACCCCAGTCTCCTGTACCCCTTGCCCCCAATGCCCTTCTGCCTCCCCATGGGTGCTCCGTGCCCCCTTGCCCCCCCCAGATGCCCCAATCTCCCCTGATGCACTCAGCCCTTCATGGGTACCTCTGGCCTTGATGCCCCGCTACCCTCCACAGATGTGCCAACCTCCCGTGCCCCCCTGCCCTCTACAGGTGCCCCAGTCCTCTATATCACCGTTCTCACCATGGGTGTCCTGGTCCCTCCTGTCCTCCACAGTTGCCCCAACCTCCAATTCTCCCATGCCCGCCATTGGCACTCCAGCCATCTGTACCCCCCTGTTCTCCATGTCCCTCTACCTCCCCATGGCTGCCCAGTGCCCATCTGGTCCTATAGATGCCCCAGCCCACACTGCTCCCTCCTACCCCTCATAGTCACCCCAGTCCCCAGTGCCCTCCTGCCCCCCACGGGGGCCCCAGTCCCTCCTGTACCTCCCTGCCCTTTTCAGGCTCACAAAAGGCCAGCCCCCCATGGGTGCCCCCCTAGCCCCCAGTGCCCCCTATGGGTGTCCCAACCCTCCATGCCTGTCATGGGCACCCCAACCTCCCACGGCCCCTTGGGCAACCCCATCCCCCCAGTGTCCCCCACCCCCTGTGAGTGACCCCGCCTGGGTGACTCACGCTGAGCCCTTTTTCTGGAAGCCCTGTGGAGTGGCACAGGTGGCCCTGGCTGCCAGCACCAGGAACAAAATGCCAACCTGGGGGTGCAGGGGATGCCGGGAGTGAGCAGGGTGAGTGGGGGTCTCTTGCCCTCCCCAACCCCAGCCCTGTACGCACAGCGAGGGCGGCAGTGCAGGGCCCAGCCAGGCTCCACACCAGGCTGTCATGCAGGGCCAGCCAGCAGAAATCAGGGTTCCCGTAGCCCTCAGGGTCCAGCCCTACCGCCAGCCCTGCAAAGAGGAGGTCAGAGGCAGGGCCAGTTCAGTGGATGGGGCTGTAAGAGCAAGCAGGGGGCTAAGGTGGGAGAGGTGGGGCTAAACAGGGTGCAGCTATGGCAGGATGGGCATGGAATGGCACATAGATAGCACAGGGGTGGCAAGAAGGTGCTGCTCTTGGGAGTGTGGCTAGGCTGGGTAGAGACAGCCCTATGCAAATGAGGGGTGTCTAAGTTTCTGGGCATGTGGCAATGTTGATGAGAGCACAGGTATGGCACTGGGGACTTGTCTAAGAGGTTATTACAGGTCTATGCTCTTGGGGTGAGGCTATGCTGATAAGAGCAGGGCTAAGATTCTGGGGGAGTGTCTGACTATGATTGATGGAGAAGAGCTATGGCCCTGGGGGCATGTTGAAGAGGTTGGGAAAGATGCTCTTGGGTTGGAGGGTGAGGAACCCTAAACTCCTGGGGTGGGGATAAAATGTTGGGCCAGGGTTGTATTCTTTGGGATGGGGCTATGACCCTGGAGGTGTGTCTGAAAATTTGGAGGCAGAGCTATGATGGATGAGGGCAGGATTAGGGACCCAGGGGCCTGTCTAAAATCTTGGATTGGATCTGATGGATGAGGGCAGGGCTATGACTCTGGATGTGTATCTAAAACCATCAGGGTGGGGCTATGGGGGATAACGGTGGAGCTAAACTCTTGGGGTGGGGCTGTTTTAGACTGGGCATGACTCTCCTGTTGGAGGCAGGGCTATATCCAGGGGTGTGCTATGCTGGTAAAGCTGCATTTGGGGGTGGGCCTGTATTCTGGGGGTGGGGTTACACAGGGAAATAAGACCCCACCATGAATCAAATTGATTGGGGGAGAGGGATTCAGGGGACAGGGCAATAGCCTAGGAGAGGATGTGTAGCCACCAGAAGGTGTTGAGCCAGGTGGAGGTGGGCAGCTTGTGGTCCAGGAGGCAAGGGCAGAACGAGGGCAGGATTTCACAGCAGTGCTCACCGGTGATGAAGGCAGGCAGTCCCCAGCCCAGCACATGGTAGAAGCGCATGGGTCCACGGTCGACATGACGGGGTTCACTGCGGCGCCGGTACAGGTGCAACGCCTCCAGCAGCGCCCAGCCTACCGCACTCAGGTACAGGAACTGCAGCAGGATGGCCACCACCGTGCACGCCAGCTGCACCCGCCCCGTCACTGCCAGCCCGTCCACGGGCCATGCCCGCAGCCCCGCCCATCCAACCATATGCACAACCCTCCGAACTCCTCCCCTTAGAGAGGTCATTCCCCTGTTGAGGTCACACCCCTCTAAAAAGGCCCCACTCCTTTTATTGGCCTCACCCCCGTGAGAGCCAACCCCCTTGATAAGGTCCACCCCTTTGAGAGCCTCAAACCTTTTATCAGCCCCACCCTTTTATAAAGATCCCATCCCTTTGACAGACCCCACTCAGTTGTAGTCCCCATGTCTTTCAGATCCCACCCTCTAGGCCCAGCCCACCATGGCCCTGCCCACTCCTTAGCCCCACCCATTTCAGCCCCACGGACCCAAACAATTCAAAGGCAACAGATCCCTTAACCCAACCACCCCTTCCCAGTGATCCCCTCTCCTTCCCTCCTTTCCCAGCCCTCTTTTCCCACACACCGGGACATCAGCCTGATTGATGCCAAGCAGAAAGACGAGCTGCGCAAGGAGCAGCGCAGCTGCACCATGCCGGCGAATGCTGTGGCGGTTGGAGCGCAGCTGCCTCAGGGTCCCCAGGGCCAGGACCACCAACGCCAGCCCCGCCAGCCCCACGCCCAGTGAGCCGTAGGTGAGTGCTGCCAGCGGCAGCACCTCCCCGTTCTGCAGCACGAGGATCGGCATATGTCAGGCATGTGCTCAACGGGCACGCCCCCCCAGACCCTCCCATCGACAGCGGCATGGTTCCCCTTACAAAGCAATCAGTCCCTGGGCCTGGGAAGTCCCGCCCACAATGCAGAGCCCAATGGGAAGCTCTGCTCACATTATTCAGCCCCGTCACCCTTTCAAACCCCCAGTCACAGCACTTCAACCCTAACCCTCAAAACCCCTCCCATATTGTGTAGCTCCACCCCTTTAAACCTCTTCCATACCGTTCAGCCGCAGCCCTCAAAACCCCACCCACATCCTTCAGCCCCTTTCAACCCCACCTACTGCACTCGACCCTGCCCCCTGAAACCACACCCACAGCACTGACCACACCTCTTGTAACTCACAGTATTCAACCCAGGAAACCCTGCCCACATTACTCAGCCACACCCCGTGAAAACACGCCTGCAATCACTCGGCCGCACCTCTTGTAACCCCAACCACATTCAACTCTGCCCCTCGGAGACCCACAAACCCAGCCTGCTCAGCTCCACCCGCTGGAATCCACTCATCCTGGCTGGACCAGCCCCTAGGGCAGTTCTGACGAATGTGACATAGCCCCGCCCATCCCACTTAGCTCTGCCCCGAGAGAGCCCCACCCACTGGGTTTAGCCGTGTCCCTTGGATTTAGCCCCACCTCACTTACGTCCCAACCACTTTTCTCAGTCCCGCCTTCATGAGCACTCACCCACCACCCTGCCCCACTAGGCCCCTCCCATTCTGCCAAGCCCTCCCCTTTCCCCAAGATCCCCGCCCCATCCTAAAGCCGCGCCCCTGTGCCTGGTACCGCCTGATACACTGTGCCGCATGTCTGCATGGGTCTCCATCCGTCCCCATGTCCCCACCAGGGCCCTGACTCTGAGTCATTCCATGCCCCAGGGTCACTGTGTCCTTCCACGTCCCCTGCGTCACATCTGTTCCCCTGTGTCCCCATGCACCCCTTCGTGTCCCCCTATGTCCCCACCTCTCGACGGGAGATGTCCATCAGGACAGCAAAGCTGGTCAGATGGTGGCACTGGCAGCTGACGTGGCTCCGGTTGCGGAAGGCGACTTCACAGCCTCGTGCTGACCAGCCACCTGCACCACCCGCCCTGCGCAACACCGCAGGGTGACACAAGCTGGGGCACCCGCCAGGACACCCACCGGGGACAAACACACACACACATACACAAAACACACACCAAGGACACCCACCGGGAACATCCACCCCCCCCCAGGAACATGCACCCGACCCAGGACACCCACCCAAGGGGTCATACACTTGGACACCCACCAGGGACACACACGCTGGGGATACCCACTGGGGTCACCCTCCCACCGGGGACACACACCCACCAGGTACATCCACAGACAATACCCACCCACCCCCTGGGACATCTATCTACCCAGCAGAGACACCCACTGACACCTGGGGACACTCACCAGGGACACTCACCCGGGAACACCTCTCCATTTGGGGACACACCTCCCCCCCATCTCTGACACCCACTGGGGTTAGAGCTGCCCCCTCATGTCCTGTTCCCATGTTACTCACCCATGACCTGCAGGGACACTGGGGCATCCATCCTGCCCTATCCCCTCAGGATGTCCTTTGTCCCCTTGAGGTGTCTCTATTCCCATGTCCACTGTCCCCTCAAGGTGTCCCTATCCCTGTTACTGTGTCCCCTGTCTCCATGGGATGTCCCAATTGCCGTGCTCCCTATCCCCTCAGTGTCCCTGTCTCCTTGGGGTGTCCCCATTCCATCTTCCCTGTCTCCTCTGAGGTGTCCCCATCTCCCTGGGGTGTCCCCATTCCCATGGCCTCTGTTCCCCTAGTGTGTCCCCAGTCCCCAGTGACATCAGCATGTCTGTGTCCCCTCAAGTTGTCCCTGACTCCTCAAGGTGTCCCCATTCCCCCAGGGTGTTCCTTGGGATATCCCGTTCCCCTGGGTGTCTGTATCCCCATATCATCTGTCTCCCTGGGGAGATTCCTTGTCCCCCTGAAGCATCCTCATCTTCCCCAAGGTGTTCCCATCCCCAGTCCCATGTCCCTATCCCCCTGTCCCTCTAGGATGTCCCTGTCACCCCTGGGGTGTCCCCTGCCCCGCCCTCACCGCAGGGAGTGGTTCCAGAAGACGCAGATGGGCTTGGAGCGCTCCTGGGTCTCCAGAAGCCGGAACTGGAGGGTGACAGGCTTGGCCAGCGCCCGGGGGGTCCCTGTGCCCCCCATGCCACCCGTGTCTCCCGTGTGCACACTGATGCTCACCACCGGTGTGTTGATGATGGGGCGCTTGGGCAGCCTGGGGGGCACCAGGGTCAGGGAGCCCACTCAGGGCACCCCAAAACCCACCCTGGTGCCAGAGTGCCCTGGCACCATACAGACACCATGAGGGCACCCCATTCTCCCGTGTCCCCACTTTTGGGCACCCCATGAGCACCATCCTTGGGTATCCCTTAAACCCCTTCTCCAACCCTGTGCCCGCCCCCATCCTTGGGGACTCTCTGTGCCCTCCAACCTTGGGCACCCCATGTGCTCCCTTTCCCATCCCTCCCCTGGGATCCCTCAGGACACCCCTGTCCCCATTTCCCTATACCCCCCAGATGCTTGGCTTTGCCCTGGCACCCCATGTGCCACTCCCAGCCCCCCATATCCTCCCTGTGCCCCCCCTGTACCCCCATGCCCCCATCCCCGGTGGCACCGGAGGCTGCGCTTGTCGGTGTCGAAGTGCTGGGGCAGGAGACCGGCCAGGGTGCGGTAGATGATGACGCTGGCGATGGCCTGGCCCTCACCCAGGGAAGGGTGGCGCTTGTGCCGGGTCACCACAGTCATCCCTGCCTCCTCCTTCTCCTCCTCCTTCTCCTCCTCCTCCTCTTCGCCCGCTTCATCCTTCTCCTCCTGCCCACCTGTGCCCTGTGGTGCCTGCCCATGCCCGGTTGAGGGGCCTGGGGGCCATGGGCAGTGGGTGGCATGGTGTTCTGAGATCTCGTTGGAGTCCCCATGGCTACACCCTGGAGTCCCCAACTCTGCCAGTCCTGTGACCACAAGGTTCCCCCAACCCTCCCAGCTCCAGGGGTCCCCATGTCCACACCCTGTCAGCTCCATGGCCACAATGAGGTCCCCATGGTCACACTTGTGTCCCCAACCCTGCCCATCTCCATGGCCACACCAGGATGTCTGATGCCATCCTGGGATCCCTGGTCCTTGCATCCTTACTAGGGTCCCCAGCCATGCCAGTCCCATCCTGGGGTCCCAAACCACCAGCGCCATGGTGGCACTGGGGTCCCCATGGTGGCACTGGGATTCCCAACCCTGCCAGCCCATGGGCATTCTGGAGTTTCCCCATCCGTGCTAGCCCCAAGCCAGAGAGCCCAGCTGTGTCATGTCCCCATGGCCAAATGAGGGGCTTCCCAACCCCTGCCAGACCCAAGTGGGTCCCCAACCCTGCCCCCTGTCCCCCCTACACCCAGGGGACTCACGCCTGTCCTCAGTGGGCCAGAAGATGCTGTCAGGCAGGATGACGGTTGTCTCCAAGTCTGGGGGCTTCTCCCCCCGCAGCGCTTCATACCGCGGCAGGCGGGCACCCGCAAAGCTGCTCTTGTCCAGCCGCACCACTGACACCACTGTAGCACCACATCACCCACAGCATGACATGGCATGGCACCCATCTATCCTGGGGCACACAGACCCCAGCTCCCACTGACCCCAGGGCACACCAACCTCTGCATTCAACAACCCTGGCACCCACGAACCCCAAAGCCATGGTTCCCAGGGCACACAGACTCTGGCACCCACTGAGCCCAGAATCCACTGACGCTGGCATCCAACAACTCCAGAGCAATGAATCCATACAGCCACAGATACCAGCAGTCACCAACCCTCGGACACACGGACCCCAGCATCCACTGAGCCCAGCATCCACCGAGCCCAGGGCCATGGACCACAGCACCCACTGACCCTGGGGGCCATGGATCCTGACATCCACAGACTATGGGACACATAGAACACAGCCCATGTCTCCAGGGGCAAACACATGCATCTAGGCACACCCGTGTTCCCCAGGACACATTTCCCAGACACACAAATGTCCATGTGTCCAGCATGTGTTCCTAGGTACACACGTCACACATGCATACATGCTCCCAGCACACGTATATCCTTGTGCAAACACGTCCCCAGGCTCATGCATACTCCAGGTATATGCATCTGTGTTCCCAGACACTCGCCCATGCCCCCAACACACACACCTCCCCTGAGCACACACATCCCCAGGCTCATCCATGCCCATGTCCCCAGCACCACACTAAGGGCACATGTGTGTCCCCAGGCACACACACATCCCTAAAATGCCCATGTCCCCAGGCAGATAACTCCCTCACGGCCCTCCAGCCACGCATGTCCCCACTGACCGATGTTAGGGGTGACAATGGTGAAGGGGCTGAGGTAAGTCTGGGGCATGTTCCGTGCCAGGGCTCGTGCATACTCCTCGAAGTGCTGCAGCAGCTGGGCTGTGCCACCCTCCGTCTGCTGGATCAGCTCCCAGTGCCGCTTGTTCCCTGTGTCTAGCAGTGCACTGCCCACCCGCAGCAGGTTCTGGAGGCACAGCAGCAGTAGTGCCACTGGGAGCTGGCACTCTGGGGTCTGGGCAGGGGGTCCCCAACCTCCCCTGCGGGGCTCTGTAGATGGGGCACCCTGGCACTGGCAGTGGGGAACAGGGGTGCTGTACCCCCACAAAGTTGAGCGTGCACCCTGAGCCACACCAACACTCGCTGCTCAGGGGTGCGCACCACCCTGACATCAGACCTCCTACACCAACCTTCCTCTCTAGGTGGGTGCCCATCACCCTGGTGCATGGGCTCCCTCACCAATACCCTTCCCAGGTGGGTGCCATCCACCCTGGCAGCCAGGTTCCTGCACAAGCACCTCCCCCCTCCCCATGCAGGTGCCCATCACCCCAGTGTCTGACCTTCTGCCCCAATATGTCCCTCCCCACAAGGGTCCCCGACCTCTTTTCCTGCTCCCTCAACCTCCCTTCCCATGCCCGTCACCCTGGCATCTGGTCTCCTGCCCCAGTATCCCTCCCCATGAGGATGCCCATCACTCTGGTGTGTGGGCTCCTGTACCCACATCCCTGTCCACCAGGGTGCCCACCACCCCACTGTCTGGCCTCCTTCCCCAGTTCCCCTCCCCAGGCAGGTGCCCATCACCCTGACATCCAGGTTCCTGCACCAATACCTCACCCGCACACAACACTGCCCATCACCCTGGCATCTGCTCTTCTGCCCCCTTAGGTGAGGGCCCATCACTCTGGTATCGGACCTTCTGCCCCAATCCCCCTCCCCATGAGGGTGCTCATCATCCCAATCTCTTTTCTGCTTCACCCATTCCCCCTCTGGGCATGTCCCTATCCCCAGGCCTCATGCCCACCTCAGTGAAGTGCACGTCCTGGGTGGCAGCGAGGTGGAAGCCACGCTGGCGGCTCTCATGGCGCAGCAGGGCCCCTGCCAGCCTGTATGCCAGGTGCACGTCACTGCCGAAGTACCCGCGGGCCCCCCGCATCGCCTCACGCAGTGCCAGAGCCACGCGCCGGGATTGCCCTGCGTCCCACCGCGACTCGTTGCCCACCAGCTGCTCTGCCTTGGAGGGGACACACACAGAGTCAGGAGGGTCCCAGTGGCACCATCACACGGCTGTCACTGGTGTCCCCCCGGCTCACCCAG
The DNA here is from genome assembly GCA_035047045.1 of Vireo griseus. Taxonomy (NCBI): domain Eukaryota; kingdom Metazoa; phylum Chordata; class Aves; order Passeriformes; family Vireonidae; genus Vireo; species Vireo griseus. Next base: position 44,033 of record JAWWMJ010000104.1, read on the forward strand.
GGGCGCAGGGCGGCAAAGGCCAGTGCGCTGCAGTTGAAGAGGTTGGGGGGCAGCCAGCCCTTGTGCTCGTCACAGTGGCGCAGTGCTGTGCCTGTAGGATGGGGACACTCGGTGGCACCATGGGGACAATGGGGCAACCTCAACTCACAGCATGCCAGCAGTGCCGCCAGTGTCACACTCCTGCTCCACCCCACGGTGACACCAGAGTGGTGTCCCCAGCCTTGTCCCACTGGTGCCATACCCTGTCCCATCTGTGCCACTACAGTGTCACACTCCTGTGCCACCCCCCCGTGACACCACCGTGGCAGCCACGAGTCCTGTCCCAGTGATGGCACCAGTGTCACAGTCTCTGCAGTGACACCAGAGTGGCAGCCCCAGCCTCATCTCAGCAAGTTTATACGTGTGTCTTCCTCACTCCATCTTGGTGGTGACATCTTGCTGGCACCCCTAACCCATTCTAGCAGTGCCACCGCAGTGCCACCTCCCTGTACAAACCCCTGCCCTGTTCCAGTGATGCCCCATGGTGCCACCCCACCCCAGTTCCATCCAACTGGTGCCACTACCATGACACACCCCTGTCCCACTGGTGTCACCATCTCATCCCAGCAATGCCACCATTGTGTCACCTCCCTGTACCACCCCAGCGACGCCACCGTGGTGTCACCCCCTCTCAGCCCCATCCCAGTGATGTCATCACTGTGTCACCCCCAGCTCCACTCTGGCAGTGTTCCCAGTGCCACCCCCGCCCTGTCCCCATGTCCCCACGTACCAACAGAGCCCTTAGGGCAGGGGGCTGCGGCTGGCAGCCCAAACCGGGTGCGGGGCCACCAGATGCTGGCCTCGATGGCCCGGGGACAGCTGTCGTAGTTCACTGCAGGGCACAATGGGGCATCAAAATGGGGGACGCAGGGTGGCACAGTGTGACAGTAAGGTGGCAGTGGCACCTGGTCACTGGAACCCAGGGTGACACAGGGGAACAGTAGGGTGACAGCAGTGGCAGGGTGACAAAAGAATCACACAGGGTGAAAGCAGGGCGACATAGTGGCACAGGGTGATAGCAGGGTGATAGCAGCGTGACACAGAGTGACAGTGGGGTAACACAATATGTCAGTGGGATTACACCAACAACTAAGGTGTTGGTGGAACTCAGTTGCCAGCAGCCAGGGTGACAGCAAGGTGACAGAAGGTGACACAAAGTGACAATGCAGTGATGCAGGATAGCACAGGGTGACAGCAGGGTGACAGTAGAACCTGGTCACTGGCACTCAGGGTGACACAGGGTTGCAACAGGGCAGAGTAGGATGACACAGTGTGATACAGGGTGACAATGGCACTTCCTGGTGCCCAGGGTGACAGCAGTGGCAGAGCACCTGTCAGGGTGACACAGGGTGACACACAAGGTGACAGAAAGTAATGGAGGGTGACAGCAGGGTGACAGGCACTCAGGGTGGCACAGGGTGACACAAGTTGGCAGTCTCCCACCTTCACAGCCACTGGCTGTCACCTCAGCGAAGGGGTTGTCACAGCGGTCACAGTGGCGGCCGATGACACCAGCTTTGCAGGGACACTGTCCAGTGGTGGCATCGCAGCGGCGTGACAGTGACCCAGTGGGGTAACACTCACAGGGGTGGCATGTGTCCCCTCCTGGCAGGCGGTAGTGGTTGTCCTGGGGGGACACAGGGTCACTGCATGCATGGGGATGGGGTGACAGGGGGCTGGCAGAGGGTGACAGGGAGGTGGCAAAGTGACAGAGGGGTGGCAGGAGGCAACAGTGGGGTGACAGGAGGATGGCAGAGGTTGGCAGGGGAGGTGACAAGGGCTGGCAGGTCCCACCTTGCAGCGACACTCGCCCGTGGTCTTGTTGCAGTCTGGGTCGAAGCCGTGGGTGATGTCGCAGCTGCAGGGGCCGCATGTAGGGTGTCCCCACCACCCCCGCGGGCATGGCTGCGCCTCCCTGGGGACACTGGGGTTGGCACTCAGGCACCACGCCAGGGTACCCGCACAGTGCCACTTGTACACTCACATGGCACTTTGCACCCCTACTGTTCCACTTGTACACCCACAGTACCACTTTCTATCCACATTGACCCCTGAACACCCACCACAGCTCTTGCACACACACTATGACCCTTGCACACCTGCCCTGCCTCATATGCCTACCCTCCTTTCACTCCACACCCACCCCCGGTGTCTATCATGGTGCCGCCCCCCTTCCCCCTGGGTGCCCCATGCTCCCCCAGCACACGAGTGTGCCCCACAGTGTCACCAACCGGTGCTGGCAGAGGGCTCCAAAGGTGCCTGGGGGACAGCGACAGGCATAGCCGGAGGCCGTGCCCGGGCGGCGCGTGCAGGTGCCTGGTGGCTCACAGGGGTCCAGGGCACACGCACTGACACAGCTGTCACCGAAGTACCCTGGGCACGGGGACAGGGTTGGGGACATCAACAGCAATAGGGAACAGTGATGGGGGACAAGGATGGGGATGAGGGGCAGTGCCAGGGGTGACAGTGATAAGGGAGGGTGGGAGTGCCCTGGGGTGTGTGACAACGGGGTAGCAGTGCCCAGGGAGGGTGGCAGTGCCTTGGGGACAGTGATGGGGGTGAAAGTGCCCTGGGGACAGTGAGAGGGGATGGCAGTGCTCAGGGGACAGGGATGAGGAGAGGCAGTACCTCGGGACAGTGACAAGCTGGCAGTGCCCAGGAAGGGTGGCAGTACCTTAGGAATACTGACAGGGGTGGCAGTGTCCAGGTGACAGTGACAGGGGGGTGGCACTGCCCTGGTGACAGGGATGGAATGGTGGTGCTTGGAAAGGGTAGCAGTGCCAGGGTTGTTGGGGGAAGATGTCAGAGGGGTGACAGTGCCGGGGATGGCAGTGTCTCAGGATTGTCAGGAAGTGCCAGAGAGTCTCCACTCATGGGGGTGGCAGTGGCGGTTGTCACAGGGGCAGCAGTGTCTTGGGGTGTTGGGGCCTGTCATGGGTTTCAGGGGGTCTCTGCTCACCATGGTAGCAGTTGAAGGGTGTCATAGGGGTGTCTCAGTGGTGTCAGTGTCCCAGGGTGTGTCAGGGATGTTAGGGGTTGTCAGAGGGTCCCCATTCAAAGGCATTCACTGAGGGGTGTCACAGGTGTGTCAGAGGGATGTCAGCATTCTGGCGGGTATTGGGCTATGCTGGGGGAGCGTTGGGGAGTGTTGGGAGATGTCAAGGGGTCTCAGGCTCACTGAGGAGGCAGAGGGAGGTGTTCACAGGGGTGTCAGTGTCCCAGGGGCCATCGGGGGATGTCTGGGGTGTGTTGAGGGGTGTCAGGGGTCTGGGGGGGTCGCTGCTCACCAGGGTGGCAGCGGCATGAGAAACTGTCCCAATCGTCACTGCAGTAGCTGTGGGGGGGGCAGGGCCCCGAGTCGCAGGGATCGGGCAGGGCACAGCCCCCCTCCACGTTCACCTGCACCGCCTGTGCCAGGCTCAGGGCACCTGCAGTCACCACAGGGTCCCCAACACGCAGGCCCTGCAGGGTCACACGTCAATGTCCTCATTGAGAGGCCCCTGAAGCCACCCCCTGACACACTCCACTCCATGCCTCAGTTTCCCTCACCATTCCCCTGAGACCCCCCAAGAACCCCCTGCACGATGTCACCAACTGTGTGATTTCACCACCACACGGGATCCACCATGTCACCCTGAAACCCCCTGCCCAACTGTCACTCTCACCTCAGCGTCCCCTGCCACAACACAGAACACCCTAGGACAACCTGGACCACCCTGCAGTGTCACCACCTTCTCGGTGCCCCCCCCATGACATCAGACCCGCTCTGCTACCCTGAACCCCCTGCGTAGTGTCACCTGTCATTGTACCTCAACACCGACCTCAGCACCACCTGGTGACACCCCCGTGTTACCCACAGTGTCCCATGATCTGGGACACCCTCCCACCCCAACTTCCCTGTGCGGGGTCACCTGTCAGTGACCCCAGTGATGCCCCAGCCACCATGACCCCTCCTGCCCCAGTGCCATGTCTGGCCTCAGTGTCCCTCACTACCACCCAAGTGTCAGGGTGACCACTTCTGTGTCACCCTGTTCAGCCCCTCCCCACAACACGTGACATCCTGAACCCCACACCAGGACTCACTATGTCACCCCAGCCTCCCTCGCCAGCCATGTCACCTCTCTGTGCTTCAGTGGCCCCGACACCAGCTGGTACCCCCTGCACCACCCAGGACCTCCCCAGTCACACATGTGTCCCTATGGCCATGTCCCCATCCTGCCCAGGCCCTGGGGTGATGTCCTTGCACCCCATGTCACTATGCCCATGAGTACCCAGTACATCCCAAATGTCCCCCTGCCCACACAGCCCATGTCCCCATGTCCTGTGCTATGTCCCCACTTCATGTCCCCAAGCCCTGTGACATGTCCTGTGCCTCCCACCCATTCTGCCCATGTCCCCATGTCCTTGTGCCCCTCACCATCCTATCCATGTCCCCACTTCTCTGTGCCATGTCCCCAAACCCCATGCCCCCATCCTTGTGCCCATGTCCCAATGTCCCTGTGCTGCCTTTCACTGTGCCCACATCCCCACTCTCATGCCGTGTCCCTGTGTCCATGTCCCTGTGCTGCCCTCCCATTGTGCCCATGTCCTTACCCTTACATGCCCTCTTTCACATCCCCAAGCCCACCCCCCACCCCTACATCCGCCACCCCATGCTTCCCATGCCCCCCGTGCCTGCACTTTCGTACCTGCAGGCATCCCTGGAACCCCTCCTCCACGGTGCCACTGTCCCCCAGCAGCCCTCCGAGGCTCAGCGTGCGTAGCCGCAGTCCCTGAAGCTCTCCAGGGACATCACCCACCACCTGGGGGGCACAGGGACCCCCGTGGGTGCCTTGGGGTGCCACAGGGGGTGCCATGGTGGCACCCGGGGATCATCAGAATGGATGCCCCCCGGTGCCTCAGTTTCCCCATACCTGGTGGCGGCCGTAGTCGAGGGTGAGGAGGAGGAGGGTGGCAGAGGAGTCACGGCCGGGGCCCTCCCGCAGCTCCAGCTCCACGTGGTGCCAGGCACCATCACTGACTTTTGCCTGAGGCAGACGCAGGGTGGCCAAACGGGCCCCTCCTTGCCAGGCACCAGCCTCCACCTGCCCCTCGCTCAGCTGTGAGGGACAGACACATCAAGGACTCCATAAACAGGGTGGGCACCAGGGACTGCCCACTGGAAGTACAATTTCCCCCAGGACAGTAACGCATTTCCCCGGGCAATGCCCCCACAGGGGATAGCACCACCTTCCAATGCCCTACCCCCCCAGCAGTACACCCCACCTCACAGCAATACCTCTGATGCCAATAGACCCCCTCCAGGGCAATACTCCCCTGGCACTTCTCTCAGGGGAAGTATTCCCCCTATTCCAACCCTCCATGCCACTACTGCCCCATGGCCATATATCCCCCCCGAGGCAATACCTCCTGTGCCAATGACTCCCCCAGGGCAATGACCCCTGCAGGGTAATAAACCCTTTGCCAATAACCCCCCCAATGCCAATAATGCCAATAACCCCCCTGCCCTCAGAGCAATAACCCCTGGCAGTGCCCCAGTGCCAACCCTCCTATACTCCTGCTCAAGTAAATACCCTCCCAGGCCAATGCCCCCTATGCCAATGAGCTCCCCCCAAAGCAATACCTGTATGCCAATGGCCCCAAAAACAATACCTCCTGTGCCAATGACCCGTACCCAAATCCATAACCCCCCCAGGGCAACAACACCCCTCCCAGCACTTTCCTCAGGAAAACTCCCCTATTTGACTCCCTATGCTTCCCCCATGCCTACCTGCAGGGTGAGGGTTAGGCGGCCTCCAGCCCCCGCCCGCAGCAGGACCCCGCGGGGGTGGCGAGTGCGGAACATAATGCGGAGAGGCCAGGGCAGGGAGAGGGGCAGTGCCAACCCGTTCCACACCACGCGGCTGCTGCCCAAGAACCGCTGTGGGCCCGCCATCTCTGTGGGGCATGCATGTGGGATGGGGGACAACCCCCACGGATTCCCCAAGTTCACCCTAGAGACCCCTGTGCCATGAGGCAGCCACATGGCCCCTTGTGCTGGCCATCCACATCCGCCCATGGACTCCCTGCACCCCACCTGAGACCCCCCACAACCCCCCACAGCCCCTCACATACCCACCCTTGGACCCTCATCACCCACCCAGGGACCCCACGCACATCCCACAGATGCCAACACACCCTCCCACAGATCTCCTTCACCTATCCACAGACCTCCGTACCCCCTCACAAACCCACAACAACTCCATGGATCCCCAAACACATGCAGGGAGGCCCCTTACACCCTTCCCACACCCTTCACACCCACCCAGAGACCCTCTCTATGATCCACAACAAGCCTACGGACCCCATACACCCCCACCACACTGTCCCCCAGAGCCCCCCAGTACCCTCCTGGCAGGTTTTGCCCCCAAAGCCCAGCGGGCAGTGGCAGCTGAACCCTCCCCACTCATGCACACAGGTGCCACCGTTGTGGCATGTGTTGGTGTCACATAGGGTCTTCTTCGGGGAACAACCTGGGAAGGGGCATAGGGATCACATGCCACACATGACCCGGGACTCCTGGCCCCATGGGGCACAGACACCTCCCCATCCTTAAACCCCTATCCAACCCCACAGTCCTAGTACCCCCTGACTCCCCACCCCATATCCCAACCCCACCCCGCAGGGGGTACAGCCCCATCCAGCCCCCCAGTCCTGGCATCTCCCTGCCCCACCCCCAGGGACACGGCCTTGTCCGTGCCACCCACTCCAGCTCCACAGCTCTGGCAGCCCCTCACACCCCCCACCCCACAACCAAGGGACACAGAATGCCCTACCACCATGTCCCTGAACCCCCATCCAGCCCCATGAGCACAGCCCCACTGCCCAGGTACCCCTTAACCCTACACCCCATCTCCCTCTGCTCAAAGGAGCACAGCCCCCCCCAGTCCCTGCCCAGTCTCCCGGCCCCAGTGCCCACCGGGCAGGGTGCCGTTGTTAGCAATGAAGGCTGCCATGTCCACGGGCTGCTGGTCAATGTGGAGGTGCCGCATGCACCCCACAAAGTGCCGGCTGCGGATCGGGAAACTCTCGGGGAGTGTCGGGACTCCCCCCAGCAGCAGTGGCCCCGTCAGGTCCAGTGACCTGCAGAGCCCACAATCACCTCAGGGGCTCGAGAGACCCCCGAGGGATCCCACAACCGACAGCGATCCTGAGGGAACCCCAAGGAACACCCAGACACCCCCTATCCCACGGGAGTCACAAGAGAACCCCAAAGAACACCAACTCACCCCAAAACCTATGGGGACCTGAGGGAATTCCCAAGAGATGTTCCCCCATGGGAACTCAACAGATCCCCAAGGGACTCCCCACCCCTTCAATGCATGGGGACCCCAAGAGAATCCACCTCAACCCATGGGGACCTCCAGTGATCCCCCATCCATAGGGACTTGTGACCCCCAAGGTCTCCAAAGGTACCTCGCCCATAGGGACCATTCACCTCCAAGGGACCCCTTTATGGGTACCCTAAGGGACCCCCACCCATGGGATCCCAGGGTCCCCCTCACTTCTTGCTGCCAGTCTGGGTGCCCTGGGCAGCACAGGAGTAGTTGCCGAGGCGAGGTCCGAAGCGCAGGGCCATGGCCGTGTCACAGTCATCCACAGTCACCACAGCCACCTTCTGCTCTGAGGGGCCCTGCGGGACCCCCAAGCGCCCCACCACCGGCTGGGGGGCCCCACATTAGGCAGGGGGGCCCAGGATCCCCATCCCACGGTCTTCATCCTGCTTCTCATCCTCCCACTGCCTTCTGGCCCCTTAACCCCCTCATCCAGCTCCCATGTCCCTCCAGCCCACCAGCCACCCACTCTTCAGGCCCCCTAAACACTTCAACAGTCCCCTTCATCCCTCCCAAGACCCCATCGTTTTGATCTCCTCTTCCTCCATTCCCCCATCCCAATTCCTTGGGGGTCCCCACAACTGAGGAAGGTAGGAGGGATTTCTCAGGGGTCCAATGGGTGGGGAAGTGGGTGGGGGTCCCTTGGTGTCCTCATGGATGGGGGTATCTTTTGAGGGTCCCTTGGAGCCCCTAAATCTCCTCTCTACTCTCCTCATCCCTCTAACACCCCCTTCCCCTCCACTCTTTCCTCTCCTTCCTACATCTCCCATCCCCATCCCTCAGGACCTCCATGGGTGGGCACACCCCCCCTTAGGGGTCCTTTAGGTCCCCCAAACCCCCTACCTGCTCCCCCCATCCCTCCATTCCCTCACCCTTCCCCTCCATCTCCCCTTCCTCTGTCTGCCCCCAAACACTCCCCACCCACTGTGCTCCCCATGCCCCCTGTTGCCCCACCTTGTTGTAGTAGTGCAGCTGTACCCGGTGCCACTGCCCATCGCTGACACCTCCAGGCACAAAGGGTGACACTGTGGTGGTGGTCTCACCTGCAGGCACAGCGTCAGGGGGACACAGCCGATGGGAAGTAGGGGTGGTGGTGCCAGGGATGGGATGCCCAGGTTGCAGTGTCAGGGATGCAGTGCCAGGGATGCAGTGTTGGGGACATGATGCAGGGGATGCAGTGCTAGCAATGGGATGTCCAGGATGCAGTGACAGGGATGCAGTGTCAGGCAGTGCCAAGAACGGCATGCCAGGGATGCAGTAAGGAATGCAGTGAGGAATGCAATGAGAGATGCAGTGCTGGGAATGGGATGTCTGGGATGAAGTGGGGGATGCAGTGAAGGATACAGGGCCCTCAAGGGTGCCAGAGTGCAGTGCCAGGGTGTGGCAGGGGCAGCGTGTACCTGCTGAGAAGGTGAGCTGCAGCTGCTCATTCACAATCTCCAGTGCCACAAAGTCATGCCGTTCATTGAAGCGCCCGTTGTACAGCAGGAGCCCGTCCTGCTCCCGTGTGGCAAACCTGGGGGGACACAAATGCCAGGAGTGCCTCAATACTCCTCAGTCCCACAGTGCCTCCCAGGCACTCCCCAACATCCTCTGACTCTGCCGTGTCCCTGAGACACACCTCGTCCCATGACCTTGTACCCACTGTGAGATGCTGGTACCCAACAACCCCTGCCCTCACAAGGTGCCCCCCACCCCACTGCCCCCCATGCCAAGGGATCACCCACACCCTTTGCTCCTACCCTGTGCCCTCAAGGTCCCCATCACCCCACAACCAATCACCCACAGTCCATAAGACACCAATGGGGCACCAATCACCACCCATCCTAGATGATGCCAATGGGGCACCCCCAACCCCATCTGATACCCTTGAGACACCCACCACCCCATATCTCAAATGATGGCAATTGGTGCACCTATCACCCCCACCCATCCAGTGACCACAAGATACCCACCACCTCACACCCCATCACCATCTAGCCCACACCCCACGACACCCATGGGGGCACATATCACCTCCCACCTCCCCAGATTTCCCCCAGCTCACGTGAGGCCGAGGGTGAAGTGGAAGCGCTGGCGGAGGCCACGAAAGGTGAGGAAGGAGTGTGGGGGAAAGCTGCGGGTGCTCATGGTGCAGAAGGGCTTCTCGTAGTGCCCAGGGGGGCACTGGCACCGGAATCCCCCCACCAGCAGGTTCAGGCAGGTGCCCCCATTTCGGCAGACCCCTGGGGTGCAGCGGCCCCCCCGGGCACTCAGTTCACAGTGTTCCCCTGCATGACATACAGAACCCCAAAACTAGGGTGAGGAGTCCCATCTCCCCCCACACCTCCCCATTACCCTCAGAGTGGCCCCCTCAGATGCTCAGCTTGCAGGGCTCCCCTGTGTGACACCCCAATGGCACCAGCACCCCAAAAACGGGGGCTGTGAGTCCTCTCCTCTCCCCAGCCCCCAGGAACCCCCAAGTTCTTCCCCCAAGCATTTACAGGGCTCCCCAATGTGACACCAAGCACCCTAAATTGGGAGGTGGGAGGCTGGAGATCCCCTTGCCCTCCACCCCCCAGCATCTTTATCCCCAGGTCTATTACCATGGCAACTACCTCCCATCACCATGGAAACCCAGAGACACCCCCTCCCCTCACATCCCTTCCCCCAACTGGCTGGCACCCCCCACCAGGAGGTCCCCTGGGGCCTGGACTCCCAGGGTGGGGGTAGGGGGTATGGCCCCAGTGGCACCAGTCTACCAGGGGAGGGAGGGAGTGCTGAAGAACAGCTGGTTGAGGAAAGATGAAGATGGACACCATGAGGAAGGGCTCGCCAGTGGCTCTAACCAGTGAAGTCCTCATGGCACTCGCAGGTGTATCCGCCCTCACGGCTCCGGCACCGGCCGTTGCTGCCACAAGGGCTGGAGTAGCAGAGGTCGATCTCGGTCTCGCAGTAGTCGCCGGTGAAGCCAGGCGGGCAGCGGCAGCGCAGGCCTGTGACAGGGTGGATGGGGCGGAAAAGGATGGTGTCGGAGGCTAGGAAGGGCGCGGAGCTGTCAAACTGCAGGACGGAGACGCAGCGCATGTAGTTCTCGCAGGGCTCACGCAGACACACGTTGTCATCAAAGGGCAGGACGCGCTGGGCTGTGGTGGCTGCCAGCAGCGACCGGTTCAGGTACAGCCGTTCCTGCAGCTCCTCTGACGAGAAGAACTGTGACACGCCCGGCACTGCCGCCGGCAGCAGTGCTGAAAGGCTGACATTGAGGATTCGCGCCGGCCCCACGTCTGTGTCTGTCTGGATGTTGAAGAGGACAACGCGGTGGCGTGGGGTGGCCAGGACAGTGGCCACCCCCTCCAGGAAGCGGCTGAGCAGCGGGGACAGGAAGCGCTCCTGGGACATGTCGGCCAAGCGCAGGGTGATGCTGTTGCTGAGCATCTCATCTGTGATCACCATCACCCGCAGCGTGCACTGCGCTGTTGCGCTGTGAATGCCATCTGGGGACAAAGGGAGACACAGGAGGGGGTCAGTGACAGCAATGGACAACTCTGGGAAAGGATGGTAGGATGGGAATAGTGCTGGATATGGGGCAACCAACCCAATCGGCGGCTGTTGGATGGGGACGGTGCTATGCAGGCTTGACCTTCTTGGCCACCATAGAATGGGGACAGTGCTGACCATGAAACACCTGGCCCATGTAGCCACTGTGGAATGGCGACAATACTGGCTATGTGGTGACCATCCCACATGGCCACCGTGGAATGGGGACAGTCAGGTGGGGACAGTGCCCGCTATGGGGGACCTTCCCTGCTCAGCTATCAAGAAATGGAGACAGTGAGGGTTATGGGGCTGATGCTGTTTTTGGGGTGCCCATCCCACCTGGCCATCACAGGGTAGGGACAGCGGGATGGGGACGATGTTGGCAATGGGGCTGGAACTGATCCCACCTGGCCACTGTTGAATGGGGACAGTGCTGGTTATGGGGCTAGTGCTGGTTGTGGGTGCCCATTCCATACGGACACCATGGGATGGGGACAGTGTTGGCAATGGCACTGTAGGTGGTCATGGAAATGGCACTGGTTTTGGGGCCACTGTCCCAGTCAACCACTGTGGAATGGGGATGATGCCAGCTACAGGGCTGATGCTTGTTATGAGGTACCCAACCTGCTTGGTCACCATGGGATGGGGACAGCAGGATGGGGACAACGATGGCTGTTGTGGACCTGATGTGCTTGACCCCTATGTAATGGGGACAGCACTGCTTTTGGGGTATCATCCCACTCCACTGGGGTGGAGACAATGGAATGGGGCTGCTGGTGGTTACGGAGCTAGTGCTGGTTTTGGGGCACCCATCCCACTTGGCCAGTGCAGGGTGGGATCAGCAGGACGGAGCTGGTGTTAGCAATGCGGTTGGCACTGGTTACGGGGCTCCTGGGGCTGGTCACTGTGGAATGGGGACAACACTGGCAGGATGGGATACCCATCCTGCTTGGCCACCATGGGATGGGGACAGCGGGATGGGGATGGTGTTGGCTGTGGGGAACCTGACCTGCCTGGCCACCATATAATGGGGACAGTGTGTGTCATGGGGTGCCCATCCTGCTTGGACACTGTGGGGTGGGGGCATCTGAAGGGGGATAGTGGTTGGTTATGGGGCTGGAGCTGATTATAGGGCTGGTTTTGTCTATGAAGCGCAGGCTGGTTATGGAGCCAGCACTGGTTATTGGGTTGGTACTGGTTATGGGGTTAGTGCTGGTTATGGGGCTGGAGCTGGTTATGGGGCTGGGGCTGGTTATGGGATTAGTGCTGGTTGTGGGACTGGTGCTGGTTGTGGGGCTGGGGAAGCAAAATCTCTGCTGGGCACTGGGGCACTCACCTTTCTCCTCCTCCTCCTCTTTGTCCTCCCCGTGAGTGAGGGTAGTGGGATGCAGGACAGACGGGCAGTGGGCAGACAGCTGGATGAAGGGAGTATGGGGACAGCTGGGGGGCCAAGCAAGCAGAAAGGGGTGCCATGGAGGTGGCAGGGGTCAGAGCTGTCCAGTGGCCCGTGGCCAGTGACTGGTGGCCAGTGGCCGGCAGGGGGAATGTTGCCATGGCCACAGCTGCGGGGGCCCAGCTATGGCTGGACCTTTTGTTCCCCTCCTGGCTGCCCCTGGCTTGGGGGGGGGGTGGGGGAGGGGGGTCTGGCTCCCTGCCCCCACCCTTTGTGCCCTGGGCCCCCTGCTTTGTGTGGCCAGAGCAGGGATCCCAGCTAGGGAAGCTGGGGGGTGATGGGGGCCATGTGGCTGGGCACAATGGACTTCAGGCATGGCCTGTGACCCAGTTTCCCCCGGGACCTGGGGGTGGCCAAGGATGTTCCCTCACCTTGGGGTGACCCCCATCCTCCAGAAGCAGCTTCTGGACACCCCCCAGTCGAAACGGTGCTGACAACTCATGGCACAACCCCCCTTATCTTGCGACCCCCTCACTGGGTTTGGGGACATCTCAGTGGAGGTTGGAGTGCCCCCTCCCAAATACGCACACCAAACCCTGCGTCTCCTGCCCTGAATTCAAGCAGTGGAGTCTCCTGGAAACACAAACATTATGATGCTAGGACTCCCTCAATACTGCACTGCACCCCGAGCCTTCCCAGATTCACCCATCAGGCCCCCATAATGAGCCCCCAAGGGTATCAAGACCCCGCTGGCACACACCAGCCTCTGCTCCCCCAATACATGCAGTGGGTCCTGCCCCACGCTGCTCAATGACACACAGAGAAGTGCCAGGACCACCTCTGGACAGCCCAGGGGGTGGGAAAAGCAAAGGGGATGCTAGGGACCCTGACTGCCTCCAGCTTGAATGTGGGGTGTGACGGGGGAACAGCGTCCCATTATACTCCTCTCCCCTAGATCTGGAGGGTGTAGGCAACCAGGAAGGGGTGGTGGAATTCCAAAACACCTCAGCAGGGTGGTGGGATCCCACAACACATCATCCAGATCCTCCTGATCTGGAGGGTGGGGGCAGCCAAAACAGGGTACTGAGACTCCCGTTTCACCTTGCCTCCATGCAGAAATAGGGGTGGACGTACCCACAAACCTCACACGGCTCCCCCCACAAGGCCCCATCCATGGGGAGGATCTTACCAGAGACAGATACCCTCATGACGGCCTCAAGTGGGCGGTTGTTGTCCAGGGCTGGGCTGAGGCGCAGGTCCCCACTGTGTGGGTCCAGCAGCACAAGGTTGAGCTCATTGCCCTGCTCAAATGCATAAGTGAGGTGGTCAGAGACGTCGGGGTCGTGGGCAGGGATGCGGCCGATGACGCCCCCAGGGAAGCTGCCGGAGCGGTTGGTGATGTAGTTGTTGAAGAGGATCTCGAAGTTCTTGAGCTGAGGGCTGTTGTCGTTGGCGTCACGCAGGCGCACATGGACAGTGGCCCGACTGACCAGTGGTGCCGAGGTCGCCTGGACCACCATGATGTATTCGGCCTTGGCCTCGTAGTCCAGGTCAGCTAGGGCGGTGAGCTCTCCAGAGAAGATGTCCAGTTGGAAGACCTCAGGGATGTTGCCCTCCACAATTTGGTACATGATCTGGGCATTGGTGCCCTCATCGGGGTCGGTGGCAGTGATTCGGGCCACCACCAGCCCGATGGGGCTGTTCTCCTCCACAAAGATGTCAAACTCGTCTCGCTCAAACACAGGTGGGTTGTCATTGACATCCAACACTGTCACCTGGATCTCCACTGGCGTCCGCTGGGCCGGGACCCCCTTATCCACGGCAAATGCTCGCAGGGTGTACAGTGGCACATTCTCCCGGTCCAGACGGCGCAAGGTGCGGACAATGCCTGAAGTGGACTCGATGATGAAGTCACCATCACCATCATCACCTCCTTGGAAGGTGTAGAAGACCCTGCCATTGAGCCCAGAGTCACGGTCAGTTGCGGAGACCTGGAGGACGCTAGTGAAGGCGGGAACGTCCTCGTAGATGGATCCCTGGTAGGAATGGCGGAGGAACTGGGGTGCGTTGTCATTAACATCACTCACAAGGATCTCCAGGTAAGTTGTGTCAGATTTCTGAGGGATACCATTGTCCCGTGCCGTGATGGCCAAGGTGTAGGACACCTGGTCCTCATAGTCCAGCTCCATCTGGGTGGTGACAGCACCAGTCTCAGCAGCAATGCGGAACTGGGGAATGCTGTCCTCCATCAGGTAGGTGATGCGGGCATTCTCCCCTGTGTCCTCGTCTGTGGCGCTGATGACCACCACTGTTGTGCCCACTGGCCGGTCCTCATTGATGTTGACAGTGTAGTGGGAGCTCTGGAAGACAGGACGGTGGGTGTTGGCATCAGTGACATTGACAACCACCTGGGCAGTGTCCTGGCGGGTGCCATCGGAGGCAGCAATGGTGAGCAGGTACTGCCGCTCCAGCTTGTAGTCCAGGGGCAGGGCAAGGGAGAGGAGCCCACCACCGCTCTGGCTGGTGATGGAGAACCGGTTGCGGGTGTTGCCACTGGAGATCTGGTATGTGATGACACTGTTAGCATCACGATCGATGGCAGAAACAGTCAGGACACTGGTGCCCACAGCTGCGTCCTCGTTCAGGCGGGTGCCATACTCCCGCTGGGTGAACTCAGGGCTGTTGTCATTGACATCCAGGATGGTGACACTGACACTGGCTGTGGAGGCCATTGGGGGAGTGCCCTGGTCCTGTGCCTCCACCCCAAACCTGTAGAAGTCAACCACCTCCCGGTCCAGCTCAGAGGCCACCACGATCCACCCGGTGCTGTTGTTGATGGTGAAGGGGAAGCCTGTGCCAGTCTCCAGCAGGGTGTAAACCAACCGGCTGTTGTCACCTGAATCAGCATCAATGGCTTGTACATGGATGACGGAGTAGCCCACGGGGACATTCTCCAGCACAGTGGCCTGGAAGGGTGTGCTGACAAAGATGGGTGCATTGTCATTGACATCCAACACCTGGATGGTAACCAAACCGCTGATGTTGGAGAGAGGTGGGCGGCCACCGTCCTGTGCCCGGATCCGCAGGGTGAACTCCTTGGTGACTTCATAGTCCAGGGGGGTAACAATATCCAGTGTGCCTGTCTGCGCATCAATGTAGAAGTGCCCGCGGGTGTTGCCACTGACAATGCTGTAGTGCACCAACGCATTGCTGCCTTTGTCCCGGTCAGTGGCCGTCACCCGCAGAACCGCTGCATTGGGCACCATGTCCTCAGGAACCTGCGCCACGTAACGCCGCTCGCTGAACTGCGGCGCATTGTCATTGTCATCCTCCACAGCGATGTGGACAGTGGCCGTGGCACTCCGAGGACCTGGATCCTGGCCCTGGTCTGTGGCCTCCACCAACAGCTCGAAGGCGTCCACTGCTTCCCGGTCTACGGGGCCACGAGTGCGGATGACACCTGAGCGGGAGTCAATCTCAAAGACCTCATTGGCATCACCGGCATTGAGGAGGCGGTAGAAGATGTTGGCATTGGGGCCAGTGTCACCATCGGTGGCCCGCACTGTCAGCACTTCATAGCCCACCTCCAGATTCTCTCGCACACTCTCCCGGTATTCTGGCTGCTCAAAAGCCGGGTCATGGTCATTGGCATCGCTCACCATCACCGTCAGTGTGGCCATGGCACTGCGCCGGGGTATCCCGTGGTCCACTGCTGTCACGCGGAACACGTGGGTGCTCTTGCTCTCGCGGTCCAGTGGTGCGGCAGTGCTGATGGCACCAGAGACAGGGTCCACAGTGAAGAGGGCATCGGAGCGGCTGTCGAAGAGTGCAGCCATGGTGTAGCGCAGCCGGCCTGCCTCCCCCTCATCAGGGTCCTGTGCTGTCACCTGTGTCACTGGTGTGCCTGCTGGCTGGTTCTCCTCCACTGCGGCCTGGTAGCTGGAAGGCTGGAACTGAGGTGCTGTGTTGGGACTGCGGCAGGGGCGGTGGTGAGATATGGGGGGCCTGGGGACCACTGTGGTCTGGGAATCCCCAACATCCCCAGTGTTCATCGCATCCCCAGTGCCTGTGGTCTCCCAGGAGATGTTGGGATTCCCAGCATGTCCAGCATACACAGTCTTCCTGGTGTCGCTGGGGACTTTCCCAGTCTTCCCATTATGTTCAGTATCCCTGTTGTTCCCAGTATCCCTGGTGACTTTCCTAATGCTTCCAGTGTCTCTGGAGAATCTACCAGTCTCCCTAGTAAGCTCAAAATTCCTGGTGCCCCTGGGGACTGGAGTGCTCCCAGTGCTCCCAACACCCGCAGTGCTCAGCATGTTCCCAGTGTTCCCAGTGTCCGTGGGGACGTTGGCATCCCCGGTGTGTCCAGTATTCCTGGTGCTCCTGGTGCCCCTGAGGACATGGGTGCTTCCAGTGTCTCCAGTTCCTCCAGAAATCCCGGTGCCTCCAGTATCTCGGGTGACTCCAGCGTCCCTGGTGCTTCCAGCGCCCCCAGTGCCTCCAGCGTCCTCAGTGCCTCCAGGCTTCCAGGTGTCTCCATCATTCACAGTGCCTCCAGCGACCCTGGTAACCCCGGTGCCGCTGATACCTTGGGACCTCGTAACGCCGCCGCCGCTGTCCCCACTGGAGGAGCCGGTGCCCGGTGCGGTCCCATCGCTGCCGCCTGCGGCCAGTGCGGGCCCAGCGCTGTCTCCGCTGTCCCCGGTGCTCGGCGGGGGTCGCGCGCCGCCGCTGTCCCCGGTGCCGCCGGAGCCGCCGCGGTCCCCTGCACCGCCGCGGAGCTGGGGTGGCGCCGGGAGCGTGCTGGACAGACGGCGGTGGGTGCCGGTGCTGATGCCGGTGGGGATGCCGGAGCCAATGGCGGGGGCGGGTCCCGGCGCGGGCAGCGGCAGCGGCAGCATCATCAACAGTAGCGGGAGCGCGGCCCGGCGGGCGGGCGGAGGGCCCATGGCCGCTGCCCCCC
>JAWWMJ010000104.1:72161-89243 GCA_035047045.1 Vireo griseus
CCCCCCCCCCCCCCCCCCCCACCCCAGGAGTGGGGAAACCGAGGCACAGACCGCCCGAGAGTGGGGAAACTGAGGCACAGATCATCCTCAAATCCCACCCCCACCATGGCTTCTCCAATGGCTACTCCAGGGTTGTGCCCTCCCTACCCCCCTCACCTTGGCCGTCAGGGCTTTAAGTTTTCCAAAAAGTGACATTTCGGTGGCAAAAAGCAACTCGTCCTCCACGTCCTCCCCCTCCATGATGGCGCAGCTGTCGGGCGACGTCGCCTCGCTCTCCCGAGCCGCGGCGTCCACCACCAGCTTGGAATATTTGTATTCCAACCTGGGAATACAGGCCGTGCCATCACTCCCCCACTCGTGACAGCTAGCCCCCGTGTCCCCGAAGCCCGCTGCCAATTGCTCACTTTTGAGTCTTTTTCCAGAAATAAGCGGCCAGCGCGGCCAGCAAGACAGCCACGCACGTCCCGGTGGAAATTCCCACTTTTAGCCAAAAATCCACGCTCCGGCACGCCTGGATCACCTGTGGCGGCAGCGCTTCCCCGCCGTGGCACAGCCGGGGCTCCCGCCACACGTACGTGGTTTTCTGGTGGGGGGAAAGGGGGTTCAGGGGCCATGGAAGCCGCAGCCTAGCCCGGGGCACAGGACGGTCGGTACCTGAACGCCGCCGATACAGGCGCCGACGATGGGGCGGTGGTGGGAGCTGGAGCAGCGGGGGCATCCCTCGGCCGTCACCCACAGGAAGTGGAAGGTGCAGCCGTCGCAGGTGCCCTCAGGGCATTTGCTGGGGAGGGACAAAAAGGGGGGGCTCAGGTGGCGGTGACACCCCAAAGTGGGGAATACAGAGAAGGTGACACTGCAGGGTAGGGACAGCATCACAGAGGTATCCCCAAAGTGAAGCATCTCAAGGAAGTGCCTACCCATGACAGCAGGAGACCTTGGGGGTCCCCAAACTTCCCCCAGGGTCTCCTTTGTTCCACTGCCAACCTGAGTACACGCAGGGCGCCAGTGGCACAGCCAGGATGACACCTCGAGGTGAGGGACTCTGACACTGTCTCAATGACGTCCCTGAAGTGAAGCACCTCAGGGACATGCCCACCCATGACAGCAGGAGATGTTTGGGTCACCCAAATCCTCCCTCGGGGTCCCCAGTGTTCCCTCTCCACCTGGGGACAGCCAGATTCCCGGTGCCGAGACGCAGGGGGTCACAGCGCAGGCGGATAGTGGTGGCCCGGCCACCACTGCAGGGCTGCGTCATATCGTTGGACCTGCCAGGGGACATGGGGGTCAGGAGAACAGTGGGGGCACCGTGTAGATGTCATCCCCCTGTCACCTGCCTGCACCTGAAGAAGAAGATAATGTCAGGCAGGTCAGTGTGGCCAGGGGGGAAGAGCTCTGGGGGAGACACAATGCCGTCCAGCACGGAGCTGGTGGTGACACCTGCGGGGAGAGAGGGGTGTCTGCAGTCCCACTGGGTGTGTCCCAGTCCCAGCGTCCTAGTGCCACCAGAGTGTCCCAGTCCTACCAGGGTGTCTCAAGTCACACCTTGGTGTTCCAGTCCCACTGAGGAGTCCCAGTCCCACTGGGATGTTCCAGTACCACCAGTGTGTCCCATTCCCTCTGCAGTGTATCCCAGTCCCACCGAGGTATACCAGTGACAATGTCCCAATTCCAAACAAGGTGCCCCTGTAGTGTCCCAGTCCCACCACGGTGTATTTCAGTCCCATTGGGGTGTCCCTGTGCCACCAGGGTATTCCAGTGCTGATGAAATGTCCTAGTGCCTGTGTCCCAGTCCCAGCAAATTGTCCCAATCCCACCAAGGTATCCCACTCTCAGTGCCAGTGGGGTGTCCCAGTCCCACCAGGGTGTTCTGCTCCCTGTCCCAGCCATGTGTCTGAGTCCCACCGGGGCATCCAGTGCCACTGGGGTAGGCTACTCCCTATCCGACCCATGTGTCCCAGTGCCACTGAGATGTCTTAGTTCCTGTCCCACCAGGGTGTTGCAGTCTCAACTAGGTGTCCCACTCTCAGTGCCACCAGGGTGTCCAGTCCCTTTCCCACACATGTGTCTCAGTCCCAACGGGGTGTCCCAGTGCTGGTGTCCCAGTGTCTGTCTCACCCATGTGTCTCAGTGGCCCCAGGGTGTCCCAGTGCCCCCTCACCCAGCAGGTGGTCGCCCAGGCTGACGGGTTGAGAAGACACAGCTGCGCGGGCACCAGTGATGTCAGGGGGCACCAGAATGGCCTGGCACACATAAGAAGTGACGACACGGGAAGGGCCTCCCCGACCTGCCGTCACATTGTCAGCACACGAGGCCATCTTCCTGCCCTGCAGGGACACATATGACATGTGTGCATGAGGTGGGAATGTGTGTGCAAGGAATAGATGTTTGTGTGTGCAGGGCCACAGGTGTGCAGGTGTGGCTTCACAAGTGCTCACATGCGTCTGCACAACTCTGCAGATGTGTGTGTGTGACTGCACATGTGACCAGACAAGTGTGTGTGTGTGTGTGTGTGTGTGTGTGTGTGTGTGTGTGTGTGTGTGCAGGTATGACTGCATGTACACCTGTGTTTGCACATCTATGTGTGTGAATGTGTGTTTGCATACATGTCCTTGTGCTTACATGACTACGGGCACATATGCACGTGTGCCCATGTCTGCCCACCTGCATGCCCCTGTCCCATCCACATGCCCAGATGTGCAGGTGTGTTCCCGAGCCCTCCTGCCTGTATGTGTCTAAGTGTGCCCACCTGTGTTCCTGTGCCTACCCTCCTGAGTGCCCACCCATGTGCCCATGTTTGCACTCATGTGCTTGTGCCCACCCTCTTGCATGCCCACCTGTGTGCCCATGGTTTGTACTCATGTGCCCGTGTGTGCACACACATCCCCATGTGTGCTCGTTTTTGCACTGTGTACCCATGACCACCTACCCACGTGCCCGGGTGTGTTCCCACAGAGGCATGCGTGTTCCTGTGCCCTCCTGTCTGTGTGTGTCCATGTGTGCACCTGCATTCCCGTGCCTGTGTTTGTACCTGTGTGCCCATGCCCACCCACCTGCCTTTCCAGGTGTGTTCCTATGTCTTCATGAATGTTTCCACAGCCCTCGTGCCCACTCTCCTGAGTGCCCACTTATGTGCCCACGGCTGCACTTGTGTGCCCACGCCCACCCGCTGCATGCCTAGGCGTGTTCCCATGCGTGCACATGTGTTTGCCCTCACGGGTCTCACCTGGTGCCCGCAGGGGCTGAGGCGGAAGTGGTGGCTGTAGCGCAGCCCCTTGGGGGTGAAGCTGGGCCCGGTGCCTACCCCAGCACCCATGCTCAGTGCTGGGAACTCAAAGCGCAGCCTCTGGCCTGGCAGCGCCAGTGCCAGGCTGCAGTTGTTGTAGCATAGCGATCGCAGCTGGGAACAGGGATAGGACATGGGGCTCAGGGATGGCCATGGCACCCACCGGGGACTGGAGACATGGACCCTCGTGGGATCTGTGGAGAGCTGATACCACCCCTCAGAGACAGCAGGGCCATGGTGGCACCCACCAGGGTCACTCGCTGTCACCCACCAGTGTCAGATACACATGTCACCCATCTGGGGTGGCTGGGAGGGGCTGGTGTCATCTCACTGAGGACAGCTGGGGGGTTGGCACTACCCACCCAGTATCAGACACTCTCACCCACCTTGTAACCCACCCAGGATGGCCACAGGGCTGCTGTCACGTCCTGAGAGATGGCCAAGGGCAGGCATCACCCAGCCAGGGTCAGACACTGTCACCACACTGCCACCCACCCAGAATGTCTGTAAGGGGTTGGTGTCACCTCCCTCGGGACACAGTGTCACACATCCAGGATGACTGGGGAGGCTGATGTCACCCACCCATAATGGTGTCACCCTCCTCATGCTGGCCAGTGCTACCATCTGGGATATCTTAGGTGAGGGGGAGGCTGGTGTCACTCCTCTGGGGCCCATTGACATCACTTATGGGGGCACTTAGGGACCCTTGGATCCCCTGCCACCCTCAGTCACCTGATTGCTTTGTGTACCGGGGCCGCAGGGGTGGCAGGCGGGTGTCCCGTCAGAGGGGTGACCCCGCAGGTAGGTGCCGGCCGGGCAGGGCTGGCAGGTGCCTGAGCCGGGGTCCACAGCACTGCCAGGGGAACACGGGGTGCAGGACCCAGCAGGCTGGGGGGCACAGCGGCGGCAGAAGGAGGCCACCCCCCCCTGCACGTTGGTGATGTTGATGCTGTACAGCTTGGCCACATCACTGGTGAACCGCCGGCCCTGGCACCGAGAGCACCATCACCATCAGCCCCCCAACCCCCACTAGCCCCTCAAAGTGGGGGCCCTCCAGCCCTCCCAAATCAAGTCCCCCTGTCCCTCACCGCCTCATGGTAGGGGGTGCGCTGGAAGGCCCAGGTGAAGCTCACAGTTGCGTTCTTCTCCACCACATAGGTGTAGGATTGTTTCCCTGTGGAGCCTGTCCACGTCTCCACTGGAGTGTTGGTGCGGGAGTTGACACCCTGTGGGGACAGGGGGATGGTGGCACTGCCCAAATACACTGTGTCCCCCCAAACTGCTGTGTCCCCCCACTCACCACCATAAAGTAGAGTTCACAGCCAACACTGCACAGCGTCTCAAAGACGAAGGTTATCCTGGCCACCTCCCTGCTCTCTGTGTCCTCCAGCACAGGGCTCGGAGGGCTAGGGACAGTGTGGGGACACTGCTAGCTCTGCCCCATGGCCATGTCCCCCCTGGTCCCTGGGGACACGCTGGTGGTGGTCCCCATCTCACCTGAAGCCAGGAACCACCAGAGTGAGGATCATGAAGTCGCTGTCAGAGGCTCCAGCTGCCGTGTAAATGTAGTCCCCAGCTACTTCCCAGCCTGCAGGGATGAAGTGACGCTCAGACGGGTCCCTGGTAGTCCGTCGGGAGGGGAAAGGGAAGGGACAGCCCTCTGCCACTACCTGCAATGCCCTTGTACTCGAAGTTGATGCCGCTGAGCACAGTGGTCTCCATGTTGGGGGGCAGCACGTTCCACCACTTGTATTCTAAGCCCAGTGCCGGCTTAGTGCCCGCTGGGCAGCTGAGACAGGCTGGGGACAGGAGGCAAAAGCCCTGCACAGGGGTGGCACCCACCTCCCTCTCTGTCAGCTTGTGGTGCCCTGCTTACCCCTTGAGGCCAGTGATGGGGACAAGAGGGGACAGCTCTGCACTAGGGTGGTACCACATTCCCCTCCCTGCAGCTTGGGGTGCCCTGGTAACCACCCCTTGGGGACAATGATGGAGACAGGAGAGGACAGCTTTGTACTGAGGTGGCACCCACCTTCCCTTGGCAGCTCCAGAGATCCCAGTTACTTCTTGGGGACAATAACTGGGATGTTCTTACTGGATACATAGGGACAGCCCTGCACCAGGGTGGTACCACCTTCCTCTCTTGTTAGCTTGGGTGCTGTGGTCACCCCTTAGGAACAATGATGGGGACAGGATGGGACAACCCTGCACTGAGGTGGCACTCACCTCCCCCTGGCAGTCCCAAGAACCCGTTACTCCTTGGGGACAATGATGGAGGTGTCTTTATTGGAGTCATGGGGGCAGGAGGGGACAACCCTGCACGAGAGTGACATCCACCTTCCCCTGGCAGCTCGGGCTGCCCCAGTCACGCTTTAGGTACAATGACGGGGCCGCCTTACCGGAGCCGTTGGAGTAGGAGCCGTACGGACAGGGTTGGCAGGTGCTGCCGTTGCCTTTGGCGAAGCCAGGGTTGCAGGGGGGGCACCGGGTCTTGACCCCCGAGGGTGGCAGCCGGGCCGCCTGCGGCAGCTCCTCGCTGCAGATCTTGGGCTCTGCCCACTTGTACATCAGCTGGGTCTGCCGGGGGAGCGGGTGAGCTGGGAGGGACACCGGGGAACAGGAGGACAACCCCGGAGTACCCCCGCATTACCTCCCCACTGGCATCACAGGCCGTGTGGGTGTAGAAGAAATCCTTATCCGTGCAGGGGGGACGTGGCTTGCAGGACCCCGAGCCGGGCTCTGCCGAGGGGGGAGACGGCGGATGAGCCAGCACGGCCCGGGGACCCCAGCGCTGTTCCCACCATGCGGGGTGTCCTTGTCTTCTCTCCCAGACAAAGGGTAATGGGTGCTCCCTACTCCCCACATCACCTCTCCCAGTGGAGGGACACAGGGACCCCTAAGTGTGTCAGCCCTGGGTGTTAGGGCCCCCAGTGGAGGCATCGGGCTGGCAAGGGTACTCTAACACTGTCGCCATCTTACGGGGTGTCCTTGTCTCCCCACTCATCATGGGAAAACGGGTCCTCCCTGTCCCTAACATCACCTCTACCTCCTGCAGGGCAACATCTGCAGCGCAAAGTGAGGAAACAAGGGCAACCCCAAGGCTCGTGGATAGGGACCTCTTGGTCTTCTCTCACCGGAGTAGGCATCAGGCTCATAAGAGGACCCCAATGCTGTCCCTACCACATGAGGTGTCCACGTCCCCACTCCCAGCCAAGGGATAGCAGGTCATCCCCATCTCCCGCACCATCTTCGCCAAGGGCACCCCCGCAGTGGGGGAACAAGGGCACTCCTAAGGGTAGCAGCTCTGGGTGGGGGATACTTGAGTGTCTTCTCTCACCGGTGGAGGTGTCAGATTCGTGAAGGGACCCCAACACTGTCCCCACCTTGCGGGGTGTCCATGTCCCGGACTCACCATGGGAAAACAGATCCTCCCTGCTCCCCACATCACCTCTCCCTCCCCCAGGGCCATCCCTGCAGCACAGAGTGTGGGAACAAAGGGACCCCTTAAGGGTGTCCCCTCTCACTAGCATAGCTGTCAGGTTTGTTAGGGGCGCTGTCCCCACCAGGGGATGTCAGGTCACCCCTGCTCCCCACATCACCCCTTCCATTTCCCAGGGGCACATAACTAGAGGGACAGCTCTGGAAGGGGGGACCCCCGGGTGTTCCTTCTCACCGGCGTAGGTGTCGGGGTCGCAGGGCTGGCAGGCTGTAGCCCCTTTGCCGGAGAAGGTATCAGCGGGACAGGGCTGGCAGGAGGTTGAGCCAGCGGCGGGGGCGAAGGTGCCGGGTTTGCAGGGGAAGCACTCAGAAGTGAAGGCCACCCCTGGGAGCGGGAGGGGGCTCAGGTAACGGGGAGAGGGGTGCGCGACCCCTGAGACCCCCCCCCCTTCCTGCCCCCACCCACCTGTAATGCCGATGTTCCTCACCAGCACCGGTTTAGGCACCTTGGACCAGACGGAGAAGGCGGTGGTCCGCCAGTACAGCACGTTGTTCCCGCGACTCAGCTCCACCTGGGAGAGGGATCCCACAGGATTGGATAATCCCACAGCCAGGGATGGGTTTGGCACCGGGTAGGAGTCCCGCTGCCAAGGAGGGGGCCGGAACCAGTGGAGGAGGGTGTGTGGCACCCCTGTCTGTCACCACCCACTGCCCCCTCCACAACCTCGTGGAGCATCTTCTTCCCAGGGGAGGGACAAGAGACGCCGGGGCAGCATCGAGGGACCTCCCCCCCATGTCACCTCCCTCCAGACACTCACGCTGTGGAATTCCCAGCCCTTTTCTGTTGTCCGCATCCAGCGAGACTCCTCCACTGTGGGCTGGCACTGGTCGTTCTGCACCTGTAGGGAGAGTGTCAGGGACCCCATGTTCACAGGGATCCTGCATGTCCCCAGGAACACCCTCCATGCTCCCAGAGACCCTCCCATATTCCTAGGGACCCCTCCTCATGTCTCCATGAATCACTGCCATGTCTCCAGGGGCTCCCCTCATGCCCCTAGGGACCCCTCCATGTCCGCAAGGACCCCCACCATGTCTCCAGGGACCCCTCCCATCTACCCAGGGACCCTTGCCATGTCTCCAGGGACATCCATCATGTTCTCAGGGACTCCTCCCATGTCCCTAGGGACAAACATCAAGTCCCCAGGGACCCCTAAGGAGTTCCCAGGGACCCACTCAGGTCACAAGTCCATTTTCCTATGTCCCTAGGGACTCCTTCATGCCATCAAGGACCTCCTCCCATATCCCTGTGGAACCCTCCACATCCCAAGTGACCCCTCCCACGCCCCAAGGACCCTCCCACGTCCCCAGGGACCCACACCCTCCACCCCTGCCCCCTGTCACCCACGAAGAACTCGAAGACGATGCTGCTGTCAGGGTAGATGTACTCGAAGGTGACAGTCCCCGACTGCTTGAGGCTCACAGCATACATGAGGGTGGCCGTGCACTCATCCGTGTTGGAGGCCACGTAGTCCCCCAATGGCACCCACGTTGACCTGGGGTGAGTGACATGGCCCCGGGGACCCTGTCACTGCTCTCAACCCCCCAGCAGGCAGGACAGGGATTGTAGGGACAGCTGGGAAGGTCCCCAGGAAGCAGGGGGGAAAGGGGGAGCACAGGGTCTTGGGGACAGCTTGGGGATATGGCAAGGTGTGGTGGCTAGACAAGTATCCCTGGGGAGAATCCCCTGGCCTGCTGAGAGCCGTGTGGACTGCAAGGAGAGTAGAGAGGAGTCCCCCCATTCTGGGAATGTGGCTGGATGAGGAACATGCGGCTGGGAGTAGGGAATGGCTGAGAGGAGGATCAATGGGGCAGTGCAGTGGTGCCACTAAAACCAATGTTTTGGTGGTTGTTGGTATAACTGGGAGGGTTTCATGGTTGTTGGTACAATCAGGAGGGTTCAGAGGCTTCCAGCACAATTGGCATAGTTTGGTGGTTGTTGGTATAACCGGGGGGGGTTAGTGGCTGTTGGTACAACTGGGAGGATTCAGAGGCTGCTGGTACAACAGGGAGGGCTCAGTGGTATGGTACAACCAGGAAGGTTTGATGGCTATCAGTACACCTGGGAGGGTTTCATGGTTGCTGATACAACTGGGAGGGCTCAACAGCTGCTGGGAGGGTTCAGAGGTTGTGCTAAAACCAGGAGGGTTTGGTGGCTGCTGAGGGTGCACAACCATGAGGGTGCAGTGGTTGTTGGTACATCCAGGAAGGTTTAGAGGCTGCTTGTACAACCAGCTGGTGAGAAGTTCAGTGGCTGTGGAACAACTGGGAGGGCTTGGCAGCTGCTGGTACAACTGAGAGGCCTTGATGGCTGTGGTACAACTGGGAGAGTTTGGTGGCTGCTGGTACAGCCAGTTGGTAGGAGGTTTAATGGCTGTGGAACAACTGGGAGGGTCTGGTGACTGCCAGCACAACTCAAAGAGCTCAGAGGTTGCCTCAGAGTGAGGATCAAAGGGCTGTGGTGGTAAATAAAGGCTCTGGCTTGTGGCACAGGGGTGTGGAGACCCCCATGGGTGCTGTGGGGACCTCCACAGGTGCTCTGTCTCCGAGGAGTGTTGATGTGGGGGTCCCATGGGATTGGGGTCCTGCCACTGCTGTGGGGGTGACACTCCTGAGTTTTCCTTTGCTGTGACCAGGGTGCCCCTGTGGTGCCCTGCTAGTGTCACCTCCCAGGGCAGGATGACAGAAGGGGACAATGGGGTGCTATGGATGCACAGGGGTGTCACAGCACCCATTCTGCTTGCTGTGCCCTGCACCCAGTCCTGACATGCCAGGTGCCCACATGCTGGTGTCACAGCCAGTGACACAATGACTCACGCTGTGCAGTTCTCTGCTGCATCACCAAAGCCGTCATCCACCTCCAGGTTGGTGGCCACGTTGGCGAAGCCATGGGGCACCTCATCCCACTCATCGAAGCGGACACCAGTGCCCAGCGAGTAGGTGCCTGCAGCACAGGGCCGGCACATCTGTGCCTGCATCTCCAGGAACTCACCCGCCTTGCAGGAGAATGCTGCCAACGGAGATAGGGGGGCATGGGGCGTGGAGGGTCACCCCCCAATCCCCCTGGTGCTGCTACAGCCTCATTACCCTCAGCTTTGCATTTCCAAGTGCTCCCAGCTGGTGGAGATGCTGGGATCCCTCATTCTGACCATTCCACAAAGGCAACCCTGCCATCCATGAGTTTTGGCACCTGGTGCCCAGCTCTGCCCAATGCAGGCAGATAGTAACCCTCTGCTATGGAGCTGGGGCACCCCCAAGGTTTGGGGGCGTGTGTTTGGGATTCCCATCCTGGTGAGTTTGTGTAAGGGGGATTCTCATCTTGCTCATCCCATCCTGGTGCATGTGTGCAGTGGGGAGATTTCCATCCCAGTGTGTGTGGTGGGATTCCCATGGCTCTCATTCCATTTGGTGACTGTGTGTGTGATTCCCATCCCATTCTCATGCATGTGTGTGTGATTTCCATCCCCCTAGTCTCTGTGTGTGTGGGATTCCCATCCCATCTTATCCCAGTATATGTGTGGGATTTCCATCTCTCTCATCCCATCCTGGTGAGAGAGTTTGTGTCAGGGGGATTCTTATTCTGTCCTGGTGCATGTGTGGGGTGAGGGGGATTTCCATTCCAGTGTGTGTGTGATTCCCATCCCATCTTATCCATGTGTGCATTGGATTCCCATGCCATCCCAATGCCTGTGTGTGATTCCCATCCCTCTCATCTCATCCCAGTGCCTGTGTGATTTCCATCCCATGCTATCCTGGTGTGGTGTGTGATTTCCGTCCCTCTCAGCCCATCCCAGGGAGTGTCTGTGTGTGATTCCTATTTCATCCCATCCCAGTGTTTATAGTTCCTCTGCCATCCCACCCCAGGGATTCCCATCCCACTGATCCCATTCCATCCCATCCCTCCTGTTGCTGCCTGCACTGGAGCCGACAATAGCTGTGCTTGTCTCCCTGCTCTCTCCCTCCCTCCCCTCACCCTCATTTCCCACCCCTGTCATTCCCACCCCCCAAACCTGACCCCATCCCATTCCTGGCAGGAATCTCACAGCACTCAGTGCCCCTGACAGGGTCGGGCAGGCCGGTGCAGAGTCCAGGCGTGTGTGGCACAGCCACCCTCCAGCGTGAGCCTGAGCTGTCACATGCTGTGTACTCGTAGTGGTACTCAGACTGCAGGAGACAGAGGGGGGACATGGGTGGAGCTGCACTCCGAGATCCCCCAGACTGCCCCCATACCCTGTGCCCCCTGAGAAGGGCTGGGCCTGGCCCCTGGGCACAGCTGTGCTTTGAAGGGGTGGTTTTGAGTTAAGGTGTGGCAATGTCCCAATGCCCAGGGCCTGGTAAAGGGGGCTTGGGAAGGTGCTCAGAGTGGGGGAGTATTGTGGCAGGGGGTGTCAGTATGGGGGGATGCTGGGAAATGGGGGTGCTGTGGGTGAGGGATGATCTGGGTGGGGGGGTGCTGTGGCAGGGGGTGCTCCGGGTGGGGTTGCCCAGGGCAGGGGATGCTGGGCCATAGGGATGCTGGGGGTGGGGGGGCTGCCTGGCTGGGGGGGTCCTGGGGGGCTGCTGCAGGCAGCTCTTCAGGTAACACGATCCCCTCATCCCCCACTCCAGGACATGTTCCCTCAGAGAGTGCTGTGGGGTCACCCAGGATCTCCCTGACAGCCCACGGGATGAGACAGCCTCAAAACAGCGATAGCCCTGCACCCCCTCCCTGGTGAACCCCTGCAACCCCCATGTTCCTGGGAGCACATGGCACTGTCATTCCCCTTGGTGTGCCTTGGTGTGGCCGTGACACACTTTGCTCATCAAACAGCCGCGGCACAACCCGGATACAGTGTGGGAGCACCCTGGGCATGGGGGGTGAACACAGGGCGGGTCTAGGGGGAACCAGGAAGTGCTGGGGACAGCAGGGGCACTGTGACCCCACCCATCCTGCCAGCTGCGCCAAGCAGGGACTGGCTTAGGGCTGGCGAGGTGATGCCAGGGGCAGATGGTGTGGGCAGGATGAAGGCCACATCTGGTGGTGGTGCTGGGGTTTGGGGTACAGGAGGAGCTCTCCACCTCCCGCCTCAGCTCTGGGGTGTCAGAGCTGGTGCTGTGACTTCATGCTCCCAGCGGCTGCTGGAGCGTGGCAGGTTGATGAGAAAACAACTGCTTTGATGTTCCCGTCAGCTGGAAATGTGGGGATGGGGGGGAAAGAGGGGGTTGGGAGGGAAAAGAGGGATTGGAGATGGAAAAGGGGGATGGGGATGGAGAAGGAAAAGGGGGGAAAGAGAGGTGCCTGCAGCACTCCCTGCCCATGTACAGGCAGCATGGAGCCCCCCTGGCCTTGGGATGGGGACACAGAGGAAGGTCTCCACCACCCTGGGTGTACCCAGAGGGTCACCCCAACTTTCAGCAGCCCCGAACTACCACATTGCTCTCAGTGCCAAGGGATTCCCTTTGGGAGAGGGTATTTTTTCTCTCTTCCTAAACTTTTCCAGGTTTTTATCTAGGTAAATTGACCTAATTCAACCCCAGGGTGGCTCTGGGGGTGGAGGGCATCCCAAACTGCCACTGTCACTCTGCTCTGGCAAAGGGCAGGGAGAAGGGCTGGCCCTAGTGAAGGACAGGGGACACCCCCTCTGGGGGACTGATCCCTCCTGGGGCAGGTGCCAGCCCCATTCTATTGTTTCCAGCTCCGGATCGTGGAACATGGACAAAAAATAATTGGATCACGGCAAAAAAAAAAAAAAGAAAAAAAAAATCCTGGCTCAGATTAAAAGCAGCCACAGGTCTGAGGAGGGGGGAGGAAAATGGGGGAGTGGGGGGGAACGACACAGGGAGGGCATTTGGGGCTTCATCCACTGTACCCAAGGCAGATAGATCCTGATGAGTGACATATCCCCCCTGTTTTTCTTCACAGGATACTTTGGCCACCGTGTGCTGGGCTGGGAATGGCACGTGGCCATTGGAATTGTCCCCCCAGCTCCTTGTCACCCCTCCTAGCAGCACTCAGGGAGGGTTTGGGGAGACCCCAATATGTCTGAGGGGTAGGGATTTGGGGACAATGATGGGGTGAGGCCAGTTGGGGTCCCCAAGGAGACCCTCGGGTACTGGCCGAGCCCCTGGGAACAAAGATCCCTCCCCGGGCCCCCAGCGGGTCGGCCAGTCCCTCCCCGCTATAGGAGACACCCCACCCCCAGTTGCCACCGGGACCTCCGACCTCTACCTGTCTCCTCCTTGTTCCCCCCATCCCATAGGGACCGGCTTCCCCGTGCTCCGGGACTCCGTTTCACCTCCGGGGTGTGTGAGGGGAATTTGGGGGTGGTGGTGGTGTGTTACCGGTTGCCCACCCCACCGCCATTCCCGCTGCCGGTACCTCCTTGCAAACGTGTAGCTGCTCCCCGGTGCGTCCCGGTGACACGGTGACAGCCAGACATAGCACCAGCGGCATCCATCGAGCTCCAGTACCGGCCATGGCGCCGGCAACGGCGGTGGCAACGGCGGCGGCTCGGCCGGTGCGAGCACCGGCGCCGCAGCCCCGCCCCCGCCAACGGCCCGGCCTCCGCGCACCTGCCGCCACCTGCCCCCGCCCCTGGGAACGGGAACGGCACCGGGAACGGCACCCCCGGGAACGGCACCTGGCATCTCCCTCGGGAATGACAATAGGTACCGGGAGAGGAACCCCCGGGAAGGGCACGGGGCATCGCCCCAGGGAACGGGAACGGGCAGTGGATCGGGAATAGAACTCCCTGGAATGGCAGCCAGCATCGCCTCCGGGAACGCTTGCCATGAGAACGGCACCGGGAATTGACATCGGGAATGTTATTCACGGGAATGGCACCACGCATCGGTATCGGGAATAGAGACACGGGAATGGAACTCCTGGGAACGGCACCGGCAAGGTTACACCCGAGAATGGAACCGGGGAACAGGACCCCGGGAATGGTATCCCGGCAATGGCGCCGGGCATCGGCACTGGCAACGTTATCCATGAGAACGGCACCGGGAACCCCATCATCCTTGGGAGTGTGTCTCCGGAAACAGGAGTGGGAATGTAATTCCCAGAACGTGTTCCCGGGAACGGCATCGGGAATTTATCCCTGGGAACCGAACTGGGAATGTTATTTCAGGAACAGCACCAGGACCGTCTCGGGACATCACGCCTCCGCCTCCCCGCCCCCGGGCACAGCCCCTCCTCCTGCCCCCCGGGGCTGGGGGAGGACCGGGAGGCGGCGAAGGGAGGTCATGAGCCCCTCTGCATCCCGGAGCTGCCTCCACCCCATGGGGGACTGTGTCCCACCCGCGTGCCCTGCAGGCCATGTCCTCACAGAGCCGGGCCAGCCCCAGTGCACTGGGGACAGGACAGGGGACACAAGTGGTTGTGTGTTCTTGACCTGGGGGACACAAGGGACATAGGGGGTACAGGGGATATAAGGACATGGGGGACACAAGAACATCTGGGACACAGGAGGATGGGGGACACAGGACAAGGGGAATACAGGGGATATGGGAACATGGGCACAGAGGAACACGGGATAGAGGAGATATCAGAACATGAGGGACATGGGAGACAGAGGAAGACAACTGATACGGGGCTACAGAGGGACACTGAGCACACAGCTGATATGGGAACACAGGGAGATGAAGGACATAGGGGGACATGAAGGATACAGGCAATATGGGAACATGAGGAACATGGAGGACACAGCTGATATGGGACACAGAGATGGGGAACACAGGCATATGAGGGTGAGAGTCACAAGGGGACATAAGGAACAGAGCTGCTACAGGATGACATGAGGAAGAGAGGTGCTAAGGCGACACAGAGGTCCCAACTGGAACCACAGGGACACCTTGTGGGTTGGGGGACACTGGTGACACTTGTCCATCTGTGGTGGCACAGGGATGCCAGCAGGTACAATGAGCATGTGGGACACAGCCACAGGAAGGGGTCATGCCTGTCCCCATGCTCCATGAGTACTGGGCCACAGCTGCAGACAGTGGCATGGGGTGGCCATGCCCCATGGCATCTGCAGTGCCACCTTGGCAGATGAAGTGTGCCAGGCATCATTAAACTGGTGACCTCCCTCTCCAAGTGTTCCTACAGCAGGGCCACCATCAGCAGCCACCACAGCTGCTTCTCTCAGTAGCGCCAGAATCACTGCTGTCCCCTTATTGCCACCACGGCTCTGTCACCACCACAGCCATCCCCTTTTCACCTCTGTGGCTGTCCTCTTGCACCTATCCTCTTGTCATCACTGTGGCCATCCCTTGGTCACCACCCTACTGCCCCCTTGTCACCATCATAGCCATCCTCTTGCTACCACCACAGTTGTCCTCTTGTTATCACCATGGCTGTCCTCTCATTACCAGCACAACTGTCCTCGTCTTCACCGTGGCTGTCCCCTGGCTACCATGGGACATTTGTCAACACCATAGCTGTCCCTCTTGTTACCACAGTCATCCCCCAGGTTGTCCTCTTGTGGCCATCCTCTTGTCAGCACCACGGCTGTCCCCATCACCACACACATCCAATAAAACACAGAAGCCATGCTTGTGGTGTCACACTCAGCGTGTCGCATAAAACTCACAGGTCTCATGAGAGTCCCCTGCGGGAGTAGCAGGGCCCGTGCCCTGATCACACATGTGGCATGGTACCAACACAGCCCTCTGCAGAGCCTTTGTGCCCCACAACTGCAAGGCCCGGTGAGCAACTCCCAGCCTGGCACGGAGCGTGAAGGGCCCCGCAGGGCTGGCACAGCCCCCTACCAAAGCCCGCACGGAGTCTGGTACAGGGCCCACTTTCCGCCTCCCCACGTGGCGGCGCCGGTTGGGCCGGGACTGTGCCGGCCCCGGGGCTGCGGACGTGGGCGCGGGTCAGAATCGCAGGGCGCTCAGCGGCCGTGGCCTCGCCTATCTGATCGACTCATCCCGCCCGGCCCAGCCGCACAGCGCCCGGGGGCTTCGCGGCGTCTTCTTCTCACCTCGGCCCGGCGGGGCCCGGCCGATCGAATAAGATCAACGTGTAGGAGGAGGGTGGCTGGCGCCTGACACACACACGCTCGCACACACTCTCGCAGACGCGCACACGCTCGAACACGAACACACACACACACACGCACGCACACACACACAGGGGCTCGCACACACACGAGCTCGCACACGCGCGCGCACTCCCACCCACGCCACCATCACTTCCGGTCCTTCCCTTTCTATACAGTAGCCGCGCGGAGCATGACGGGAAGGTGTCGTGGAGCCCTAGCGCGCCCCCGGCCGCTCGGAGGACCGCCCCGCGCCGCGGTCCCGGGCCCCACACGGCGCAGGACGCGGCGGGCACAGCCCCCGTGCTCTCACTGAGGGGCCGCATCCCTCCTGACCCCAGAGGGCTGCAGGAACCGGGCCAGGAGGCTCCACTCAGCAATTCCCCACCCCACAGTCCCCCCAGACAGGGCACTCACAGGAGAGTCCACACTTTATTTGCACAAATCCTCCTCACTCCAGGACCTCCGTTACCATGGGAGCCCTCCACCCCACAGGAACCAGCCTCCAAGGATGTCCTCACACACACCCAATGGGACCACCATCCCACACCACAGGACTCCCAGACAGAGCACCAGCCTCACAGAACTGCCCGTTTTCCCACAGGAACCCCCATGTCATAGGAAACATCCCCACAGCAGCTCCCTGGGCAATGGGACTCCTAGGCAGGGCATCAGCCCCACAGGACCCCTCCAAAACCTCACAGGAGCCCTCCCCACTCCACAGGATCCCCAGGCCAGTGCTGCCACAGAGGAACCCTCACTTTATTTGCATGTGGTGGTCCAGTATTTACAACCTGGAGAGGTGACAGCCCCACACTGCAGAGAGAGATCCCCCCTGAGGACCCCCATGCTGCAGGGGCGTGGGAAGATCCCACTGATGGGGGGGGCCCTGCATGGACCCCACAGCCTGGCATGGTCCCACCAGGACCCTGCTCAGCATCAAGAGAAGAGGCTCATGGACCAGAGCTGGGTCCTCCAGCCCTGGGGGTCCCTTCACCCACTTCTCCACAGAATTTACAGGAAATCCTTTTCCAATAGTCTAAAGGTGCCCTGGTGGCCTCCACAGTTGCCCTCGGTGAGTTCAAAGAGGGTGATGGGCCATGATGGTTGCCAGGTTGCCACACGCAGGATCCAGGTTGCTGCCAGGGGCAGGACCAGGCGTGGTTCAGGGTCAGTACTGGGGTCTCCAGGGTCACCAATGGGGTCTCTGGCTGGTACTGGGACACAGGGATCAGTACCAGGGTCTCTGGTCCATACTGGGGTCTACAGAACCAGTCACGGGAT
>JAWWMJ010000104.1:108207-121477 GCA_035047045.1 Vireo griseus
TGAAGGGGTCGGAGGGGAGGCTGGAGAGGTGCAGGGGGGTTGTGGTGCATGGTGGAAGCTGAAGGGATGAGGGGGAGCAGAAGAGTCCTGTAAATGCGGGGGGAGAGGGTGGGAGAGGCAAGAAGAAGGGGGGCTGTTGGAATGCAGGGGGGGGATCGGGAGGGTGGGGGGGTGGACTGCAGGGATGGAGGTGTAGGAGGTGGGGTGGGGTACAGGGATGGGGGGAGCAAGAGAGGTCCTGAGGTACAGTGTGGAGGGGTTGCGGGGTGGTGAGGTGGTGGGACCTGAAGGGATGCAGGGGGAAAATTGGGCACTGGGGTGGGGGCTGTTGATATCACCCTGGCACCCACTACCCCGAGGATCACCACCACCCTTAGGCACTGTCCCTGTCCCGGGGTGCCACAGACCTCCCTAATCTCTCCTGCAGGCCCGGAAATCCCCCTGTCCAGCTACACCCCTGCAGCTCCCCCAGCTCCCTTCCCCGTGGACCCCAAAGCTGGCTCTATGCCTCCTCAGCCTGGCTTCACCCCCATGGCCATGTACCCCTCACCCAGCCCTGCCACCCAGTACCCCATGTACCCCTCTGGCCCCCCTGTCTACAACCCCACAGGTGAGCACCGGGGGGGAATGGGGACCCTCCCTATTCCCCAGGGGACCCGGTGGCCCGGTGACATCCCATCTGCTCCCCCCGCAGCACCACCACCCTACGTCCCGGCACAGCCCAGCTACCCCGGAGCATAAGCCCCCGCGGGGACCCCCGCACCCACCACCAGCCAGCGGAGTGGGGCTGGGGATCCGCGGGACCCCCCCTGGCGCTGTGGAGGTGCCCCATCCGGGGCTGATTTGGGCTCTTCTCGGCCACCCTGGGATGATCCGGTGCCAGCAGAACAGGGCGGCCCTTGTGCCGCACACTGGGCCCTTTGTGGGTGCCTACTCCTCCCCGCCTCTGGGTGCCAGCAGCCCCGAGCACCCGCGGGAGTGTCCCCGGGGGGGGTCCCCCGAGGGCCGTGCACCGCTGTCTCCCTGCACTCCCACCTCCGGATTCACCTCTGGCTCTTCTTTTCTCCCGGGGCTGTCATTAAACTACGTCTTGTGCCCACAGCCTGGTGTCGTCTCAGTGATTCTGTAATGGGGGAAGGGGAGGGCAACACCCCCAACCCTTTCCCGCGAGCTGTAAGATGGGGGAACATGAATTCCGCCCTGTCCTTTCTGCTCCCGATACTTCTCCATCCCAAAATTGGGATGGGTCATTCCTACCAACTCAGCTGCTTGGATGAGCCAGCAGGGAGTGCTGCCGCCCACCCAGCCCCCCTCACTCTTAACGAGGGCGTGAAACCACCCCTGGACAGCTGAGTGAGAAAATAGCAAATTCAGTGCTGGGATGGGGACTGTTGGCGCAGGGACAATTCTTCTATCCACGCCCCCTCCCCTGGACAGGAATAAACAGGGGAGGGTGGGTGTGTGTGTGTGTCATGCCGATGGTTGTTCCCGGTGAGATTCATCCCTCCCACCGTTGCTGGCTAAATTTGGGACCAGAGTCCATCAGTCCAGGAGAAAAGCCAGGTAAACCCGCCTGGAGGGACAAACCTCTGTCCCATATCCCAGGACCCTGCATACCATCGCCTCCAAAACCCCTCTGAGGAAACCAGGGTGGGAGGAGCCGACGGGGTGCAGCTCCGAGTTTTATTGAAGTGGGATGGAGAGGAAAAGAAATAATAATAAAAGTAATAATAAAAGCAGCAAGGTGGGTGCTGGGGGTAGGGGTGGGGGTGTGTGTACACAGCCAGCTGCGTGGGGGGCTCAGGATCTGGGGATTCCCCGCTCCCGGAGGTAGAGGTCATGGATTTCGGCCAGGCTGCGGCTGAGTGTGCCCAGTGCCTGGGCGATGCCGCGCAGCACTGCCGTGGTCTCCCGATGGCTCTCGGCGTATTCCTGGCGGAACGCCCGCATCTCCTGCACCAGCCGTTCATTGGACTGCACGAGGCTGAGTTGGGGGCACTCGGGGGTCCCGTCCAGCCCCGCCGCCCCGGGGGGCCCCGCCTCTCCCGCGCTGCAGTGACTGAGCTGCTCGGCCTCCTGCTCCAATAGCAGACTTGGCAAGTCGGAGCCCAGCTGCTCCTGCTGCCCACCTAGGTTGCCGAGGGAGAGTTCGGAGGGTGTGGGGTGCGGGGGGCTCCGGCTCCAGCCCTCGCACAGCTCGCTGGGCGGGCAGATGCCGGTGCGGGGCAGCCGGCGGTCTGAGCCACGGCTGGGAATGCCGTCGGCAGCGGGGCTGTGGAAGGGCTCAGTCTTCACCTCCACAGGCTCCTCCTTTACCGGCTCCTCCTTGACACCTGTGGGAGGGACAAGGAGCACAGGGCATCTGGAAGGATCTCCAGTGTTCCCTGTGCCCCATGGTCCAAGTAACATCTTGTCTCCATCCCTGTGCTCCCACATCCCCTCTCCTGCCCCTAGTCCTGGTTCAATCTATATATATATCTCCATAGTCTCGTGTCCCTCATGAATGTTCAATCCCATCCTGTGTCCCTTGTCCCTCTCCTAGCCCCAGTACACCCATATGCTTGTCCTGAATGTGGTGTCCCCATGTGCCTGCATGGTCCCGGTACCCCCACATCCCTGTCCTGAATGTGGTGCCTCCATGTCCCTGTTCTGGTCCCAGTACCTGCATGTTCCTTGTCTCTGTCCTGGTCCTTCCCTGTGTCACTGTCATGTCAATTTCACCATGTCTTTGCCCTGTTCCCAGCCCCTTCTTATCCCTGTCCAGGTCCCAGTACCCCCTGCCTTTTGTCCCTGTCCTAATCGCAGTCATCCATATCATTGTCCTGATTCTGGTACCCTTCTGTCCTGGTCCAGGTGCCCGTCTTATTCTCTGTGTCTCCTATGTCCCTGTCCTGGTCTTCCCACATCCCTGTCACCTGTGTACCTGTCCCAGTATTCCACGCACCTGTACCGGTCCCGGTGTCCTGGTCCTGGTTTTTCCCACATCTTAGTCCCAATCCCCTCATGTTTATGTCTATTCGAGTCCCCTCACATCCCTGCCCTGTTTCCCTGGATCTGTCTCCCAGTCCCTTCATGTACCTCTCCCAGGTCTAGGTGTCCCCATATCCCTCATGTCCCTGTCCCAGTCCTCCATGTCCCTGCCATTGTGCCCTGTATCCCTGTCCTGGTCCTCCATGGCATGGTCCCAGTGTTTCTGTCCTGGTCTTAATCTCCTGTCCCTGTCCTGGTCCCTCACACCTGTCCTGTTCCCAGTTTCTTGGTCCTGGTCCCCTGCTCTTGGTCCTGGTTTCCCATGTCCCCGTCCCAGAACTGTGTTTCTCTCCTGGTCCCCTGGAGACCTGGTTACTCCATGTCCCTGTACTGGTCCCAGTGCCTCTTTGTCCCTATCCCAGTTCCCCATGTTCCTGTCCTGATGCCGTCTGTCCTGGTTCCCCAGACGCTGGTCCAGGCCCCCTGAGCCCCCATCCCCATCTCTCCATGCACTTGCCCCTGTGTCCTGGTCTGGCTGTGTCCCTTTCCTGATCCCCCACATCTTGGTCCTGGTCTCCTGTGTCCCTGCATGCACCTGTCCTTGTCCCAGACACCTGTTTCAGTCTCAGTTCTCTGGCATCCCAGTCCCAGTCCCCCATGTCTGTGTCCTGGACCCTCAGACCCTGGTCATAGTATCCTCATGTCACTGTCCTGGTATCCTGTATCTTGATCCTCTCACATCTTGATCCTGGTCCCCTGTGTCCTCATTCCTCCCAATCCTCTCCCAGTCCCAGCGGCCCTGTGTCTGTGTCCTGGCTTCCCATGTCCATGTTCTGGTCCCACATGTCCTGGTCCTGGTCCTCGTGCCTCATGACCCTGTCCCTCCATGCATCTGTCCTGGTCCCAGTGTCCCCAAGTACCTGTCGCTGGTCCCCACTTCCTGATCCCCTTTCTCCTTGTCCCATTCCAGCTCATCCGTGGCCCTTTTTTGGTCCTCCATGTCCCATCCTGGTCCCTCAGCAAGTCCCTGCCTCGGTCTCCTATGTCTGTGTCCTGGTCCTCTACGTCCCTGTCCCACCAAACACCTGTCCCAGTCCTAGTGCCTGTGTCTTTGTGCCGGTCCGCCTGCATTCCAGTCCCAGCATTCCCGTGACCCTGCCCCGTTCTCCCGTGTCCTAGTCCCGGTCCCCGTCCCCCATGTCTGTGTCCTAGTCCTCCATGTCCGTCTCTCCACTCTGCTGTCCCGGTCCCAGCATCCCCGCGTCCCTGCCCGGTCCCCGCGCCGCTGCCCGCGCACTCACCGTGCTGGGCCGACCCTTCGGCGCTGCGCACCGGAGGGTCGGTTCCGGCGGCGCCGCGAGGTCCCCAGCCGGGCGCGGGGGCGGGCCCCGGGCCGGGCTCGCCCGCGCCGTTCCCGTTGCTCCCGTTATTCCCTGTGCTCCCTGTGTTCCCGTTCCTGGCGGCGGCCCTGCCGGCCGGGCCCTGCCGCTCCAGCCGGTGCCTGCTGATCTTGTCCCCGGCGCGGCGGCGTAGCCCCCGCCAGCGGTTCTTCACCTCGCCGATGTCGCGCTGGTGGCGGCCGGCGGCGTTCACCTTGTGCGTGATCCGCCACCAGATCTTCTGCTTCTCGTACGCGTTCACGGTACCGGCGGCGGCGCCGAACAGCAGCGGCTCGTACCGGAGCACTTCGCTCATCAGCACCTCCAGCTCCTGCAGCGTGAAGTTCGGCTTCCGCTTCAGCAGCCCCCGCCGCGCCCCGCCGCCGCCCGCCGCCGCCATGCTCCTCGCCGCCGCCGCCGCCTCATGCCGCCGCCCCGCCGTCCATCGCCGCCGCCTCGTGCCCTGCGCCGGTTCCCCGGTACTGAA
This sequence comes from Vireo griseus, assembly GCA_035047045.1. Taxonomy (NCBI): domain Eukaryota; kingdom Metazoa; phylum Chordata; class Aves; order Passeriformes; family Vireonidae; genus Vireo; species Vireo griseus. Next base: position 113,044 of record JAWWMJ010000104.1, read on the forward strand.
CGGGGGAAGCGGGGCCAGACACCCACGATAGCCCCCGTCGGGCGCTGCCGCTACCGGGGCCGGGACGGAGCGGAGGGGTCGGGGCTGCACCGCGCCCCCTACCGGCCCCGCCGCGCGCCGCTCCGCCCCCGGTTCGTTAACGGCGGCCCCGGCGCGTTAACGGCGCCCCCTGCCGGGCCTCCCGCCCCCCGGGAAATGCACTGCCCCGGTCCGCCCCGGCTCTCCGTGCTTTTAGATGACACCGGCAGTGTTCGGGTGATGGCCCTGGTGCTCCTACCCTGCGGTCGACCGGATGCTCGGTGTGGGACGTCCCAGTGGCCCCCGCAGTGCCCGGTTGAGGCCCCGCGTTAGCAGGGGCCGCCCCAAGGAGCAGGAGCGCGGGGGCAAAGGGCGTGGGGACCCCCCGGTACCGATACCGGTCCTCCCGCTGGGCCCACGGAAATGCCCCTCAAAACGGCGTCTCGCTGGTACCTGTAGACGCCTCTCAGCCGCGCACGTGGGTGTCCCGGGACAGGGGGAGCCTCCCAGGGGATACCCGGGTGCTGCTGCACCCCCAAACCGGCCCCGACCCCGTGGTACCGGGAGGGAGGCAGTTCTGAGTGACCCGGGAGTTTGGGGTGTCCCTGAGGCAGCCCCAGGGAGCCCAGTTCTGGGTGGCCTCAGAGGGTTTGGGGTGACTGTGGGGTGGTCCTGGGTTGCCCACTTTTGGGTGACTCCAGGGTTTTAGGGGTCTGCATGGCTCTGGGTGCCTGGTTGTCTGTGTCCAACATTTGGGTGCCCCATTTGGGGAGGTTTGGGTGTCCCATTTGGGGAGTCTTGGTGCTCCATTTGGGGGCCTTCTGGCTGGGTGGGTGACCAGGGACACCGAGGTTGGGGTACCCAGGTGGTCCCAGGGTGCCCAGTTCAGGGTGGACTGTGGGCGTGGAAAAAGGAAGAGCTGCCCCCGGCCTAGGTTGCTGAGCCCACTCCCAGACACCTCAGTCTGGGGTTTGAGGGTGCGGAGCTGTCCGGAGGCACAGAAAGCGTCGGGTGAGCTTTATTGCTGATGCAGTGGCCGCAGTCATACAAATCATGATCAAGGCATCACGACAGGAAGGATGGGCATCACATGACCCCAAAACCCACTACCCCCCTTGAGCTGATGGTTTCCTTACTCTCCTGGGATGGATTTGGTTTCTGTGCTCTGAGGGTTCTGGGGGTCCTCCAGCAGTACTGTGGGTGCATAAAAGATGCCCTGAGCTCCTGGCGTCAGCCTGGCTCCCCATGCCCCACCACTTCCATGCCCCCTCTCTCCTGGCTGCTCCTTTCTCTGACCCTCCTGATGTCTAGCCTGAACCCCCAACTCTGCAGCCACTGCTGTGCCTGAATCCCAAAACTCTGCTGGCCACCCAAAGACCTTGTGGTGATGTGATGATGGTCTGGTTGTCCCCTGCTCCCTCCCCAAGACTGGGGATACTCCTGTTCACCCCAGGCTGAATCCTGGATAGAGGGTGCCAAACTCCTTCATTGCACTCTGAGGGAGAATTTCCACAAGGATCAGCTCTGCAGACCCCTGCTCTGTTCTTGGCATCTCCAGCAGGGCACGATGCTGGCAGAAGAGCGAGCTTGAAGGCTTCACAACCATCAAAAAATAAATACAATGTCCTCCATCATGTCCTGCTGGGCCCAGCCTGTCCTCTGTGTCCCAGAGAGATCCCTGCTCCTTGGCGTCGGTCACTGCAGGTTCCAAAGGGCTTGTCATGGAAACAGTCACGAGAAAGGTGAGTGTCTGGGGGTCTGCCATGGGCTGAAGAGGAAAAATCCTCCCGCTTGCTACTGCAGCAGCTTTGGCAACTCCACCTGCAGGGAAGGACACTCCATTACTGGGAGAGCAATGGGAGGGGCAGCAGGAATGTCCCTGACATGATCCAGGGACATCCAGGGCAGGGATAGATGGGATACTGGGGAGAAATTCCTCCCTGTGAAGGTGGGGAGGCCCTGGCACAGGTTGCCCAGAGAAGCTGAGGCTGCCCCAGGCTGCCCCAGCTGAGGCTGGAAGTGTCCAAGGCCAGGTTGGACAGGGCTTGGAGCAACCTGGGATAATGGAAGGTGTCCCTGCCCATGGCAGGAAAGACATGGTGTCTAAGGTCTCTTCCAACCCAAACCTCTTTCTCTTGGCCAGACTGGCTGTCCCCACACTCCACCCCATGGACAGCCCAGCAGGGACATAAACCACCTGGAGTGTGTGAGAGGTTTCAAGGCTCCATGCTGGGAACAGCATAAGGACATGCAGCCTCTCCAGCCATCCTGGGCCACCTCCCACCCCAGAGGCATGGGCTCAGCCACAAGAAGAAGATATCAAGAGTGCAGTGAGTTATAAGTTACGGATGGCTTCTTCCTTGTGTCCCAACCCATGGATCCTAGTGGATCTGCCAAATACAGGAGCTCTGACAAGGGATGGATCTCCTGTTGGATGCTCTGCCAAGGGATGGATCTGCTGATCCCATCTGCTCTGCAGGGATGGTGTTAAAGGATGGCTCTTCCTTCCCCATGTACTTGGCAAAGGGCTGGATCTGCCCTGTACAGGGGTTGAGAGCATGGACACCCCACTCCAGAGATGGACACTGCTGGAGTGACAATGGTGATGATCTCAGCCCCCAGCTCCTAGCCCCACCCAGTGGGTGGACCCCACCCGGCCCTGCACTTGCCTTCTTGAGCTGTTTGAGGTTGCTGGAACGAATGGCTGCCAGGAGCTGGTCCCGAGAGTTCTTCTCCTGGACTGGCAGCGCCCGGTCTCCCAACTTCCTCTGTGTGGCTGGTGAGAGTGAGTTCTTCAGGTTCTCGTTGATCATCAGTGGTGGGGCAAGTGGGGGAGGAGGTGGAGGTGGTGTGGTAGGTGCCCCCCCTTTCTTAGGAGAGCTTTTGGGGGAAGCCTTGGGGGATGGCTGCGGGGATGCCTTGGGGGACCCCTTCGTCAGCACTCCGGGCTTAGGCACCTCCAGGAGGTCTTTCTTCTCCCCTCGTTCCTGTGCCAGTTTCTGCTCCTGGAGGCGTTTCTGCCTCTGCCTGTCCATGTTTCGGCTCAGCAGGTTGGTGACAGTCATGCGTGGCCCAGCCAGCTCGAAGTGGTAGCCCAGCTTCAGGAGTGTGGTGTTCTCCTTCAGCAGCTTGGCGATCTCCATTTCTGTCTTTCCCCCACAGATGTGCCGCTGGTTGTGGAAACGTAGCTCTGTCAGTGTGTTGTTCTGCAGCAGTGCCCGGAAAATGGCCAGGATACCCTTGCCCGTGATGTGGTTGGAGTCCAAGTTGATGCTTGTCAGCACCTTGTTGGACTTGAGCATTATGGCAATGGCGAAGGCCACGTGGTCGTCAGCGCGGGTGTTAGCCAGGGCAAACACCTTGACCACAGTGTTGAACTCCAGGGCCTCGGTGAAGCGCACCAGAGTCTCGTTGTTGATGCAGTCTGAGTTGTTCACGTTGACTTCAGTCACCTCAGCATCATTGTTCTTCACCTTCTCGATGAGCTCGTCAAAGATGCTGGAGGCTTCATCGTCCTTGGCTTGATCTGCGGAGCTGCTGGAGGAAGGCTTGGAAGAGCTGCTCCTGGCTCCTGCCTTGTCCTCCTGTTTCTCCTCCACCTTTTCTGCCTCTTCTGGCTCTGCCTGGGATTTATCCTTCTCATCTGCCTTGGATTTTTTCACAGTTGAATCCTTTTCCTCTTTTTTTTTATCTTTTTCTTTCTTACCTTCCCCTTTTATGTCTTTTTCTGCCTGTTTCTTTGATTCTGAACTCTTCTCCTCCTTTTTGTCCTTCCCCGTGTCCTTTGATGCTGAATCCTTTTCTTCTTGCTCATTTTCCTTCTCTGTCTCCTCCTTTGCTGCTGAGACCTTCTCTTCTTCCTTTTTATACTTCCCTGCATCCTTCTTTTTTAAATCTGAGGGCTTCTCTTCCTCTTTTTTATCCTTCCCTGCATCCTTCTTCAACTCTGAGCTCTTCTCTTCCTCCTTTTTGTCCTTCCCTGTGTTCTTCTTCAACACTGAACCCTTCTCTTCCTCCTTCTTGTCCTTCCCCATCAGCTTTTTCTCCATGGCCTTGACTTTATTGTTCATGGCTTTGCTCTCTTTGCTCTTGGTCTCAGACTCAGCTTTACCTTTCAGGTCTGTTTTCTGAACACTTTCTTCCTTTTTAGAGTCTTTCTCCACTTTAGTATCTCGTTTCTGGGCCAGGTCTTTCGGGGGAGATTCCTTTCCTTTTTCTTCTTCATTTTTGTCTCTCTTATTTTCGCTCAACCTGCTTTCCTAGTGAGAGAAAAACACCTGGGAATTACAGAGACAGGTGCCTCTGACCTACAGAGTCGCCACCCCAGTCTCACTGTCACTGACCTCTGTCACATGGGCACACCCTGCAGCCTGTGGCTGGCCTTTGGAAGAGGGTTGTTTGGCCCAGCCAAGATCCGAGCTCCAGGGAAGGGGTCAGCATCTGAGTGCCTTGAATGTAGGCAGAGCCTGCAGGACCCAGGTATGATGAGATCCTCCTGCAGCTCTCTCAGGCAGCTCTGCTCTCTTTCTGCCTCCAGCCCCTTCCCAAAGGCCTCGGAGGTCTGCAGGACACCCTCTCTAACAGGCCATAAACTAGCAAGCTGTAAGAGGAACCTCCTCTCATACCCCCTACAAGTTATCATTTTTTAATCATTTTTCTAGCTAGGGATGGAGGTAGCGCCTATCTCCCTGTGAGCCCCAGGTGCTTTCCCACCTTTCTGAAATGGTTTCCAGCTGGATGCTTAGTGGCTTTTCACAGCCCAACACTTCCCACACTGTCCTGGATGTGTGTGCAAGGAGGGGAGCACCCACAGCAATGTCTCAAGTGACACTGCTGACCCAGCAGTCACTCCAACCCTGGGCTCTCTGAAACCATTCTCCTTTCAACAGGAGTTTGCACTTTTGAGCAGAAAACTGAGGAAATGGGAGCATGGCATTTATTGCTTTCTCATGCATGAAGTTCTTCTAGCACATCTGTTTTCAGTGTCCTAAGACATCATAAGAGGGACGGGCTTAACTTGGAGAGTCTATGGGAAGGTCAGAAGGAAGTTTTGGTCATTTTTACAAGCACCTGACCCTTGCCCTTGGCACAGCCTGTCCTGGACATTGCTGCTGGTCTCAACCAGCTCCAGCACTGTGGGGACACAGCCAATGCCTTGTTGCAGCCTTCACCCAAGGCTGAGGGGGTGGGAGGGGTCTCCATCAGCATGGGTATGACCTTTGATATGGTTCCAATCCTTCAGTCTGAACTGCCAGAGGGCAGTGGTAGGTGGGATATTGGGAAGAAATTCCTCCCTATGAGGGTGGGGAGGCCCTGGCCCAGGATGCCCAGAGCAGCTGTGGCTGCCCCATGCCTGGAAGTGTCCAAGACCAGCTTGGATGGGGCTTGGAGCTACCTGGGCTAGTGGAAGGTGTCCCTGCCCATGGCAGGGGGTGGAATGGGATGAATTTTAGGTCCTTTCCAACAAACAAGTGTGGGACTCCATGACATGAAACACATCCATTCCAAAGGGAGAGGAGCCAATGCTTCAGGTGGCTGAAGGCAGATGAACTTGACACTGGGACCAAGTTTGCCGCACAGTGGAGGATCCTAACGTAAATTTCACATCAAAGTTTGGCCATTTAAACCTCTTTTTCCTTCCTCTAGGGAGCTAGGGGACACACAGGGATACCAGTGGTCTGGCTCATCATCTTTGCTCGGGGATTTTAGGACTCCAGGGAAAGCAGGAAGGAAGATGCCTCTGGAAGATGCAGCTGTGATGCCTTTATAGTCTCCCTGGACCCTCTCATGATTAGGACAGCACTGTGGCTTCACCCAGTGCCTGGAACCTCCAAATCTGAATCCAGACACCCCAGTCTGCAGTCAGGCTGGCCTCCTCCTCTTCTCCATCCGGGTGTCCATGGTGAGGCAGCATGCAGCTGAGCTTTCCCCATGTGCAGCAGTGCCAGCTGTCAGGGACAGATTTTTCGTGGAAAGAACTGGCTGTGCATGGGTAGCCCTGGGGACTGTTTGTACCTGGTGTATAAACAGATGCCATCGGGGATGAAAGAGTTGTTTATTTAGTTAAGAGATTTCTTGGCTCCCTGGTGCAAGGCTGAACAGGGACAGGAAGGCTCATGCCAGACCCCTACAGAGCCTGGCCTGGTGTCCACACAGTCCTCACTGCTGCCACCCCAGGGATGGGGCTCCCAGAGGTGTCCTGGGGGCTGCAGGGAGCAGGTGATGCCACCTCCTCTGGCACTGAGCCAGGGGTCCTTCTCACCAAGCTCTGGCCTGTTCTCAGCACCAGGATGGTACACAGATGCTCAGTGAAACCCTGAAGCACCTTGGTGGAGGAAGAACCCTGGCAGGAGGACTGTGGGATGAGGACACCGCTGTTCCGCTGCTGCTGCGCAACAGGGCCTCTCCAAGGTGTTTGGGAATGCCCACGTTGCAGGTTCCTGTGAGAAGGTACATCCATCCCCCTCAAGGGTTTCTGACCCTTTGGTGATCACAGGCTGAGCACTCCTTGAATGAGAGCCATCAGCCTCATCTCCACACCAACTGCTCCAAAAATCTTCTCCTTCCCAGCCCAAGCTCACCAAGACTGACGCTGTCCTGAGTCTTCCCTGAGCCCCCTGGGCACATCCAAGACCAAGCAGAGAAAAGGCTTTGGCCAGGAATGAGCAGATCTTGGAGAAAGGGAGAGAAACCCTGGTGAAAATGACCAGCAATGTCTCCCATGCTTAGAGAAGGAGATGGTTTACTCCAAGCAAATGAAACTGGAGGAAAATGAAATCCACGGCAAATCCCTGCTTGGAAAAGATGCTGCAGCACATGCTGGGAATGGGAATGTTCTCTTATCTCATTAAAGCTTCCATCCATGGATGTGTGGCCACGTGTCCACGTGCTGTGGTGTGGGGCAGGTCTGGGGGAGGGGAGACCTGGAGCCAGAGAATGGGATGTGGGAAAAGAGGTGGGGGAAAAGGAATCAGGAGAAAAAGAGTTGGGAGAAGTCAGGGAAAATAAGCCAGAGAAAAAGGAGCCAGCTGTGGCCCCAAGCATGGGAAAAAGGGAATGCAGCAGATATGCAGTGACCATCATGGGTGTTTCTGCCACTGTGGGTAGCACTTGTGGGATCATTTGCATCCAGTAAATTTGGGATGCATGAGAAGGATCCTATCAAAGAGCTGCAGGTTACTGGAAGAAGTGCTGGATGGTCGCAGGGAGAGAGAGGATTTCAAGCTGCTTCATCTCCTGCAGAGCTGCCTTGAGAGAGTCCTTGGCAAGCACCCAGCTCCAGTGGCAACAGAGGGGGAGGAATCAGAAGGAAAAAAAGTTCAGGCAAGAAACCAGATCCGTGTTTCTAAAACTAAGGGTGACTGTGGCCCATCTCCATCTCTCGTTGGAGCACGTTTGCTCTGGGCCCTGCCTGAAGCCACATCTGTGCCCAGGAGGGAATGTGTCCTTGTCCCCTCCTGCCTTTCCACCCATCCCTGGGCTCTTGGTGTGTCCCACTGGCCCAGCCCTGCTGCAGGTGCCAGCCTGAGGTGTCACCAGCCCACCACTGGTGACAATGCCAAAGTCCTCACCTCCAGGCTGGAAGTGCAGCTGAAAGTGAAGCTTGGTGGCAGAGCTGCATAGCAGGGGATGGAGAAGAGGAGAGAGAAAAGCAATTTTCCCCTGCTCTGGAACCCCTGGCTGTCCCCATGGCCACCAGCACAGCTTCTCCTGCAGCCCAGGGCCAGCTGTCCCCTCTTCATGGCCATCCTGAGTCCTGCCTGCTCACTCCTCTCTGCCCACTGGCATATTTACCTTGGGTACCTGGAAACCAGTGCAGCTGCACCCCCTCTGTGCCATTCCCTCTGCCACAAGTACAGTTATTAGGGGAATATTTTTACACAGCGTGTCAGACCTTTAAAAATAAGCCTAATGAAAACAGCCTGGTATTTGGTTGATTAATCACCAGTGTTTTGATGAACTGAAATGCCTTCTCGTTTCCTCTAAATAGACTAAAATGAGCATTGCCATGGCTTGTTAGCATTTGTAACCCTCAAACCGACTCAGATGTTGCCTTAAAAGGCAAAGGAGACTGGGAACTTCTTGCCTGGAATCCAAGCACTCGCTCCAGTGCTGAACAAGGAACAGAGCTTGAGACAGAGCTGGGGATGGGGAGAGTGAATCTGGAGGTGGAGTGAGGGTCTCACTTCCTGCCTCGAAAACCCCACAGCTCATTTTGGTGTAGAAAATTGCTGGTTTAATAGTAGTTATTGATCTGGCTGTTTGTTCAGCAGGTGGAATATGGGCACAGTCACCCTGCTATGCCCAGAGCAGATTACCAAGGGAAAAGGGGAACACACTTGGAGAGGAGAGGAGAGGAGAGGAGAGGAGAGGAGAGGAGAGGAGAGGAGAGGAGAGGAGAGGAGAGGAGAGGAGA
>JAWWMJ010000104.1:151239-181725 GCA_035047045.1 Vireo griseus
TCCACCTCCTCCTCCCTCTTCCTCTTCCTCTTCCTCTTCCTCTTCCTCTTCCTCTTCCTCCTCCTCTTCCTCTTCCTCCTCCTCCTCCTCCTCTTCCTCCTCTTCCTCTTCACTTCCTTCCCTGTTCCTGAGTGGTCCCATCTGGAGGATGCAGAGGGGGTTTGTACTTAACACCAGTGGTTGTCATTTACACACCATGCCAGGAGGATCTGCAGCATTTCTCAATGTCAGACTGCTCAGAAGAACTTTTAGGAGAAAAAAATCTATTTATTCCTGATATATTCTGTTGCTGCAATGTTACATGTCTGATCGAATACAAGGAGGTTTGAGACAAGGACCAAACGGAGTCTTGTCATTCTTTGGACACAGACTGGAGTGAAAGTCTTGGAGTCTCCTCTGGGATGTCGCACCTGCAGCGATCACAGCAGGAGTGTAGCCTCTTCCCTGTCGGATTTAGGTTATAGGGCTGGAGGGGGAAGCATTGCACCTGGTGCCAGCACGACCACCTGCTTTTCATCTTGGATCCTGGCCTAAGCAGAGTTACCACATCTGCTCTGCGGTTTTGTGCTTAAACTGCAGGTGTGGAGGCCCCTTCCTTCTTGCCAGTAGTTAAAAAATCACATCCAGTGAGATTTTCTGTTGCAACTCTTTAACTCATTGATGATGTTGTGTGCTGGCAGTTCCTGACAGAGTATCCAGAAAGACTTGAGTAATGATATCTGAGCAAGTCCTGGCTTTTCCTCTGCCCAGGAAGGAGGAAACCAAGTCAGCCATGTAGTGGAAGCAGAGGATGGAAGGAACAAAAGCTCACAGTAATGTTGACAAGTGGGTGGATAAGGGTTGTGTGAGGTGTGCACACATATGTGAGAGCCTGATCATCTCCTGTGTCCTTAGAAGGGACATCTTCCCATTTTCATCCCCCTGCTCCCCAGAATCAACCCAGCACTACCAGGGCTTGTGTCTCATCCCCTAGAGTTACCACTGGTCTGTAATTTTCAAACTCTTACACACAAAAGTGTTGTGTGTGTGAAGGCTCATCTTGCTTTGCCACTTTCCTGGTTCCTCAGGCAGATTTTGAAGACAATTTTCTCAGTGTCACTCAGGTGGTGTCTCTTCTGTTATCAGGTGAATGTCTGTGCTCTACACTTGTAGATTCCCTGTGTATCCAAATGTGGGTGTTCAGATCCCTGGTGTTTTCTCAGCCTCAGAGGAGAAGCACTCGGGTGTAGTTCAAATCCATGTGGAGTTCCAGGGTACCACTCTCAGGCCTGGTTGTGCATCGTGGAGCTTTGCTGGGATGGGGGGACACTCATCCATGTCGCCTCCTGGAGCACAGGGTGACCTCTCCCAGCAGTGCTGTGTCTGGGAGCAGGCTCAGCCTGAGTGAGAGGTGGGATACAGGACTGGTCAGGCTCTGCCCAGGTGGGATAGGGGATGCAAGAACTGCTGCTGCCTGCCCTATGGGCTCCTGCCAGCCCCAGCATGGGGGATTTCCAAAGCTGGGCCACATCCAAACAGCTCAGCAAAAGGACGCCCTCACCTGTGGGGGGTGGTAAGGACAGGTGGCACAGGGGCTGTGGTGGCTCTGCCCACACTCGTTCCTCACCCCTAGGCAGTGGCCTTCAGCTGCCTGAGCTGGGCTTTACTGTGCTGGCCTCTGCCCCTCTAAAACCCTGACAGTCACTGTCCCCTGTGTACCAGGAGAAGCCTCTAAATGGGGCATGGTCTTGCACTGCCCCCACCTTAGCCAGGCTGTGACACCTCTCCTGCCCTGCTGAGTCCCAAGGGAAGTCACAGCCCCAGAGCTGTCATCAGCCAGGGCCGGATTTCCTGTCCTGTCATCACCACAACACTCCTATTTCTTGTTTTATTCCAGCCCAGTCCGGACCACCGCAGCTGGAGGGATCCCACTGCCCCAGGGCACTCCTGCCCTGCTCCTGGGGGTGCCCAGAGCCCTCTCTCCCTCTACCCCAAAAACAGACATGTCAACAGTGGTGACACTGAACTACTGACCTTTTTATTTCAATCAGCTACAGCAGCTCTACATTCCCTACAACACTGTCCTTCCTCCCTCCTCCTGACAGTGAGGGAGCTGAGGACTGCAGCGGCAGCGCACCGTCTTAAAGCTTAGTATTAAATATTAAATATTCTCTCATTTATGTTTACATTACTTTGTCAAGGAAAACAAAACAAAACAAAAAAGGACAATTAAAACTTTAAATTACATGAGTGTGCCCGTGCCTGGGGCTGCCTCAGCCAGGCACTGCTGTGGGGGATATGCAGAACTCCTGGTACGTGAGGAGTGGGATGTGCTCGGCTGTGCAGGAGCAGGGAGCTGTTCTTGTGCTGTCGGAGCAGCAGATGCTCCCGGTGCAGCTAAAACACTGTCTGGAGGAGGTGGGAGTCCCCCTGCAGCCCCAGCGCAATGCGTGGGGAAGGGGGCAAGGATTTGGTCAAGAACTTTGCTAAAGGATTTATCAGTTTCTTATTTTTTGTTTCTTTCAAAAAAAACCACCAACAACCCCAAATGGTTTTGAGTCTTCCTTTGATTTTAGCAAAGATGAGTTTAAAAAGCACTTAGGAAGCTTGTACTAAAACCAGCTGTTCTCAGAGGAGAGAGTCATCTGTGCAGCCCCCTTCCAGGCCGTAGCGGAATTCCTGCAGGTTGGACACCCCGTAGAAGTGGACAAAGGCTGCAGCCACCACGAGCACGTGGAAGATCTGATGAGACTGGAACTGCAGGGAAGCAAAAAAGTCATTAGTCAAGACCAAAGGGGATAGGAACATGGCCAACACCTCCTCCTCCTCTTCTTCCTCGCTGCTGCAGGACCGTCCTCTGCTCTCTGCTCCCCACTCTGTTGCTCCCAGCAGGGATTCCCACCCTGTACTTTGCTCTGCCCTGCCCACGCACAGCAGCTGTTCAAGGTATGTCTACCAGCATGTTCTGAGGCACAGAACACCCCCAGCCTCCAGCCCCTGAATGTCCTGGACCCCAGAGCTGCCCCCAGATACCCCGTTCACCCCAACACTCACCCAGATGTCGAACTTGCCCGGGAAGAAGCGCTCAGGGATGCGGGCGGCGTAGAGCCCAGCGCCCGTGATGTACATCACAGCCATGAGGAAGAACCAGCCCATCTGCCCCACCGTAGTGGCCTTCACAAAGCCCTCGGCAATGGTGAAGTGCATGGTGGGCACGACCCCGCTCAGCCCCAGCCCCAAGAACACGCCTGTGGCCCAGAGAGAAGGTCAGGGAAAGGAGCTCAGTGTGGAGGGGGAGCTGCTTCTCCCACTAACTCCCCTTGATCCCTCATCCTCTGCTAAGCAAGCAGCTTTTCTTCAGTGGATTCATAGAATATCCTTAGCTGGAAAGGACCCATAAGGATCATCATGTTCAACTCCTGGACCTGCACAGGAGACCCCCAAACAATCCCACCCTGTGCCTGAAAGCGTCCAAACACTCCTTAAACTTCTCCAATCCTCACGGCACATATCCTTCACAAAATGAGGGATCCACAGCTCCACATCCCAGGCAAACCTCCCCTGCTCGCTGGGTAGAACCTGCCCAGTATTTCTATGCAGGGGTGCAGCAGCTCCTGCTCCTGGCTATGAGAATGGACACTTTGGAAGGTGCCAGCCCTTTGGATTGCGCCAGGAACACAGCCACCCCTTCCAGGAAAGTCATTTCTTGGAGCTCATGAGGAACGAGCTCAGCAGCAGCTGAAATGTTCAACTCCAGCCTCTGCTGAGTTGGCAGAGAACAAGTGGCACCATGATGACACTGGCTTGGAGAGGCTCTAGGTGGCACCCGGCTTGATCCTGCTTGTGCTGGGGGCACAGGATGGAGTGGGGAGGAGCCATGGGGACATGAGTCCTGCCTGTCCCCTGCCCTCATCTGAGAGCTCTCGGGTGGCCTCTGGCTTAGCATGGTCTCTCCTCACTCATGCAGCCAGGACAGTACTCCCACAGACATTTGTTTCGGGACCCCTGGGAGCTGGGAAGGGAGGCGTTTCCTGGTGCTCAGCAAGGCTGATGGGACCCACCGTGGGGGTAAATTGGGGTGTGGAGCTGGAGGCAGCCCCCCACTCCACCCCCAGGAAGGCAGGGACCAGCCAGAGTGTCCCTGGCAGGGAAGAGCTCAGGGATGTCTTCCTCCTCTGCCCCAGCTGCAGGTTCCTGCTGCCAAACTGCTTCCCAGGGAAGGCACAAAAGGCACAGCCCCAGCCTGCCCAGGGCTACTTTTAAACTCGAAACCTCAGGCTCTGCTCAGATGAATCCCCAGCACAGCAAGAGAAGGCAGCAGGCCACTCCCTGCGGTGCTGTGCTGCTCAGGGGGAATGAATCCTGCAGGTGCCCAAAGCTTTTCCCAAATGGGATCTGCCCAAAGTGCCTCCCAGGACTCAGGGGAGGAGGGAGCTCCTACCTGCTCTGGTCTGCCTGTGCTTGGGCGTGGCAAATCGGTCCCACTGTGCCACGATGATGGCAGAGATACCCAAGACACAGACGATGGAGAGGTAGATGAGTCTCGGCTGTGGGGAGCAGTAGAATGAGTAGTAAAGCCACGGGACGAAGCTCCCCATGATCAGTAGTGCAATTCCTGAATAATCCAACCTGCAGCCAGGATGCAATGACAGAGAGCCACAGGTGAGCCCCAAAGTCCACCCTCTCCGTGTGTGGGAACTCGCCAGCCTGCACGTGAGTGGAGTCACTCTGGGCAGGAAGGGTGTGCTGGAGTCTCATCAGGGCCAGGTGTGACAGGAGGAAGGGCCTAGGCATGGTGGGAATGCCAGGGAAAGCAAGAGGGGCTGGAGCTCAAACCACTGGGAACAAATCCCTGCACACATGGATGTATGATCCTCCACTCATCTCCAAACCATCTCACCACCAAAATATAGCATCTGCACTGCTCCCACTGCCTTCCCAGGAACACAAGGGGATTCCTGCTGAGTTTGTTCTGGAGACAGGATCCCATGGGATCTCTGGGAGTTGTGCAAAGGGGATGGGCAGGATTCCCAGCATGCAGCACCCAAATAAATGCCTTTAACATCCATGTGGCAGCAGAATGTCACTTGAAAGCCTCACTTTGAAGGCTGATCAGAGCTTGACTATTGGAGCAGCCCAGGAAGAGGCACAGACCACTAACCACCATTCCCACTCTGCTGGGAATCCTCTTTGTGTTCCTTTCCATTTGGCTTTAATCCAAACTGGATCCACACTAGAGGTTTTTAAAAGCATCCAGTAAACTGGGACCTGCCGAAGTGGCCATGGCCCTCAGCTGCCCAGTGAGACTGAGACCCCTCCTCAATTCACTGCTACCAGGGGGACAGAGCCTGTTCCCTTGGGAGCACAGAGACTGTTTGCTTGGAAGCCAGAATCCTGTTCCCTTGGGAGCTGCAGGGCCCCAGGATGTTTATCATGCACCTGAGGCTCCTGACCTGGCAGATTTAAGGTGCTCAGGCAGAGCCCTCCAGAATCCTGTTGTGGTTCCCCCTCAGTTCCATGCCGGATTGGGTGGACACTCCCTTCTCTCAAGGATAAAACATTTGTGAATGCAGTGCTTTCCAAGAGGAAGTACTGCAAGAAGCCAAAACCTCCCAGGAGACCACACAACCACACTCATGCTGACTCACTTCGAAAAAGTCCGTGAGACCTTCTCCGAGTGACAGTAGACAGTGTGGAAAAGCCAGGAGAAGCTGAGGCACAGCACTGCTCCCAGGAAGAACATCCCAAACACCACCTTCTCTTGGAGAGGAGCCATAAAATACATGTTGGGCCGCAGCATGGTCAGGATCCCCAGGCAGAGGAATAGAACAAATCCTGCAGGAACACATGGAGCAAGAAGTCAGGGGGACTGTGGGAGAGTTCAGCAGAGCCAGGACAAGAACAGCCCTGGCCACGCTCTGGGAATCCTGGGTGTATCCCAGGGGTGCTCAGTGACCCACAGTGGGTCCTTGGCTGAGGCCTTTGTTACTGCAAAAGAGCAGGGCTGGGGTCAGAGGAAGTGGCAGGCACAGGGCAAAGAGCTGCTGAGCATCCTTGTGTTTCACAGGGTCATGAAATCACAGACTGGTTTAGGAGGGAAGGGACCTCAAAACTCACTCAAACTGTCCCTGTGAAGGGATACCTTCCACTATCCCAGGTTGCTCCAAGCCTCGTCCTACCTGGCCTTGGACACTTCCAGGCATGTGGCAGCCACAGTTTCTCTGGGCAACCTGTGGGCCTCCACACCCTCATAGGGAAGAATTTCTTCTCAATATCCCATCCATTCCTGCCCTCTGGCAGTGGGAAGCCATTCCCCCTTATCGTGTGATTCCCATTCCTTGTCCCAAGTCCCTCTCCAGCTCTCTTGGAGCCCCTATGGGCACTGGAAGAGGTTCTAAGGTCTCCCTAAGGTCTCTCTCAGCATTCCCAGCCTGGCTCCAGCGCAGAAGAGCTCCAGCCCTCAGAGCACCTCTGCAGCCTCCTCTGGACTCATTTCAGAGGAACGTCCTCTGAGGCTTCCCTGTTTTGCCCAGGACACATTTCCCTGTCCCACTCCAGCAGTGGCTGAGCCCAGCCCTGGTCCCTCTCTCCCAAGGGGCTCCAGGAGCTCCATGTCTGATCCTCCCGTGTGCACAGAGGAGGATCTCTGCATGCAGAGGACCCAGTACCGAACCCGTCCTGACCCTAATGCAGGGTCTGAGCCCCTCCAGCCCCAGAGCTTCCCCTTCCCTGCAGTCACCCAGCAGGTGTGTCCAGATGTTGCCCGTCTCGGTGTGTATCCGGAAGATGCTCCGGAAGCAGGCGCGGAAGGAGGGCATGGGGGGCCGGTGTCCGTGCAGGAGGTAATCGTTGTCCTTGAGCCAGTCGGGCAGGACGTCGTATGGGATCACGCGCCAGCGTCCTTCCCACACCTGCAACACACCAGGGGCATTGGGGCAGCCCAGAGCCCCAAATCCAGTCCAGCCCTGGGATGCTCCTCGGGGAGAGGAAGCTTGGCCTCTCTGACATCAGGTGCCCTGTGGGACCCTGTAAGCCACCCACATTCTGCACTTTGTTCCCCATAGCCCCCCAGGGAATGATTCCAGGTCCTCCCAGGGATTGATTCCCCACCCCCAGGGAGTGGTTCCCAGCCCCCTCAGGGAGTGATTTTACTCCTGCACAGTTCCCACCAGGATTGACTCCCAGCCACCGAAGGGAGTGATTCCAGGGAATCAGAGGCGATTCATACCCTCAGCTTTAACCCTTCCACAGCCACAGATCGTTTCCTGCAGTGGGAATTCCCATTTGATCAGGGAAGAAGCACAGGAGCCACAGTGACTGCAGGCACTCGGTGCTTCCAGGCCCTACCCAGGCCCGCAGAACACCAAGACTGCTCCCAGATCCTCACCCTCACTGTGGCTGGGCCAACTCCCATTGTGGCCATCCCCTTCCCACACTGTTCCCCAGAGATGCTGCTGGGAGCAGCCCAGCAGAGCTGGAGCCAACTGCGGCCACGTGGAGCTTTATCTGGACACATCCTGTCACCTCGAGCCCTGGGATTGGGGAATCTGCTCCAAAATCAGGTCTGGGGGATCGCTGCAGGCTCCGGTACCTTGTACACAAACTCTTCCATCTTCTCCATGGCATGGTGAGCCTGCAGGGGCAGGGTCAGCACCCGCACCACCTCCTCCTCCTCCTCGCGGGCTGCTGGGCACGGCGGGTCCTCGGCCTGCAGGGAGAAGAGCCGAGAGGGAACCATTCCAGGCCCCGGGAGAGAAATCATCCCTGCCCTTCTGAGAGCACCTAGGGCTTCATCCCTCCGAGGGGAAATGCAGGACCTGCTGGTCACCCTCGTTTATGCAACACGCTACTGCCTGACCCATCCCGGGCGGGCTAATCCCAGATTTATCCTGTCGAAGGGCGGGATTATGGCCAGGGATTTTCATCCCTACAACCAAGGCTGGAACGGCCACTCGGCCCAGATGGGAAACCCGCGCCGGCCCACCCGAGCAGAGGCGGCTCCGAGCCAGGAACGCTCTGGGTCGCGGCACAGCTCCCGCTCTCCTCAGACGGAAGAGGGTTCGGGAAGGTGATTCCCAGCCCTGTGGAAATGCCAGGGCTCTGGAAACACCCTAGGAAAACCCGGCACAGACACAGCGATTCCACTGACATCCCTGCGAAGGACTATCCCAGCTCCACGCCTGCTCGGCAGGAGCAGAGTTTGGGCCGGCTCGGAGCAGGCACCGACCCGAGGAACGACACGGAGCCGTATTCCTCCAGCTATTAATGGGATAACGGGCAGATTCCAGGGATAATCCGCGGGGGCGGAGCGAGGAGACTGAGCCACGCTCTGGATCCCCTCCCGCCCGGGGGTCTCGGCGGGGCTCACGCTGGCCGTGCCGGTGGGTCCCTGGTCCCCCTTCTCCTCTAGGAGCGGCCCCAGCTCGGCGAGCTCCAGGTGCGCCCGTTCCCGCTCCCGATCCCGGTCCCGGCCGGCGACCGCCAGCCCGCTGCCCGCCCCGCCGGGGGCCTTGCGGGACGCCATCGGAGTGGCAGGTCCGTGCGGCTCCGAGGCAGCCGGTGAAGGTCCCTCCGCGTCCTTCTGCCGCCGCGCTGGGGGAGGAAGAAGCACAGAGTTACTGGAACCGGGGGAAGCGGCGACAGTGCTCTCCCGGTGGGCTGGAAGCAGCGGCCCCGCCCGTCCCCGGCGGCGCCCGGACTCTCCGCTCCCCCGCCCGTCCCTCACCGGCCGCTACATCCCGCGGGCGGCGGCGGCGGCGGCACCGGAAGCAACGCTGAGGGAACGGGAACGCAGAGCGCCGCTTCCGGCCTCGGGGCCACGCCCCCACGGGGGTCTATCCGGGGAATGACGCCCTATGATTGGATGAGATCGCTGTCTGTCTCTTTATCCTCCGTCCCTCCGGCCGCCGCCCGCTGCGATTGGTCGAGCCGCCTAGCTGAGGTGCCGGCGGGAGGCGCTCTGACCACGCCGCGCAGCTCTGTGGCTTGGCACTCGGCTGCCCCCTGCTGGCAGGGCGGGGGTGCCTCGGGGGGACAGAGCCCCGGAGGGCTCTGAGGCTGCCGTGACATTGATACCGGCTTCAAGTTGAATTATCTGCCCCCAGGATGAATTTCCTCACCTTTTGCAAACCTAATTCAACTTCTCCAACAGAAGAAGAACTTTGTGTTTCAAGCACTGAGTAAAGTCACATCAGTAAAATACATGCATTAGGCAGGCGAAGAATATGCTTTAGATAGGCGGGTTCATGTAAATTTTACTGTAGAAAAGATTTAACTTTTTACCCCTCGGTGTGCTTGATTTGGGGAAATCTCCTCGTTGCACCTGATGCAGAATAAATAATGTCTCCTGTTCTAAATTCCCTTTAACTCTTGAATCCCCTGTTTCATCCCTCCTAACATGACTCTGTGTTTAGAGAGCTCCTAAAGTAAGCAACAAGAGGGAAGAGACCCTGTCATCCATCTGGGATGTCCCTGTGTTCCAACAACCAGCAGCCCCCGCGGCACCACCTGCCCACACACTTGTCCCACGTGTGGCCATTGAGGGCTTCCACGAATGGCCACAGCAATAATCGATGGCCGAGGTCACACCAGCCTGGTGGGGCGGCTCGTCTTTCCCTGCCCACAGGTTTAATTTCCTTGGCTGACAAGAGCCGGAGACTCCCGGCTGCTGCCGGCACAATGGTGGATCCTGTTCCCCATCAATCATTCATGGCCTTGTCGCTGGAAGGGGTTTCTTGGGGGCTGCTGGAGTGGGAAGGGGGGAGGGATTTTCTGACCTTTGTGATGTTATCTAGGTGCTGGCAGCACCAGGGAAGGTTGGAGGTACCTGAGCCACCCGCTGTCCCCACAGGGTGAGTGGCATGGGGGCTGAAGGGCACACAGGATTTAGAGGGGACATGGCTTTGGAGGGGACGTGGGATTTGTAGGGGAAACGGGATTTGGTGGGGACACAGGGTTTGGAGGGGACACGGATTTGGACAGGAGACAGGTTTGGAGCTTTTTGGGGCATCACAGGAGATGATGGAGCTAGAAAATGATCTGGGAATTTTGGGAAGCTGCATCTTCCCACTTTCTGCTGGAGCTAGGGGGTCAAGTACAAGTTGGGGCTGGCTGTGGCCAGGGCTCTTCTCTCTCCTCCATAGGGACAAACGCTGCTGTGTCCCCTCTCCTGGTGTCCCTATGGGTGTCCTGAGCTGCATGAAGTACCTGATGTTCATCTTCAATGTGCTGGTGTTTGTGAGTCCACCTGGGCCCTATGGGGTGCAGGGTTGGAGGGAACCTGAGCCTGGACATCTCCAGCTGGCTCAGGGGTGGGTGACACCTGTCCAAGGGAGGGGACCAAGAGCTGAAGCATCCCCCATCCACATGGGGTGACATTTCTGTCTGGCTCAGGGGTGGGTGACAGCCATCCCAGGGAGGGGACCAAGCCTTGGACATCCCCTGGCCCCATGATCATCTCCTGACCTCCCCGTGCAGGCTGGGGGGACATGCCTGGTGGGCGTGGGAGTCTGGGTGGCTGTGGACCCAGCTGGTTTCCAGGACATCGTGGCTGCCAGAGCTGTGCTGAATGCAGGCGCGTGGCTGCTGCTGGCTGTGGGCATCGCCCTGTCCCTGCTGGGCTTCCTGGGCTGCTGCGGGGCCCTGCGCCGGAGCCGCCCACTCCTGCTGCTGGTGAGGGAGGGGAGATGGGTGGGAAGGGGCTGCAGGATGTGGGCAGGGGCACTGAGGGCAGGAGTCACGGGCTGGAGGGCGGTGGGGAGTGCAGGTGTTCCTGGAGGAGCCAGGAGCTGATGTTCCTCACCCTCAACACATCCTGCCATCTACTTCCCACCTTGTGAGTCTCAATTTGGAGCCCAGAGGATTTATAAAATCACCAAGTGGGATCAATTCTCTCTGAAGCCACTGGCTTGTCCCACATGGCATTTCCAAGATATCCCTACTGCTGGTGAGGGGCAGAAACGCCTATTTGAGTACCAACACCCCCATTTCTTCAGCATCCCCAGACCCTTGTAGATGGTGCTCATTTTTAACCCCTGCCTTGCAGCCACAGTGGTCAGAGATTTGCTATCTGTCCCCAGGAGCTGTACACACATCCCTGGTCTCAGGCATGCAGGGCACAGGCAGGGCTGGTGCAGAGAAGGGCAGGGATAATGTGAGCAAGCTGCTTGTGGGATCAGGCTGGTCTCTGACTCCTTCACCTGCTGCCTTACAGTTCTTCATCCTCGTCAGCCTCGTCTTCCTCATGCAGCTTGTCGGGGCCGTTCTCTTCCTGGTGCACTGGAAACAGGTACTGGCACTGTCCCCAGTGTCACCAGCCTCCCTCTGTCACACCATGGCCATGGCTCAGAGGCCACCAGGTGGGGACATCCTTCCCCTCAACCCCATCACCAGTATCACAACACAAACCTCAAAGAAGGTGGGGGGGGTCCACTGGATGCCCAACTCCCCTCAAAAGGAGCTGGTGCTGAGCAGAGTGGGAGAGGAACAGTCCCACCTCGGCACCAATCCCACAGGTCCAGCCCGAGCACTTCCTATCTGAGCTGAGGAGGAACTATGGTGGGGACGAGGGTGCCGAGGTCTTCTCCACAGCCTGGAACACCCTCATGGTCACGGTGAGCAGCTGGGAGGCTCCCAGGGGCTCGTGGAGCACACACAGGATCCACCAACGGTGACCAGGGTAATGGTGTTTCCCTTCTGTTCCAGTTCTCATGTTGTGGCGTTTTAGGACCTGAAGACTTTGGGAACGGCTCCCGCTTCCAGGAGCTGCACCCAGGGATGCCATGGCCACGGGCCTGCTGTGCCCGGGATGGAATTCTGCAGGTGGGAGAGCTCCTGGGCTGGGAGCAGTGCCAGGACAGAAGCCCTGGCTACATCCACGAGCAGGTATGGCACAACTCTGCTGTGACTGTGTCCCAGCCTCAGCCCTTCCCAGGCTCACAGAGCAGAGCATAAGGAACAGGAGCCTGGAACATTGCCTGGCAGTGGATCCACATTCCAGTGGCTCCCAAAGTCCTCAGCTCATCCTGCCCCACAGGAGATGCCCCCCACACCTCCTTATACCCTGGTTCCCCTCTGGGCTCCCTGTGGCCATGGGGAACTTGAGAGAGCCCCTCTCTCCTCTCCCTGCCCCAGGGCTGCTTGTCCACCTTCAGCAGGACTCTGCAGAGGTACATCTCCCTCCCTGGGACCTGCAGCTTGGCTGTGCTGGGCATTGAGGTAATGAGAGGGTCTGGGGACAGGGCAGGCAGAGGGTCCCCTCTTTGTGGCAGGGCAGTTGCTCAGTAGGCAAAGAGAGCACAAAGGGGCTTAGGTCTGTCTTGGGGTACGGAGCATGCTCTCTGCTGCAGATGGGGCAGGTGAAGGGACAGGAGAGGCTTCGTTTTGTTCCCCCCTGGGTCTCCTTGCCCTGGTGTCCCTGTGCAGCACCAGGACAGGTAGCTCAGGGCCCTTCAGGGGAACAGCAATGGCCCTAGGCCAGGGACACTCCAGTCACTCTCTGCTTCCAACCGTGGCCCAGCCCTGCCATGGGGCTGACCCTCTCCCACCTCCATCATTCCAGATCTTCGCCATGTTCTTCGCCTTCTGCCTTTACTACAACTTTGACTGAGTGGGACAGGGACATGTCTGGGGCTTTGGGAGCAGCCAAGGACACACAGCCTTTCCTCACCCATCGGAGATCAGCTCATCATTGAGCTTCATCACTTCCCAGGCACTGGGAACCTTCCTGAGTCCTGTCTCTGCTCCAGAGGTGGGCCTGGCTCACTTTTCTGGGAGCAGGGACAGGACATAGGTTAAATTCCCAGCAGGGAACTTGCAGAGCAAGAGGCTGAGCGCCTCATTTGCTCCTGCTGTGATCTGCCATCAGCCCTCATCTTTGGATCCGTGGAAGCACTGAGAATTGTCCTCCTTAGCCTAATCCTCTCATGCTCCCCACCCTGCACATTGCCGACATCCCACTCTTCCATCCACTCCCAGATCTCTGGGAATCCTTTGGGCTCTTCCTCAGCAGCCCTGAGGTGGTTGTCACTGACCACCTCCTGAAGTTAAAACAGAGCCAAGACACCATTCAGGTTATCCTAAATGGTCCAACTGGAACCTAACAGACTGCTCTGGAGAGTCAGAGTTGTAAGACTTGAGTTTAATGACTTAGCCCTTGAGGTTACATGGAAAACTAAACCTTTCCTGGGAAAGAATTCCCACCAGCTGGTTCTGACCTGTCTGCTGCTCGGCTCCTGCTCTCAGTTGGTTGTGAAAATAGAAACTGAACTACTTAGTGCTATTCCCATATCTCTGCAAGCTGGATGATTGGAAGCTGAAGCAGTGCTTCCAGTTTTCCTTTTCTTTTGAATATTCCAAAATCTTCACTCCACAAAATGGAAAAATAGATATAAAAGCTTTGTATTTTATTAATATAATAGAACTTTTCACAAAAAAACAAAAAAACAACCATGCCAAGGAAACAGAAACCCAAAGCCCTTCAAAGGCAGACTCTTTCCTTGTACCTGTGTGAAGGGAAGGGGACAGTGACAGCCCCAAAGAGAACAAAACTCCCTCAGGAATCTGGGCAGAATTTTTTCTCCTTCCGGCTGATGTTAAACCCTTTTCTTTTCTGCATGGTCGATTCACTGCTGGCGCTTGTTTCACTTTGGATGATTTTCTCTTCCATAGCCTTGGAAGCCTGTGATGACCCAAGAAATAAAAGAGCTGTGAATAATTTAATTTTACAGCCATTGGAATGCCCCATGTTCCAGCAAGGTCAGAGCTGACTGTACTCTGGCTCTTACACAGTGAGCCTTCATTGTTCTGCTCCCACTGCTGGGATTTTTAGGAAGCGAGGTGACAGGAAAGCAAGATAATGACTGAGCAGAGCAGTGGCACACACAGAGATGAGTTGCAGCGCTCCAGGGCTCTGTGTGTTGGGATGGTTTCACTCTGTGCCCTTCTGACAACCACAGTTAACTTGGAAATGGGTTCAGAGCTGGAGCCGTGCGCATGGCTGTCAGATATCCCCATCGCACAAAGGGTATTATCCAAATCAGGTGCAGAGAGGGACAGCACCTAGAGAAGGCAACTGATTTTTGGGTAGAGGTTTTGATCTGCTTAAGTGTGATTTATTTTTATGAAACTCATTGGTGAGGTGAGGGAGAGGAAAGGAGGCAGGAAGAGAGGAAGGGAGGAAGGCTGCACTCCACCAGGGAATAGGGAGACCAGTCAGTGAATGTATGAGCAGCTGGAGAACAGGTGCAGGTGGACATCAAGCACAGGAGGACAGGGAACACAGCTGAGAGAGAATAGGGCTGCAGGATCCCTGGGAAGGGTTTATCCATCTGTCCCTCCTCATCCTTGAGCAGCATGGCAGTTATTAGTGAATGAGCATGTTTAATTGGAAGGAGAGAATGTAATGAGCTTTAAAAAATATAATGAGATTAAATACAGATCCAAAACACAGAGCAGAAGGGGAGGAAGGAAAGAACAAAGCAACTGGGAAAGAGAAACTGAGACAAAAGGACTGCAGACTTTGAGGGAGCTACACCCACTGAGCAGAGCATAGTCCTTACCCTCAGCTGCCCTGCGTATTTCTCAGTCCACTCCCTGGCATTGAGCAGGAACAGCTGCTTGTTGTACTTGTACTCTGAGGACTAAATGGGAAGAGCAACACAAAGACAGAGATTTGATTGAATACATGTCGTCGAGAAGCTGGGACCAAGTCTGGCTTTAGGACTCCTAAACCACACAAAAACCGTAAGAAGCATAAAGTGTAAAATTCATTTAGTTTGCTTGAAGAACTCATGCTGCCATTTGCACTGAAGATAATGGCTTGAAGACAAGACCTTGACCATCTCTTCTGGCCTCAGCTGCCTCAGGGAAGCCCAGGGGTGCCCCAGCTGATCCAGGTCAGGCCACGCTCCTAGTATGCCAATCCAGAGCGAGTGGAGCAGAAGTTGAGCCTAAATCCAGCCCCTCACTCCCTCCCCACTTGTGTCCATGGCCAGGAGAGACGGAGAGGAGCTCACATACTATGTCGGCCATGAGAGGGTCGTCAGGGTTGGGCTCTGCCATCAGCAGCTGGATGGAGGTTAGCAGGGTGGAGATGTTCAGGGAAGGCCTCCATGCACCCTATAAGGAAATGGGATGAGAACAGCATCTCAGAGAGAGAAACCAGCACACGGCAGCCCAAAGACACCTCAGAAACCACAGCATTTCAACCCAATCTGCCCACAGTTGCCTTGGGACTTCTGACACCTAATGCCCCATGGAACACATCAGACCCACTCTCAACACAAGGCTCCAAGGAAGCCAAACTGACAACCAGGGCAGTGGTCATGGCTCCAAGGCAGCCAGAGCTCAAAGAGCATTTGGAAAAAGCTCCTAGGCACATGGTGGAACTTTGGGCTTGTCCTGTGCAAATCCAACTTGTGGCCCTAAAGATCCTTGTGTGTCCCTTCTAACTCAGGAGATTCCATGATTCTGTGGGCTGGATCTGTGGGCAACCCATTTTCAGACCTAATATCTTTTGACTCCAATCCTTAAAACCTTGGAAACCTATACAGAACAAAGAACATCATGTTCTGGCTCTAAACAAAGGAGATGCCACTCAAAAACTTCACTCTCTGCTCCCTGTAAATAAGTCAGGAGTAAACAGACATTCAATCAGGCTTTTACAAGGAGCAGATAAGGAGGTCATTATCCTGCCCAGGCTCACTTACCCACACTTGAGCACTATCTTACCTTTGGGGGTAACTTAAGAACATCCAGGCAAATCCTTCCAGCAGAGTCGATGTTGGGATGGTAGATCGGGGTCAGGAAGCGAATCTTTGGTGGCTCAAATGGGTACCTGAAGGCATAAGTGTTAAGAAACAAAAGCTATTGTTACATCTGTAGGCCAGTTGTTTTGCCACCCAAGCAATGTCATCATTTCCTCCTCCCAGCCTATGTAACACCCTTCCCCACAAATCTTTGGAGGCAGTGCTCTGCCTTTGCTGCTTCCAGCTGTGTCCGACTAGCACTTCCCTGGACAGACTTCCACAAGGGAACATCGTAAGAAACTTTGTACCAATGAACAAGCTCTTTCCAGAAAGCTTGAAGACAGTATGACGAGGCAAAAGTCTTATCATTTCACTTTTAGGTTTTTAATCACACATCTTTGATGTTCAATGCAAAATAAGTGTATCAGCCACTAGAAAAATTGCGTTCCTTAAAAAAGGAATCCCATTCCTTATCCCTCCCCCTTGTCAGGAGGATAAAGGAAAGACCCACATGTTAGCATTTCCAGCAAATACCTTTTATCAGTTTACTCGTATTTGAAAGCAGGACTACACCAACTACTTAATCAGAGAATCAGCCTGGTTTATGTGGGAAGGGACCTTGAAGCCCATTCTGTTCTACCTCCTGCATGGGCAGGGACACCTTCTACTATCCCAGGTTGCTCCAAGCAGTGTACAACTTGGCCTTGGACACTTCCAGACATGGGGCAGCCACCATGCAGGGCCTCACCACCTTCACAGGGAAGAATTTGTTCTTAAATAATCTAGCTAGATATTATTGCCCACTTACCTTTCAGGAACTATGATTTCCAGGTTGAATATTCCTTTCTCATATGGTGTGTCCACACCTCCTAAAATTTCTTTAAGAGCAAGATGAAAATACAAGAATTATATCACAATAAGAATTACATAATGGTTTGGGTTGGAAGGTACCTTCAAGATCATCTCATTGACAGTAGTCCCCACTCCCACAGTCACAGAGCTGCTCAGGTGACAGAATCATAAAATGTTAAGGGTTGGGAGGGAGCTTAAAGACCACCCAGTTCCAGGAACACCTTCCGTTATCCCAGGTTGCTCCAAGCCTCATCCAACCTGGATGCTCCCAGGGATAGGACAGCCACAGCTTCTCTGAGCAAACCGTGCCAGGGCCTCACTACCCTCACAGGGGAGAATCCAGGAATAAAAAATGTCAGCTTATGTGAATCCAGCTCCCTTCCACCACAATTGAAACTGAGGGCAGACTAGCCAAGGCATAGGCCAAGCTGTGTTTAAAGGAAAATAAAACCCCACACACAGCCTATAAAGCCCAGAGCAGACAGCAAGCACAGACCTAGCAACAAATTGCAATCCAGCCTTGCCTCTGGGAACCCCCAAGGTACGTACGTGCCCGCAGGTCATCAAGCTGCCCGTTCTGCCAGCAGGTGATGCCCGGAGGTGGCTCTGTGGCCAGGAGTGAGAGCTCCCTTGTCAGCCGCGAGGCTCTCTGCATGGTGCTGGAGCTCTGAGACCCGATTCTATTCCTTACAAACCTAGACTTTCAAAAATAGCGTTTTTGAATTTCAATTTAGACTGAGAATTTTTTTTGGCTAAAGATACGGGTTTTGAGCTGTTATCCTGATGTCATACCAGAGTCACAGAGAGGCTGAACCTGCTCCTGGAGCTCTTCTTGCACCTGCTGGATGAGGGGAATGAGACTCTTTATAATCCATCCTATCTCCTCAGTCCCCATCAGAGTCTAATAATCCCTGGGGTTTAACAAACCCTAATGAACTGGGAGGCCATGACCAGGCACCAAACCCCTTATGGGACTCTAACGTCTGCCCCAGGACCACCCATGTCCCTTCATGGTTAGGGTACTTGCTGCCCTGCCGGGGCCACACATCAGTGCCCCTTCCCACCCAAAGGCCCCATCTCCCCCTTCCTGTGCAGGGGAAAACCCAAAAGCTGTCTAGGGATGGGCCACTCGCTGCCACAGCAATGCCCTGACACTCCCAAAGCAGGGGTCTGCTCTGCCCCCAGACCCCATGAACAGGGACCTGCCAGTCCACTCTGAGAGGAACCTGGCTCGATAACCCACCACAACCCTAACCGCTCACCCTGAAGATGGGGGAACATCCCCATAGGCCCCCTCCAGGGATTACTGTTTCTTTCAGGCACCATTAACACCACACGGACTCCCCTGCCAGAGCACCCCTCAGTTTCACTGCACCCCTAGCCTAACTATCCCCATAGCAGAAGCGCTTCACCCCCCTCCATCAGCCTAATTAATTAGCCCCTCAACCTAATTACCCCCGCACACAGACAAGAGCTGCGCCCCCTTCCCACTCCCCAAGGATAGGAACGGCCTCCCACAGCCTCACCCCCGCAAGAGCCCTCACACAATCCCCTCGTAACGACCTCCACCCGCTCCGCTTACTAACTTCCCTCCCCACTTTAACCAAGTAACGCTCTACTCACAACTACCACGCCCCGGGCTCCCGGCCCCGTGAGGCGGCTCGCGGCGGGGGCTGGACTTCCGCTATCGCCCGGCAACGGGCGGACGCCTGGCAGACAGCCCCACCCCCTGGCCCGCTGCTCGGGCGCTGATTGAGCTGCCCCGGAGCTCAGCCCCGCCCCCACATTCGAATTGGAGCGCTGCCATTGGGTGAGCGCTGCGGGCGGGAACCCTCGCCCCGCTCCTTATTAAAACGCGGGGGCCGTGGCCTGAGGTTGTGGCGGGGGGTGTGCGGGAGCGGCACTCGAGCCGTTTTGGGACCTTCCAGATTCCGCCCCCCGACCTGAGGGTACTTCAGCCCTGGGCCGTCCCACCCTGAACCGCGTTAAACCTCCGCGGATAGGGGGTACGGCCTCGCTGGGAGCGGTCCTTACATAACTTGTCCATCCCGGCCGGCCTTTTGTAACTGACTCCGTGGGGCGAGGAACCGGCGCCGCGCCCGTCGGCACCACAGGAAGGAGGTAAAGGCGAGGTCTGGGAGCCACCCGAGAGGAGGTGGGGGGCCAGGCTGGGCCGTTCGCACCCAGCTGCTGCGGGGCTGACGCAGGGGCCGCATTCCCTCGTTCCCTCTTCGCCACTTCCCCGCCTGTCTGAGGAACCCGGGCAGGGGGTCCTGGAGCCCCAGCCCGTCTCCCGCACCCCACTTCCCTCCACCCTCTTTCCCATGGGTAGAGACCCTTGGTGGTGTTTCTCAACTCGCTGCAGGAGAAGCCCTCGTCAAGCCCCTACACTTCGGTGGGTTTGGGACTTATTTCCTACTCTGACTCAATATGTCATTTTCTTGCATCAAAGCTGTACCCAGTACCGTATTTACCACCGAAAGTATTCAAGCAGGAAAAAGAACCTAGAGGTTGGAATCAACAGTAGCCTCGGGTCTGGCTCAGTGTGGAGAATGGAATTATGGAACCAGATTCATGCAAAAAATGCATTCTTAGATCTCAGAATTGTTAACATTTTAAGAATTATTCTCAAGTCTGTCAAATCAGAATAACATTAAACAACGGTGATAATTATTCTGCTTTCCAAGCCCATACTGTGATTTCAGAGAGCAGGTGTGGGTCTGCTCTCTCCAAGTATCTGACACTTGTGTTTAACTGTTTTACTATTGCTTCTGAAGCAGCCAGGATATAGTCAAGGTGCATCTGTGTTTGGATTTGACAATAGAGAGTGCCCCACAGAGGAAATTAAACTGTTAAAAGTTTCTCTTCCGAGCTCCTAGGCCTTGGTCTGTCCCTGCCTCATCTGGCTCTGCTGGCTCCAAGGGCCAGTGGGACCAGAGAGGAGCTCCTCCTTCTCTCCTGGGAATTACAGGAAAGCCTGAGTGACTTAAACCATCTTTGATGCAGAATCCGCCTCAGTGCAGCTAATTATGGTATTTAGTGGTATTTAAACCTGGGCAACTCATTTCTCGATGCCTGTAGGAACAGGAGCAGCACACTGGAGTTTGTATAGTGCCACTGACAGCCCTTGCATCCCTCCAGCACCTCCCTGCCTGTGGAGAAAAATGCTCAGCAGCGAGAGAGCCGGGATCAGTGACTGTGTGATCTTGTCTATTTGGGGTGATGTGTTGTAAAGACCCTGTAGCGTCAGCTGAGCAGCCCTCAAGGTAAGGCCTAGTTTTTCTTGCTTTCTGTCTTGGTGTTCCTGTCCTAAAGTGCAAGGATGAATCTAGTCTGAGGTGTATTTTCTACCTGCCTGGTTGATTTTTGGGGAACAGATGTGATCCGGATGTGAGGATAGCCTTGCTGGGTGACTGGACTCAAGTCCCTGGTTCATAGAGAGGTGGAAGAGTAGGAGTGGATAAATCCCAATATGATGTCAGTGACAGACAGCACCTGCTCTGCCTTTTCTAGCATCCCAGAGGATCTTTCCCTTCCTCCTGACAGGACAGGAGTGTCCAAGGGTGCAGTTCCTTTCTGACGCCCCATATGGTGCACACAAGTGATCCCCCTCCCCATTCCTTCCCACCCAGTAGGTGATCCGAGTTCCTCACCCAGCCTTGACACCTCTATGGCTCTGGGCTCCCTCCCTCTCCAGTGAGCTCCAGCCCCTTTTAATGGAGCCTCTGCTCCTCCCAGCCTCTTCTAATGAAATCCCTGTCCCTCCAGCTCTGATTCCCCTGGTCCCATTTAGTGGGATCTCCAGAGCTGCCCTTAACCCATATCCTGCCCCCTGACCTGGGGCTTGCCCTGCCTGCCCTGTGCCCAGTCCCTGTTGTGGTGTAATCCTGTTCCGCACTGCTCCTGCAGGGATGCCACCACTGGAAGGGATGGGATGTGTCCCAGCCTGGGGACTCGTCTGGGGGCCGTCCCCTGGGCTGTGTGGGGCACTGGGCTCAGCAGTCCCAGCTGTGTGAGACCGAGGGGCACAGGGTAAGCGTGATCCCATAGGCTTCATGGGGCTGCAGGGCCCTGGATTTGAGGTGACCCTGCAGACCATGTGGAGCCACAGGGCTTGGGATACCCTCAAATACTGTGGGGGCCTTGGAGCCCCTGATTGGGGCAGTCCCTCAGTGAGGCTAGCTGGGCATAGGGTGCAGAGGACTCTTCCAGCATGCTTTTCATGGTTTAGCACCCAGAAATGCCAGCTGGGTGCTCCCCTGAGCAGCAGGAGTCACCTTGTTTTTCCGGTTCTCCCAGGAAGTGGGTGCAGGGCAGTGCCGAGCTGGGCCGCAGGGCAGGGCACCCTACACATCCCAGCCCTGCATTGGGCTGCACCCTGCACTTGTGAGTTTGGGGCCTTACTGGGGGGTTGTAACAAAGTGGGTTTGTCTGGGTGCTGCCAGTGCATGTGTTTGGGAACAAAGAAAATCAGATTTACAGAAAAGCTACTGGATGTGGGTTGAGTGGGGACAAGGGCTGAGTTTTCTGGTGCAGCCATTGATGAGGGAGTGAGTGGAGCTGTTTGGCTGGAAGAGCTGAGCTGGATTAAGGTTTCTTGTTTGCTACTTTGCTAATTCCTAATCTCTTAATTCTCTTCTGGGAGTAACGCTCAAAATTAGCAGCATGTGGGGACTCACCTGGGAGGTGGGCGTTGAACTTTCCCAATTTTCCATGGGAGAGTGAGTCTGGGAGGTGCTGCTGGGCTTGGTGCCGACACGAGGTGGCAGCTGGGCTCCTCCTTTGCTTCCTGGCATCTGCTGAATCCATTTTCCTGAACAGAGCAGCCAGAGTTTGGGAGCTGCTTTGCACACTCTACCCTGAGCCACTTCATCCTGAGACCTAAGGTCAGTGCTCCTGCCAGTCCTCTGAACTCAGCTGAAGTGGTTCAAAGGGGAATAAATGTATGAATCAAGAATAGTTTTGTGACATTATCACACCCAGCTCTGCTCTGGAGACAGGCTGGGAGAGCTGGGGGTACCCAGCCTGGAGAAGAAAAGGGGAGACCTCAGAGCCCCTTCCAGTGCCTAAAGGGGCTCCAAGAGAGCTGGAGAGTGACTTGGGACAAGGGATGAAGGGACAGGACACAGGGAAAGGCTTCCCACTGCTGGAGGGCAGGGTTAGATAGGATATTAGAAGAAATTCTTCCCTGTGAGGGTGGGGAAGCCCTGGCCCAGGCTGCCTAGAGAAGCTGTGGCTGCCCCATGCCTGGAAGTGTCCAAGGCCAGGCTGGATGGGGCTTGGAGCAACCTGAGCTAGTGGAAGGTGTCTCTGCCCATGGCAGGTGGTAGAATGAGATGGGCTTGGTGGTCCCTGCCACCCCAAACCAGTCTGGGATTCTGTGAAATCCATAAATTCAGATGTCTCCTACTAAAATCCCCTGACAGAGGGAGTATTGTACTAGATCTCTGATGAGCTGATTGCTCCTGTGGACCTCCTTGAAATCAGCTGATGATTTCCAGAGGGTTTGTTGACAGTCACATCTGTGGGGTTAAAAAGTGTTTGTGCACTAAATGGAGCTCTGGCAGCTCCATCTGTTTTGATTTCTTTCTTCTGGTGAGTGTTATTGGGATGTAATTTCATTGAGGGATTTAATTTAAGGATTTGAGTGACTCATTTGGGGCAGAGTCCATTCTCTGTGGAGCTGGGTGGTGATCCTGTTGCTGAATGGTGGGGCCAGAGGAGAGATTTGGTCTTGTTCCTGCTTTTCTCTCTCATGAAAACTTATCAAAGCAAGAGGTTTGTGGTAAAAACTGCAGAGGATTTTTTTTTTTTGAGCTCTATTTTGAATTGTTAACTGACCTTGTTCTTTATAGGGACTGGGTGTTCTGAAAGCTAAGGGTTCCCTTCCTCCTGTAGCCAGGATGCTGCATCGCACCATTCACCTTTTCCGAAAGGAGCTCCGGCTCCACGACAACCCAGTGCTGCTGGCTGCCCTGGAGTCCTCAGAGGTCCTGTACCCCGTGTACATCCTGGACAGAGCATTCCTGACCTCCTCCATGCACATTGGGGCCCTGCGCTGGCACTTCCTGCTCCAGTCTCTTGAGGATCTTCACAAAAACTTGGGCCAGCTGGGCTCCTGCTTGCTTGTTATTCAAGGGGAATATGAGACTGTTCTCAGAGATCACATCCAGAAGTGGAATATCACGCAAGTGACACTGGATGCAGAGATGGAGCCGTTTTACAAGGAGATGGAGGCCAACATCCGGTGCCTGGGCGCTGAGCTGGGCTTTGAGGTGCTCTCCCTGGTGGGCCACACCCTGTACGATACCCAGCGGTACGTGACTGCCCCAAACCCGCAAGTATCTCCAGGGAGATCTCTTTTCTTTTTAGAAGAGAAAAAGCCGAGTGTCTTGGCTTTTGGTTTAGAGAAAATTGGACTGGCTGAGGTGAACATGGTGCTGTTTGCTGGAGAAACTTTGTGTGTTTCTCTGTTGGAAGGAACAGCAGAGATTGTGCACAGGTTTCAGGATTTCAGCCTAAAGAGCTGGTTAACTTTTTCCTCTTGAGCAGTTTAATTCACCTAAAAACTTACTCTTTTAAACAGTGTGGAAGAAATTCTCTAACACGTTTAACAGGACTTGTAAAAGTTCTATTAAATGCGGTAAAGAATTTTTGGTGTCAAATTTTTTCAAAATCTTTTGAATCAACTTTCACTGCTGTCTGAACATACTTGGATCTAAGCTGTTACTCAGTGCTGAATGACTGAAATTGAAATTACTGTAATTGAATATTGAAATTACTAAGAAGGAAAATAGAAATAACTAAACCAGCCCAAACACTACAATTGTGCAAAACCCCTAAATTGTGTAAAGGAATGTATGTGTGTAACTTGCTGTCTTCAATTCAAGCTGTTTGCACAGCTGATTGCTCACAGAGGACAGTTATTTACTGCCCTGAACCTGTTTTTTTGTGACACCAGAGGCATCCCACAGCCTGCCCTCTGTCTCCTGGCTGTGTGTGGCTGTACAGGTGAAGCCATGGCTGGAGTCCTGATCCCAGTCTTGTTGTCTCAGGTCCTGAGAAGCTGGGACAACAACTTCTTGGGGTAGATGCTCTTGGGATAGATGTACATTCACTCAGGGGAATTTTACTTGTAAAATCTGTAATTTCCACATTCAGTTGCACTAATGGAGTTGCTATAGCCTGTGATGTCACCTTCCTGTCCACCAGCAGCTCCAGTTTCTTCTTTGCTTTCTGTTGTGTGAAAAGCGATTTTTTTTTTTTTTTTTTTTTTTTTAGGATTTTGGACCTAAATGGTGGGACTCCCCCATTAACTTACAAGAGGTTCCTTCGCATCCTGTCTCTGCTTGGTGACCCTGAGGTGCCTGTCCGTAACCTCACAGCTGAAGACTTCCAGTAAGTACCAGCCAGGGAGTGAGAATTGCTGGTCCTCTTTCTCTGTCCAAAAGAAGAGACAGGGCCAAATGATAATAATGCATTTTAGACATTTTGTTTTATTTCTGTGCATGGAGTGTTATTGGTTCTATATACAGGGGATGTGACTGTTGTGAGGAGGGAAGAACAGATGGTGAAATGGTCTGATACTCAGCTCTTTTGGTATTTGTGCAGCAGATTTCCCTCCATGTGGGACACCTCACAAAATTATGGTTGGATTCAATGATTTAAATGTCTTTTCCAACCTGACTTCTGTGATTCCATAAAAGTTTTAAGCTTTTGCAAGGCACCTTGAGAAAAGCTTTTAAAAGATGCCAAGTTCCTACAGAGGAATGCCTGGAGAATTTACTCAAAGGCATGCTCTACATTCCTCTCAGGATTTTGGACAGGAATTGGCTGAACCACTATAGTTTTATGCAGGAAGTTTGGTGGAATAATCATACTGTTCCCTCCTGGTTTTAAATCTCTCCTCCCTTCTGCTGTATGGGAAAGAAGGACTGAGCTTGTGTCTCCCAGGACTTGAGAAGAAGCTCAGAGTCGAGGATGTCTTGTGTTTAGCTCTGCATGAGGAGAGGTCAGTGATCCAAAGTGGGGTAAGACTGGAGCAGGAAAGAGCTGGAATGGGACTTCAGGGATTCAATGTCAAGTTCCTCCTGCATGGCCTCAGCTCAGTGCCACCAACCCAGGCTTGGGTATTCCCATCTTGGGGGAGTCCTGTTAACTCCTGAATGTTGTCCTCAGACAGTCTGACAAGACTCATGTAAGTACTGGTATATATAAGTTCCTATATTCTTTTTCTAGCACTGTTTTTTTCCCTTTCTTGCCTAATTTGTTTGTTTGGACTTTTAAAATTAATGTTGATGAGAGATAAGTGGTTCACATACTTCCCAGCAGGCCTGAGCTATGCCAGTGCTCTGAGAGCTGCACTGGCACCACCTCTGTAGGTGTGTGCAGCAGGGCTGAGCTCAGGTTTGTCCAGGTGAGTACAAAGATCTATTTATGTCTGAGTGCATTCATGGGTTGTGAGAAATCTCTGTACCACCAATACTTCCTTGGGCCTCTTCATCTGTGTTTTACAGGATGAGGGAGAAATACCAAACTGATGCTCTTCCAGCCTTATGGGGGCAGAGGTCTTGGGAAGCCTCAGCAACTGAGGCTGAGGAGATATGGGGGGGCTGCTTAGGGGTGTGGACTTGGGGAACCCCCACCTTGGTTAGGAACAAGCAGCCAGGGTGGCCCAGGCAGCCGATCTGCTTCCTTCCCTATGAAACTGAAAGAGAGCAGATTTGAATTAGATGTTGAGAAGCATGCCTTCTGTGAGGGTGAGGAGGCCCTGGCTCAGGTTGCCCAGAGAAGCTGTGGCTGCCTCATGCCTGGAAGTGTCCAAGGCCAGGTTGGATGGGGCTTGGAGCAACCTGAGCTAGTGGAAGGTGTCTCTGCCCATGGCAGGGGGTGGGACTGAATGGGCTTTAAGGTCCCATCCACCCGAACCAGTCTGGGATTCTGTGTAACCTCTCCTCAGAGGCACAGGTGCTGGAGTGGCCTTTGGAGGCAGCACCATAATTGTGTTTAGGGTCTGAGGAGGCTCTTGGTTCCCCCTTGGTTCCATCCGAGGGATGCATGTGACAGCTGGGAGCAACTGGAGCAACTGGGAGCTGTCTCCGAGCCTTGTGTAAGGGGATGGGAACTAAAAAGGGTCTGAGCTGTGGGTCTGCAGCCAACTGCTCTGAACACTGTAACTTGGTGGAACTGTTCCTCTTTCCCCAGTTCAGGCTAGAATTCCCTGAAGCAATTGCTGGATGAGCTTTTCTGCCCCGGCAGAGTACAGCCTGGTATTTCTGGCTGCGCTTTCATTCCCTGGGCTCTGGTTAGACCGTGACAGAGGAGACTTGGCATGTGCCAAGGACAGGGGCTGCCTCCCTCTCCTGGCTCCTGCTTCCCCTTTCAAAGAGCTTTCTCTCTCACCTCAGGAGATGTAGGGCCCCTGACCTGGGCCTAGCTGAGTGTTACAGGGTGCCTCTCCCTGTGGATTTGAAGATTTCTGCAGAAAGCCTTTCCCCATGGAGAGGAGGGGAGACTGAAGGGCTGCAGCGCCTGGAGCAACACTTGACTGACCAGGTCAGCCCTAATGGAACACAGGGGATGGTGGTGGCTCCAGGTGGGCTGAGGTCAGTGCCCACCTTGGCTTGGAGGAAAGTGGCAACTTGGGCTTGGGTTTTGTTCTCCTTGATTTCTGGGAAGCGGGAGTGTTTTCCAGGCATGATCTCAAACAAACCCCTGTGATAGTGAAGCCAGTTCCAAGAGCTTTCCTCTGTTTATTACTGGACATTTGTAACCTTGTGCTGCCTGAACTCAAATTTCTGTTTTTATTTCAGGGCTGGGTAACAAGTTTTACTAAACCAAGGACAATCCCAAACTCGCTTCTTCCAAGCACCACAGGCCTGAGCCCATATTTTAGTATGGGCTGTCTGTCAGTTCGGACTTTTTTTTATAGGTTGTCAAACATTTATGCTCAGGTAAGCAAATAATTGGTCCTAAGTAACCAAATGCAAAACTGTGACATGTCTGGCGTGGGAGGCAGGATTTAACACTCGGATCATCTTGGTAGAGACTTGGTATATCAAAAATTTCTGCTTTGTTAATGTCTTCTCACAGTGTCCCATGAAATTGTGAAGTGGCTTCATGTTGTGTGAAACACCTGTGAGTGTCTGCAGCTCTTCCCAATTAAGTTTTAGAAACAGGGTATTCATATTCTAAATTCATATTTTCATCAGGGACTGTAGTGACAGGACAAGGGGAAATGGCTTCAAACTGAAAGAGTGGAGTTAGATGGCATATTGGGGAGAAATTCTTCCCAGTGAGGGTGGGGAGGCCCTGGTACAGGTTGCCCAGAGAAGTTGTGGCTGCCCCTGGATCCCTGGAAGTGATCAAGGCCAGGTTGGACGGGGCTTGGAGCTGCCTGGGCTAGTGGAAGTTGTCCCTGCCCATGGCAGAGGGTGGAGCAAAATGGGCTTTCCAGTCCCTTCCAACCCAAATCATCCCATGGTTCTATGAATAGGGAGCAACTAGATCCGGGATCTTTTCCTGGGGAAGCCCAGGAAAACCTTCATAAAATTCAAGGATTTTAGTTTGTCTATCTGGTGGTACAAGCCCAAGTGCTAAGTCCTGCATTTTGGCCACAATAACCCCCAGCAACACTATAGGCTGGGGACAGTGTGGCTGGACAGTGGCCAGGCAGAAGGGGACCTGGGGACACTGATGGACAGCAGGCTGGACATGAGCCAGCAGTGTGCCCATGTGGCCAAGAAGGCAAATGGCACCTGGCCTGGATCAGGAATGGTGTGGCCAGCAGGACCAGGGCAGTGATTCTTCCCCTGTGTTTGGCACTGGTGAGGCCACACCTCGAGTGCTGTGTCCAGTTCTGAGCCACTCAGTTCAAGAAGGACATTGAGGGGCATGAGCGTGTCCAGAGAAGGGCAGCAAGGCTGGTGAGGGGCTTGGAACACAAGTCCTGTGAGGGATGACTGATGGGGCTGTTTAGTCTGGAGAAAAGGAGACTCGAGGGTGACCTCATCACTCTCTACAATCCCTGAAAGGTGGCTGCAGCCAGGTGGGGCTTGGTCTCTTTTTCCAGGTGGCAACTGACAGAACAAGAGGACACAGTCTCAAGCTGCGCCAGGGGAAATTTAGGTTGGATGTTAGGAAAAAATTTTTTACTGAAAGAGTGATGAAGTTCTGGAATTGTTTGCCTGAGGAGGTGGTGGAGTCACCATCCCTGGATGAATTTTAAAAAAGATTGGATGTGTCACTCAGTGCCATGGTTTAGTTGAGCTGGTGTGTTAGGACATGGGCTGGACTTGGTGATCTTGAAGGTCTCTTCCAACCTGGTGATTCTGTGGTTAAGGGAAGTTTTTGATCAGTTTATGCAGTTTTGTTTCTGGAAATCAACTGATTTTGTCTTAGACAAGTTTAATTGTAGCATAAAGCAAAACCACTTTCTGAAATCTTGTTTGACTCTTAAGAAAAAGTGAGCTTGAAACCAACCAAAGAAAACCAAGCTCTTCCTGAACCTCCATCTTAAGATTATCTCTTGAGACATGGCTGAGCTACCTGAATTCAGTTAACACATTAATGAACATGTTTGGCGTACGAAATCCCAGTGTGACACTGTTTAGGAAGGTAGATGGAGAATGTTTGAGGTAACACTGAGGTTTGTCAGTTTGGCTTTGCTTGGGGCCAGACAGTGTTACCTCAGATCTTTGATTTCCTTGACTTGAATGTTAAAGTGCCTTGAAACCAGTATTGTAGTCAGAATAATCTTTATTTTATGGGCCTGTCAGTCACAAAATGAGTGAGGCTGCAATGATATGTATGAACTGAAGCTGTCATCTTGTGTCTTTTGCAGGCAAAGCACCACTCTCTGCCCCCAGTGTCACTCCAAGGGCAGCTGTTATGGAGGGAATTCTTCTATACTGTAGCATCAGCAACCCCTAACTTCACGCAAATGGCTGGGAACCCCATCTGCCTCCAGATCTGCTGGTACGAGGATGCGGAGAGGCTCCACAAATGGAAAACGGTAATGAGGTGCATGGCCATAGCAGCTGCACTGGAACTTGCAGCTTTTGTCTTCTCTTGGTTGGTCCCTGCTGGCACTTTGAGGGGGTCTTGCAACAGTGTGACAGGCTGTGAGAGCTGGGCATCTTCAGCCTGGAGAAGGGAAGGCTCCAGGGAGACCTTAGTGTGCCTAAAGGGCACTAAAGGGGCTCCAGAAGAGCTGGAGAGGGACTTGGGAGAAGGGATGGAGTCACAGGATAAAGGCTAATGGCTTCCCACTGCCAGAGAGCAGAGTGAGATGGGATATTAGGAAGAAATTCTTCCCTGTGAGGGTGGGGAGGCCCTGGTGCAGATTGTCCACAGAAGCTGTGGCTGCCCCATCCTTGGAAGTGTCCAAGGCCGAGCTGGATGGGGCTTGGAGCAACCTGGGCTAATGGAAGGTGTCCCTGCCCATGGTAGGGGGTGGAATGAGCTTTAAAGTCCCTTCCAAACCCAAACCATCCAGTGAAAGCGGTGTATGAGGGGAGGGCTGATCTTCCTGTTCTGCTGCAGGCACAGACAGGGTTCCCATGGATTGATGCCATCATGACCCAGCTGCGCCAGGAAGGCTGGATCCATCACTTGGCTCGGCATGCTGTTGCCTGCTTCCTGACACGAGGGGACCTTTGGATCAGCTGGGAAGAGGGAATGAAGGTTCACTGCTGGCTTTTATTTTCCTCTGTTCTGCCTGGCCCTGAGAAACCATGCACAGCCTGAGTCTAGCAGTGGGAGGGTTCTGCTGAGCAGAGTTTCATTCTGAGCCTTCCTGTGGATCTTGGGGTTTATGGAATCTCTTGGTTTGTCACTCAGTGCAGTGGTGAGAGGTCAGTCCCTTCCCCAAATCCTCATGATTTTCAGATAATGAAGACATTGATAGAGATATGCTCAGTCTGTAGCAGGGCCCAAACCCAGAGTTTTTGGGTTGCTCTCTCTTCCTTCTGTCTTTGTGGAGAGCATTCACAGTATGCCTGTGAGGAGGCAGCCCAGGCCCCACAGTGCTGTGCTTCCAGCAGCAACCCGCACCCTTCACCTCCCAGACTGTTTTTGTTTAGTTTTTGCAATGTAGCTATTTCAGGGGTGTTTCTCTCTCTCTTCCCATCCCTGATGTGCAGGTGTTTGAAGAGCTGCTTTTAGATGCTGACTACAGCATCAATGCTGGGAACTGGATGTGGCTGTCAGCCAGCGCCTTCTTCCACCAGTACACGCGGATCTTCTGTCCCGTCCGCTTTGGGAAGCGCACGGACCCCCAGGGCAACTACATCAGGTCAGGGGACACCATCTCCCCAGAACTTCCCAAGCTCCTCTGACAGCAGGAGCTGATGAACTGGATCAGTTCGAAACACACCTACCTGTTAAACAGGGCTCATAGCAATGGTTTTGCTGAACTCATGAGGAAACTGAAGCATGGAGAAGCAGAGAGATACCTGTGGTTCCAAGTGATGACTGAGCAGGGCTTGTGCTCGTTTGTGAGCACTTGTTGCCTCCAGCACTGTGTTTGATCACCAGGCTGGCTCCTCTTTCTAAAGGATTTGGGTATAACTTCCCACAGCTTCCCTGGTTCCAGTCTGCACTTTGTTTCTTGCTTTTCATAGAATTCTGGGGTGGTTTGGTTTGGAAGGGACCTTAAACCTCATCCGGTTCCCACTCCCTGCTGTGGGCAAGGACACATTCCACTATCCTAGGTTTCTCCAAGCCTGGCCTTGGACACTTCCAAGGATGGGGCAGTCACAGCTTCTCTGGGCACCCTGTGCCAGGGCCTGCCCACCCTCACAGGGAGGAATATCCCAGTATCCTATCTAACCCTGCCAGCCTTTAGTTGCACACTCTAAAGGTTTTATTTTCTGCTCTGCATCCTCTGTTTCAGAGACTCATTTCCTTG
>JAWWMJ010000104.1:182781-194068 GCA_035047045.1 Vireo griseus
ACAATTTTTTAAAACTAGTTTGGTTTTTAAATTTATTAATGTTTAGGATGAAATGTCAGTGAAAATATTTTAAAACCTCCGTATTTTGGATGAAACAAAAACTGAAATAACGTTCAGATCTATTTATTCTATGCGGTAAAGTTAACTTTCGGAAGATACCACCTATGGAGGTTTGAGAGCATAAGCCTAATTCTTTTGTGGAGAATGAATCAGAACCTTCCCATCGATTGTAACATCATTATTAACATGGCACAGGTTGGTTTACACCTCTCTGAATGCATGAATATTTTCCTGCAGGATTATAAACCCCCCTATTATCCCTGTTTTGTAGGAAATATTTGCCTATACTAAAGAACTTTCCCTCCAAATACATCTATGAGCCCTGGACAGCATCTGAAGAGGAGCAGAAGCAAGCAGGATGTATCATAGGTAATTCACTCACATTCCTTACTAAGGATTTTCTTGCTGCTAACTATCCAAAATAAATATGTATGAGATGGCAGCATCACACTTCCAACACAAGCCATTTATCTTCTGAAAATGGATGAGTCCAACAGCTTCTCTTCTGTTCATTCTACATTAACTATTTTTTATTGCAGTCTCATTTCAGAGTACATATTTTTGCCTTAACTTTATGTCCTAAAATTCTTGGATCACTACAGGCTTTTGCCTTTGAATTTATCCATCTTGGATGCCTGGCTGCTTTAAATAGTATCAGAGCATCTTGTGCTTTTACTCCTGCTCTAACACATCTTTGAAGGCTCTTATGTCAAAGTGGGAGCTCTTCTCTTTGAGGGAGAGGATTAGGCACTTCCATTTAAGAAAAGCTGGAAGTATTTCAAATCCAGGGACATGTCCTTGCTGAGTCCAGTAAAGGCTCTGTCTCTATGCTGTCCAGGTCAGGATTACCCCTTCCCCATGGTGAACCACAAGGAAGCCAGTGACCACAACCTGCAGCTGATGAAACAGGTCAGAGAGGAGCAGTACAGAACAGCCCAGCTCACAAGAGGTGAGAGGTGCTGCAGCACCCATGTTCTCTGTGCTGTGACACACAGGCTGTCTCCAGGAACCCAGGGCTCTGGGGTTTCGCTTTGGGTGTTTTTCCCGGATGCTTTTCCTCTTTAGATACCAACATCATGCACAGCTCTTCTGGTTACTGTTAAAACGCTGTCCCAAGTGGAAGAACAAGAGTTTTGAATCTTTTCTTCCTTCCCTCTCCCCTTGGAGCATCCTTCTGCCTGCTGCAGAAATGCCTTCCCAAAACCAGATCTTCTCCACTTGCCCGGACTCCCCAGCCCCAGGGTGGCTGGGTGTATCTCCAAGGTGCAGAAATCTCTGCAGCTCTGTCCATGCCTCTTGTGAACCAGAACATCCTTGTTTGTCATTGGTATCGTGATCTGCCCTAAGCCATAGCAGAGACTGAGATTCCCACTGAGCACAAAGCTCTAGAGAGGTGAGTTGTTCCAAGAAATTTACCTTTTGGCCTGTTTTTTTGTATTGCTTAACCCTATGGATAACAAACAGGTAGTTATCAGGCAAAGCTAGAAGACTCAAACTGTGCTGAACCTGAAGTAATTAATTAATAAGGTATTTCTAGTCATACAGATGTCACTTTTGTCACCTGTGCTCTTAAAATTGAAATCCCAGAGCTGAGCTCAGAGGAATCCTTCACAGTAAAACATGGAATCTCAGCTTGGTTTGGGTGGGAAGGGACCTTAAAGCCCATCCAGTTCTACCCTCTGCCATGGGCAGGGACACCTTCCACTCTTCCAGGTTGCTCCAAGCCCCGTCCTACCTGGCCTTGGACACTTCCAGGCATGAGGGAGCCGCAGCTTCTCTAGGCTTCATGTGCCAGGGCCTCCCCACCCTCACAGCCAAGAATTTCTAATATCCCATCTAACCCTGACCTCTGGCAGTGGAAAGCCATTTGCCTTTGTCCTGTCCCTTCATCCCTTATCCCAAGTCCCTCTCCAGCTCTCTTGGAGCCCCTTTA
Organism: Vireo griseus; assembly: GCA_035047045.1. NCBI lineage: Eukaryota > Metazoa > Chordata > Aves > Passeriformes > Vireonidae > Vireo > Vireo griseus. Next base: position 184,775 of record JAWWMJ010000104.1, read on the forward strand.
GGAAGGGTCTCTTAAGGTCTCCCTGGAGCCTTCCCTTCTCCAGGCTGAACATTCTCAGCTCTCCCAGCCTGACTCCATAATGGAATTTAAGTGACAAAATACCTTTTAACAGTGGACCACAGTAGCCTCTCTCTATTTTATAGAAACCCAGCATGCAGCAGCTGACGGGAGCCTTAACTATTCCTTCCTTCACTGCTCTGGTCTGAGGGAATTAATCTTTCCAAACCCTGGAATGGATACCTATGAATGTATCCAAGAGGTCTCACACTGGAATAGTACAGATATAACTGCTGTATGCTGGCAGTTCTTCCAGCAACCCTGTGATACCAGGGACTGAATGTTGCTCCCAACATGCTGCTGGAGATGGGTAGAGCCAAAATCTTGAAAGTTCCTAACTCCAAGTGTTATCCCAACACCCAATGCATTATGAAAACCAGCTCGTAAAGGTGAGCAGATGTTGGAATAGAATAAGGGCAAAGGAGTTGGATTGGGCTTGGAGCAATGGGGAAGGTGTCTCTGCTTATGGCACAGGGTGGAACAAAATGAGCTTTTAGGGCCCCTTCCAACCCATATCCTGGGATTCTGTGATTCTTGTTGTCTATGAACAGAAGCATTTTCTGATACTTTGTATTTTCACCTGACTGAAGTCAGAGAATTTGCAAACTTCAATCCTTCTTCCCTTCTTTCTGTAGATGATGCAGATGACCCCATGGAAGTAAAGGTAAAATGTGACTACTCTGAAGAAAACATTTCAAAAGGAAAAGTGGCCAGGATTACAGAATAAACTGAAATTCCCTCAGGGGTCACCTGCTGGGAACCAGAAAAAGGCAAGGGGGGAGAGCTGGGGGCCAGATGAGCTGGACAAAACACTATCCTCTGTACTTTACCCTGCTAATGGTTCTTCTTGCTTGTGACCTGACCTCAGGACAAGCGTTGGATCTTGAGTAGTGTTAATGCAGTTATTTTGGATGGAATTGTTTATCTTTGAGTGGCTTCTGGACCATTGGTTGAAGCTGTTGGGTGAATGCAAGAGGTGCCTGGTAGTGGCAGGTCCCGCTGCTGCAGCATCCTTCAAATCTGTGTGTTTCGTGTACCTGTGTAAATAGATTTTGTGATAAATACTCAATGTCAGAAGACCACGTGCACATTAATGTGGTCGCACATTAGTATTAAGACCTCGATTTCCTTGCCTTCTAGAGACAGACTTAAGGGTGTTTAGATTATTTATTTTAAGTTCTCAGTTTGTGATTGTAGTCTCCAGTTTGGGGACAGTGCAGAGTACAGCCCCTTGTACTTTGTGTATAGTTTTTAAGTCATAAGTAGGAATTATTATGCATTTTGAGGATAATGTTGAAAAAATCTCACTAAATTAGGGCAAATAAACAGCTTTATCACCATAATTCTCCTCCTTGGCTAATTCCTCTAGAACTGCAGGGCAGAGATTCTGTCATGTACCACATGGAAAAATTTCCCTTCCCACTGAAATGTGATGTTGTGAACTTTGACAAGACTGGATTAGTCAATTATGGTTGGGGGTTTGAGAGTGGGAGAGCGCAGTGGGATTTTCATGGCTGCAGGTAGTATTTTGGCTTTGGAAAGAAATAAAACTTATTTCTGACATGAACAATGCAAGGGCTCTGGAGCAATCTGTTATCACGATTGATATCTATTGGAAACTGCAGGATCTTTCAGTGCTGCTGGAGGCCTGCAGGACCTGTCAGGGTGGAGAACGCTGGCAGCAGGACAGGGAGGTGTAAATACAAAGTTGCAAGGACCCTCCTGCTGCTCCAAGCCTGCATCAAGCTCCTGGAGATGCTCATGTTCTCTGACACTTCAGCCTTCCAGCAAACCTAATGGCTTGCAGGGATGACCAGAAAGAAAGGCCTCCTGCCTCCCCCTTTATGGAAGGTGGAATTCCAAGGTCTTGTTTGTTTCTTTGGAGAGACCTGCTGCTCTGAAGCCTCTTGGCATCCCTCTCCTCTGTCACTGAGCTCCTTGCCGTGCCTGAAGGGATTTACAGCATCCTTGAAGGGATTACACCCATCCACAAGAAGAGCTTGAAGAAGGATCTGGGAAGCTCCAGACCTGTCAGCCTGACATCAGTGCCCAGTGATGTTCCCATTATGGAACAGATCACCTTGAGTGCCATCACACAGCCCCTACAGATCAGACCCAGCCAGCATGGGTTTAGGAGGGGCAGGTCCTGCCTGACCAACCTAATCTCCTTGTATGACCAGGTGACCCACCTGTGGATGCTGGAAAGGCTGCGGATGTGTCTGCCTGGACTTTGGCAAAGCCTTTGATAGTGTCTCCCACAGCATCCTCCTGGAAAAGCTGCAGCCCACAGCTTGGACAGGAACACTCTTCTCTGGGTTAAGAACTGGTTGGATGAGCGGACCCAGAGAGTGGTGGGGAGTGGTGCTGCATCCAGCTGGTGGCCAGTCACTGGTGCTGTCCCCTGGGGGTCAGTGCTGTGGTCAGTCCTGTTTAATATTGATGACCTGGATGAGAGGATTGAGTCCACCATTAGTAAATCTGCAGATGATACGAAGCTAGAAGTGAGTGTGGATCTGTTGGAGGGCAGGAGGGCTCTGCAGAGGGACCTAGACAGGCTCAGTAGATGGACCAAGTCTAACAATGTGAGGTTTAACAAGTCCATGTGCAAGGTCCTGAACTTTGGCCATAAAACCCCCTACAGAGCTACAGGCTGGGGACTGTGGCTGGACAGTGACCAGGCAGAAGGGGGCCTGTGGGGACTGACGGACAGCCAACTAAACATGAGCCAGCAGTGTGCCCTGGTAGCCAAAAAGGCCAATGGCACCTGGCCTGGATCAGGAATAGTGTGGCTAGCAGGACTAGGGCAGTGATTCTTCCCCTGTACTCGGAACTGGTGAGGCCGCACCATGAGCACTGTGTCCAGTTCTGAGCCAGTCAGTTCAGGAAAGACATTGAGGGGCTTGAGCATGTCCAGAGAAGGGCAACAAGGCTGATGAATGGTCTAGAGCACAAGCCCTTTGAAGAATGGCTGAGGGAGCTGGGGCTGTTTAGTCTGGAGAAAAGAAGGCTCAGGGGAGACCTCATCACGCTCTACAATCCCTGAAAGGTGACTGTAGCTAGGTGGGGGTTGGGCTCTTCTGCCAGGTGACCAGTGACAGGATGAGAAGTCACAGCCTTAAGCTGTGCCAGGAGAAATTTAGCCTAGATATTAGAAAAAAAATTCTTCACAGAAAGAGTGGTTTGTCATGGGAATCATCTGCCCACGCAGGTGGTGGATTCACTGTCCCCGGAGGTGTTTAAAAAAGAATTGATGAGGCACTCAGTGCCATGGTTTAGTTGATAAGGTAATGTTAAGTCACAGGTTGGACTCAGTGATCTCAAAGGTCTTTTCCAACCTAATTTATGCAGTGATTCTGTGGCTGTGGCCTGGCCCCAGTGCAGGGGCTCCAGGAATGCAGAACTGGCTCCTGCCTTGTGTTTCAAGGCATAGTCTTTGCCTTCAAGCTGTAAAGGGGCTGGTCTTATTTCCTGAAATGTCTCTACCTTGAAGTGTTTTGTGTTCCCTGAGCTTGAGTGTGTCCTGGGGCTGCGTAGTACAGCATAAATTGTGGGATCCCAGACTGGTTTGGATGGGAAGGAATCTCAAATTCACCCAGTCCCACCCTCTGCCATGGCAGGGACACCTTCCACTATTGTGGCTCCAAGCCTTGTCCAACCTGGCCTTGGACACTTGCAGAGATGGGGCAGCCACAGCTTCTTTGGAAAACCTGTGCCAGGGCCTCCCCACCTTCAAGGTCTCTGGGACTTCTGTTATTGCAAAGTAGTTTCATGGTCTGGTCTGTGGTTGGAAGGAGCAGGACTTGGCCTGCAAAGGAGCTGCTGTGAGAGTAGGAGCTATGTTTGAGCAAGAAACAGCAAGTGCGGTTGGAGTCTGACCTCTGCTTCTGGCTGACAAAGTAGCATTGGAGAAGTTTCTGAAAGAAGCAAAATCATGGAATCACAGAATTGTTGAGGCTGGAAAAGCCCTCTAAGGTCACCAAGTCCAAATGTTCCCCCAGCACTGCCATCTACACCGATAACCTGTGCTCCCAGATGGCACATCCACACAATTTTTGGACACTTTAATGGGTGGTGACTCCACCACTGCCCCAGGCAGCCTTGCCATGGCCTGACCACCCTTTCCAGTAAGAAAGTATTTATAATATCCACCCCAAACCTCCCCTGGTGCAACTTGTAAAGTCTTGTATTTTCAGTGCTGAACCCTCTCCTCCTGTCCCTGTTCCCTGGGAGCAGAGCCTGATCCCCCCCTGGCTGCCCCCTCCTGTCAGGGAGTTGTGCAGAGCCACAAGGTCCTCCCTGAGCCTCCTTTTCTCCAGGCTGAGCCTCCCCAGCTCCCTCAGACTCTCTTGGGGCTCCAGACCCTTCCCCAGCTCTGTTCCTTTCCCTGGGACAGGCTCCAGTCCCTCAAGGCCTTTCTTGGGGTGAGTGGCTCAAAACTGACCCCAGGACTGAAGGTGGGGCCTCACCAGTGCCCAGTGCAGGGGGACAGTCCCTGGATGGTCCTGCTGGACACACCATGGCCAGTACAGACACCCCCAGGTCCTTTTTCCCAGCAGCCACTTGGGAGGACTGAGCTGTTTTGTGACCTCATGGCCAAGACATTTGCTCTGTAAAAACTAATTACTGGCAGAGTGTATCTGTCTCCACATCTTCTTCTCTGCTGAGGGAATCTGACCTTGGAGGCAGGAGGATTTGATGTGGAATTGTTCAGATATTGACCCATCAAAATGCACATGATGCAGATTTCTGAGTTCTGGGGTATGGAGACAAGTGATGGCATTTTTGCTGGGCATTTCTGGCATGATCCAAAGCCACTCTGGCTGCATTTGGGTCAGCTTGGGTGCATTTATTATAGGAGGGAAAGGTGTCTGATGGTATCAATTCTGTTTGATTTTTATTTTTTTTTTTACCACTCCTGGCCCTCCCTTGACTTCCTCACCCCTCTCCGACATGCCCAAAGCTTCTCTCTATGCCCAGGTGCTATTCTTTCTCATTTTTGCTTCTTTATGGGGCTTATCTTGTAAAGTTTTCATTGGGGGGGTTTGTGAATTGGGCCTTTAAGTGTCTTTTCTGATCTTGTTTCCTTTGGTTTGAGTCACTGTTGGTGGAAATGAGAGTGAGTCATAATTAAGTCACCTGTTGTGGGTCACTTGTGCTCCAGGGAGCCTTTCATGGAATCCCAGATAGGCTTGGGTTAGAAGGAACCTTAAAGCTCATCCTCTTCCACTTCCTGCCATTGGCAGGGACACCTTCCACCAGACCAGGTTGCTCTAAGCCCTGTCCAGCTCAACATTTTCAGAGCTGCTTTAGTGTTTTGCTAGCAGTGGGGTTGATGAGCCATCTGCCTTCCTGGCTGTTGAGGAAAGTTTCACTGCTCATCACAGGGCAGAGCTCCTGGGGGACTGCAGGTCCTCCTGAGGGGCAGCTCCAATCTCTGCTCTGTGCCAGGGACAGGAGCCAGGGAAGGGCTGGAGCTTGGGGAAAGGTTCTTCCCACAGAGGGTGCTGGGCACTGCCCGGGCTCCCCAGGGAATGGTCCCAGCCCCGAGGCTGCCAGAGCTCCAGGAGCGTTTAGATAATATTTCTAGGGGTGCACAGGGTGGGATTGTTGGGGTGTGTGTGCAGGGCCAGAGGCTGGACTGGAGGATCCTTGTTGTGGGTCCCTTCCAGCTCAGGAGATTCTGTGATTCTATTCCTCCAATTGCTTTGGCAGAGGAAGGTGACCAAAGCAGCTGCTCCCAGGACAGTCTTGGCCAGGTTCTCCCTGCATCCTGCCATGTCACACATGATGGTGACAGCAGAGCTTTTGGAGTGGTACTGGCTCTGCAGCACCGCGATGTACCTGAGGACAGGACATGCCATGATGGTCCTGCTCCCTCTGTCCCAGCTGCAACTCCACCTAAGTGTTCTTCCCTTGCTGGAAGTCCCTTTGCTCTCAGGCACATGGTGCGATTCTTAGGGTTGTCCTGTGCAGACATAGGAACTGGACTCGACAGGTCCCTTCCAACTATGAAATTCTGATTCTATGATTAATAACGTTCACTAGTTTAACCAATTCCACTGGTTATGTTGAAGAACTGAAATCACAGGCTGAAAATAGGAACAACTATATAATCTTGACCCGGAAGGCTCACTCCTGGATAGTGACAGCTGGATGTTTGCCAGCAGTGACAGCAGAGGGAAACCCCACCCCTCACCTCAATATGGTCTCTCCAAGGCATGCGGTCTGCTGTGCTCTGGCTGACCCTGGTGGTGCTGTACTTCCAGTGCTGGAGCATTTGTGTCCCAACACCTTCCCTTCCACAGAGCAGAACGTCAAACAGCCCTCCCTAGCTGGGGGTGATGCAGCAAAGAGCCACCAGGGAGATGTGGCTGTAGCTGACTCTCAAACTGGAACGACCTCTCCGTGCCTCTGATGGCTGATCCTTTTGGAAATAAACCTGTTCGCTGCAAGCCCAATGCACTGAGCCACAGCTCCAGCTGTGCCTCTGGTGCTGTCCTTGAACTTTCACCAGCTGGAGAGAGAGGAAAGCAACCTGCCTGTCCTTCAGTCAACACCGTCTTGTTTAGGATGGATGTTTATGGGAGAAATAGCTGAGGTTTAGACTGATTGGGTTTTTCTGGATAACTAAATTATATTTTTTCAGGCTTCTGCTGATACGAAAAGTTCTGGGTAGTACTCTTTGATATAAGTTTAATATAGTTTTTTTATAAAATCTTCTGAGTTTTTATATCTAAAAAAATATTTTGTCTGAGCTAAATCTAAATCCTTTCCCAGATCTAGACTCTAAGACCACAGAAATTTGTATCCTAATGTTTTTCATAACATTACACTGTTAAGTGAGGTATCACTTTTAAAAATGAGATTTTGAGTTCCAAGTAATTTACTCCTTATTTTATTGGGTTCATTAACAGGAACAATAATTACCCCTCTGTGCAGCAAACACTGGTGGGAGGCAGTGGAGCCAAGGCAATGGAGCCAAGGCATAGGACTTTTGCCCATGACTTTTTTTTTTCATGGTCCAAATTGTCCTGTCCAAATTGCAACTTTCTTACTCAACTGGTTTTTCTTAATGCTGAAACTTCAAGCACGATGGTGGTGGATCCTCAAACTGTCCATTGGCATTTTAGACTTGGGATTTTTAAATTTTAATTCTTTGTGGTTGACTGGAATTGAACAAAGAAATACCTTGTACAAATAAGCACTATGACCCAGGATTTGGTGGGTTTTGAATAGAATTTCAAACATTCATTTGTTCAATGTCTAGAAATCAGATGTGGAAGGTAAAATTCTTGTGAACCCTCATGAAGTCCGATTATAATTAAAATAACGGAATCATGGAATCTCAGCCTGATTTGGGTGGGAAGAGACCTTGTCCCATCCCCTGCCATGGGCAGGGACACCTTCCACTAGCCCAGGTTGCTCCAAGCTCTGTCCAGCCTGGCCTTGAATACTTCCAGTGATCCAGGGGCAGCCACAGCTTCTTTGGGCACCCTGTGCCAGGGCCTCCCCACCCTCATAGCCAGGAATTCCTTCCTATATCCCATCTAACCCTCCTTCTGCCAGTTTTTATGGTTTAAAAACCTTAAATTAAGTTTTTCTATGTCCAATGCCAACCCTACCTTTCCAAGCTGCAAACTGGCAGTGAATTTAGCCAGTCTTATTACTTTATATATACAAATTTGCTTTACTTGGTGGAAAATATGAATTCAGATGTGTTCCCAAAGAGGTGGAGTCCTGCCCTTGCAGGACAGGTATGGCTTTGCTGACTCAATCCTGAGAACTGTAAACCAGTTTATGATTGATGTAGCATGGATTGAATAGGGAGCCAATAGTAAAGTCTAACTCAGCATCATTTGGTGCTTTCAAGACTCCAGATGAATTTTGGCATCAGTTCTGTTACAGCTCCATTTTCCATCTCGTGATATCTCAGTAGCACCAAGTTTGACAGGAGCAAGTGTTCACAACATCCCTGTTGACAGGCAGTGGATGCATCTGTCTGGCTGCTTTTCCAACTGAAGTGTCAGACCAAGGAGCCAAACAACACTCTTGAAGAGCAGACTGGACCAACATCTGACAAATAGCTGATCAGCTCTGCACAAAAGTCTCTGCTGACGCCAGACCTCAAAGTCAAACCCAAAGGATGCCAAATGAACAGGCAGGAGAGGAGACAGCTGGAATGTTTTCTCCCCAAAATGTTTGAAGCCTGTGGCTCTGGTTGGCAATTTAGAGGAAGCTGAGTTAGACCTTGCTCAACATGTTTGGATTCAACATGAGGAAAATGTCCTGACCATGGAAAAAAACAGAGAGAAACTGTTAGCCTGGCATCTCATAAATGAAGAAGGCAAAGATCGACTTCCAGAGACTGGAGGACTTTGCCAATTCGAAGGGAACTTGAAAGACTTGGTAAAAATTACACAAATCTGAAGGAATTTGAATTTTCCAGGAGCACAGCCAGCATCCCCTTGCTAAAAGTACCGGCAGCAAATACTGCTGGCAGACAGCGATCCTGGGAAATAGCAAAAACTTATTCCCAAAGCCTTTACTTTTCTGTCTGGGACAGGTGATGTCCAGAACATGCTGGATACTATATTTCCAGTTGAGTCAGACACCAAACCTGGTTCATATTTTAGGATTAGGATCCAGGTGGGAAAAGAGGAAAATAGGAGGAAAAGCTTTTCACTGGGTAGAATGAGGTGCTCTGCTGAGGCACCCGGAGAGCTGTGTCCAGTTCTAAGCCCCTCCTGGAAAGAGAAACATTGAGGGGCTGGGTAATGTCCAGGGAAGGGAATGGAGCTGGGGAAGGATCTGGAGCACCAGGAGTAGCTGAGGGAGCTGGAGGGTGTCATGACCTATTGGTTGGTTCATTGTAAATCCTCATCAGGCTGAACAAAGACCAGCGAGCACTTGTGCTTTTATTGTACAGTTGCCTCAACTCCAGCAACCAGCCAGTTGAGTATAGAGTATAGCCAACAAGCTCTTGAATTTTTACAATGCACTTCCACAGGAGTGGTGGCTACAAACCCTTAATTTTGTGCAGTTCACTTCAATGAGTCCTCAACACCCACACGAAATTCCTCAGAGGAGCTGGCTCGCAAGACACAGTGCCACTACTCAGTCTTCCCACTCCCACAACCAACTTCCATACAGAGCACAGGATCTAGGTGTTTGGATCGACAGGAAGCTGAACATGAGCCAGCAGTGTGCCCAGGTGGCCAAGAAGGCCAATGGCATCCT
>JAWWMJ010000104.1:199608-214210 GCA_035047045.1 Vireo griseus
GGAGTTGTGCAGAGCCACAAGGTCCCCCCTGAGCCTCCTTTTCTCCAGCCTGAGCTCCTTTCCCAGCTCCCTCAGCTACTCCTGGGGCTTCTGCAGCCCCTTCCATGGCCCTGTTCCCATCCCTGGACTCTCTGGGACAGTTTTACTGATCAGGTCCCTCAGTATGATCATACCACGTAAACATGACTGTGCCGAGTTATCCTAGCTGCACTCATACTGAGGAATTTCTCTAGGCTGCCCAGCTCTCCATGGTTCCATTCCTGATTTACGCTGGGGAGTTCAGCAGGCCTAGGGATGAATTTTGGGTGATTTCTGAGTCCCGAGGCTGCCGTGGAATCCACGTTGGGTGTTTTTGATGGTTGCAGATTCTGCCAGAGGTTTTGTGGCTGGAGGAGGATCTGGTCATGGATCAGGAGAGCTGTGGTTCATAATAGAGCACAGGGAGTGTTTCCTGGCAGTTTGCACATCCACAATTGTCTGTACTCCAGGGAATATTCCACAGTGGATGAAAGAGTTCCCAGAAACAATTACTGTAAGACAGAAAGTGTTTTTTCCGCCATTATTGAAAGCTTCTGGTTTAGGATAAAACCTCATGTCATTAGAGATGGCTTGAACTGAAATTCTGGTCAGGATTCCTCCAAATCAAATTCCTCTTGATTTCCTTTAGATTATGATAATGGTAATAATAACGATCATTGTATATGATGTAGATTATATGTTACTATATGTTTAGTATTATCATTACTATTATTATTTTATTACAATTTTCAGATAATCCATGGAATGAATGCAGCTATGTAAAATAAATATATATCAACTAAAATCAATTAATTTTACTTTGTCCCTGAGTGCACGTTTCCAATTGACAATAAATTATTACTTAGCCACTTCCTGGATTCAACTGAACCCATTAAAATGAATTCCGTTGGTTCTCTGGAGTGACCCATAGTCCCTGGTTATTTATTCATATTTTTTGATGAAAGTTGTGCCTAAAGGAACAGCTAGAAGTAAAGGCAGATGGGAAAGTAGCTCATTTCTTCCAAGGGGGATTGTTCCTTTTGATGACTTTGCGGGAAAATTGAGCAGTCTGTCTCTTTGATCTCCACTGATGTGTTTTTTAATGGCACAGTCAGGATTTCTGTGGGAATCATGTGCTGGTGGTTGCACTGGATTTGGTGAATGAATCTATTTGGCAGAAATAAATATTCCTATTTCCTGAAAATATTCAAAGGATGTTTTTGTTAATGCAAGCATAAAGGAGAAAGGTAAATGTTTAAATATTCAGTATGTTGTGTTTTGTGCTGCTTACTGAGAGTAATATACAGGGAGAGAATTTAGACAGTAAAACTGGTGTGTCTGGTCAAGAAAACAGGAATTCTGGTAAACTGAAGGAAATGTAAATTATTCTTTTTATTTTTCTGTCTTGAAATCAAGTAAGTAAAGAAATAAATCTCCCAGTTTCTTTATGTTCTCTCTGCTTTCCTGCCTTCCTTAATGCCACATCCATAGGGAGGTGTCGGTGTTGCCACACACACACTGTTCACCAAAAGAAATCTCTTTTATGGGTCAAAAAAAAGTCATCTGATTGACAGATCCTTCTGTGAATGTCACAGAATTTTATTTGGTTGTTTTTATTGAATTTGATAATTTCTCTGGTGATGTTAAATAAGATTTCTACCAGTCCAGCATTTTTTTTTGTCTTCCATTTATTTATTTCACTCAAGTTTTGTTCATGGATCTGCCTTAGGCCTTTCTAAAGTATCATAACAACACAATTATTTCTGAGTGTTAGTATATGAGATTTGAGGAGGTTTATTCTTATGGGGTTGGGAAGTGAAGGAGGATGAAGAGGAGAAAGAAAACCATACTAGAGTAACTATGGAAGAAATTCCCAGGGACAACCTGGCATGATACAGATTTCCTATTGTTTTGGTTTTTTTTTTTAAAGTAAAATAAATTAACCTGTTTTTTGACCAAATTAATCTGACACCCTACAAAGGGGATACTGAGGGAGTTTTTTCATTTTGCTTAAGAGATTCTTAAAGATTCATTAATTCAAAGAGCAGTGACCTGGAAACTAAAGTAAAACCACTTCTAACTCTCCTCTTCATCACTCAAAAATATATGGAGACAGTGCTTTGTTTTATTCTGGTAACATGAAACTTCCTCATGGTTATTTCTTTGTATCACCTGGGAAGAGCTTTATGATATGAAATTGTTACAGTGAAGCCTTTTCATCTTGGAGAGCTAAAAACATTTGTAGTGATCCTTTCTCTCCTCTGTCCTAGATGTTTGAGTAAATTTGTGTGAATTCTACTTCTCGGTATCTCATTGGACTTTTCTATCTCTCTTGCCTATTCTTTAGCTTTTTGTCATTCTCCAAACATGTAAATACCTGGTATTTGTTTCAAGTTAAAGAATGTTATTTCCGACAATTATGATTTTGGAGTGTCTTGCTCTTTTTCATGGAGATAAAATGCTACAGTTGCCTTCTGTAATCATGGAAAGCAGAATGATCTGATGTTCAGGCAAATGAGATTTTTTACTGGTGCTTTTTCCCCCAATCTACTTTAAAGTTCCTGTTTGTAACACAGTCAAACCCAGTTTTTAAGTCTGTTGAGCTGGAGGTGAATCGTGATTCCAAGCGGGAGTGAGGAGGTGAGCGCTGGAAACTTGCAGAGGAAAATATTGATGCAAATATATCTTCAGCTCATCTCTCCCTGTTTTTCTTGCTTCCTCTCCCTCTGATCTGCTTCCCCTTCTCTTGCCCAAAAGTTAGAAGTGTCCCCTTGCTTTGACAGGTGGAGGAACGAGCCTCTTTGGAGGTTTCTTCTGCCCCTTGGTGCCAATTTGCAGCCCTAGTTAGTTGGGGTGCAGGTAAGTGCCTGTTTCTCTGTTCAGCAGTTCCACGTTTGTGGGACTTGCGGGAAAATTCCCTCTGATTTTGCCTTTACTTCTTATATATAGAAGCAAAGTTGAGGCTGTAGATCATGGAGTTATTAAAGAAGTGTTGAGAGATTCAAAGCACAGACCAGACACAAAGTGTTGTCCAGGAGCTGCTGCTGTTCCTCATTTGCATTGTCAGTAGTGCTGGGAGGTTTAGAGTGCTCCAAAAAATCTTTTTTCTCTGCTTTTATTATGTTCAAACACACAAATATTTCTACTTCCTCTTCATTTAAGCAAAACTGTTTTCTGTCAGATTGTTGCCTGTAAGTGCTAGTCCATCTCAACTCTCGTTTCTAATTCCAAAACATCGAACTCCATTTTGCTCATAAGCCTTCCAGTGACAGCTGCCATTAGGAGCCATGTGATAAAATGCCCATATTTTAATTTTCAGTACCTTAAAAACAAAAATACTGCAGAATTTCCTGAGCACTGCATTGATATCTCATGTAAAAATCTCAATTTTCACACATTGTGCCCAGAAATGAGGCATTGTATCAAAATACTGGGTGTGGGAGTTAATTCCAAGGTCACAGCAAGGAAAGCTCGGTGTGTCTGATGCCTTTGTGTGTTGGGCAGACAGTAGTGGAGTGTTTGTGTCAGGGGGATGTGACCCCCAGCAGGAATTGCCCAGCTTTGGGAGTGAAGAGCATTTCTGTGACATTCCACCTGATGGGAAAAGGCAAAGGTTGGCTGACTCCTGAGCAGACACAGTGGTGAGATGCAGGACTGAGCTCTCCCAGGCACTGCTCCAAGCTGAATCACAAGCCCGAAAAGACAGAAAAAACGCCAGTTTCAAAACTACCTGACAGAAAGCAGAACACAGTACTGATGTCATCGGGATGGGACTGGGAACTACTCCCGTGTCCGTGTTCTCAAGGCGTTTATTATATTGATGTAGGAAGTTGATGGGATGGACGTGGTGCTGTTGGTGACTACAGGTGGAGTTGGCAGCTCTGCTCTTTAATCGCTCTGGATCTGCTGAGTGATTTGGTCTCTTCTTTCCCAATGACGGCAGTTCTGCTTGCCCACACGTATCTCTGCAGTGCTTTGGGCAGTAGATTGTTCTGCTCAGAGTCCAGGAGTTCTTGCAGAAGAGCCTGCATTGAGCGAACTCTCCCTGGAGTGGGAAACGTTCTTTGTCCTGCCATGGACTTGAAAAATCTTGGCATTTGGAGCAGTCACAACTAACTTGTGTTTTGACAAGATCTATCTCTTGGTGAATTCTTACCTTCACCTGCAAGAAATCTCTTTTCTCTCCAGATGTCCCTGGTGCTGTTTCCATGTGTTCCTCCTTGGTTTTGAAGCCTTTTCCTTTCTAGACTTAGACTTCTGTTCTCAAAAATGTTTATAACCCAGCAGCATTTGAGGCTTTTCTATCTCTTTCAGGATAAACCACCTCTGTGGTCCATATCTGCCTCAAGAATGGCCGGGCAGGTGCGACGGAGGCACAGAAGCAACCTGTTCCACAAAATAAATGCATTCTGCTTCCAAATTTCTTTGTTGTGTCTGAAGTAGTTTCTGCTTCCATCTTGCTATGCAACTACTCTGCCTGTATTTTCCTGAAGTGTTCCTGAAATTCACAGTTCATAGAACTCAGGAGGGATATAAATAGTAACAGGGAGATGGGAAAAGGAAAAATAAAGCTTCTCTGGGAAACCGGGAGGTAGTGGTTTCATTTTCAGAATGAAAGGCCCTGTGAGGGGAAGAGGAGGGTAATGTGAGGTGTTTTCTGGGGTCTTTTAATTTATTTGTAATCTGAAAAATATGCCATTTCTTGCTACTCTGGGGTGTAGAAGTTGGACACTATTTTCAAACAGTCTGAGATGGTCTGAAATGGAAACCTGGGTAGGTCAGTAGGAAGCTCCTGAAGATTAGCTCAGGCATTTTCTAGGAGTTAATCTGCTTCAACCCTGAGTATAGAGTTCACTGATGCTTGTGAATTAAAGTACCTATGCTTGTTCACTTACACTGCCTTTCATTTTTCTCTCTTTTCCCTTTTCTTTGTTAAGCATTGCAGGTTGTATGTACCGAGTCATTCAGACAACAGGACCAGATGGAAAAAACCTTCTGAAATTGCTTCCCATTTCTAAAACTTCTGGAAGCTTTGTGCCAATAGTTCAGTCTCCAGCCATGCCAAATAATTCTAACGCAAATGTTTCTAGCCCAGTCCATCTTACTTTTAAGACACAGCTTGGCAATACTGCTGCACCTTCATCTGTTAAGATACCTATTTTCCAGCCTCCTAATCCTGGAAAGATTATTCTTACGAGGACATTAGACAAGCAGGAAAGTGTTAGGACAGATTCTGAAAAGGAAAGCTTGATTCCAAGTTCAGCTGCCAATGCCCAGAGTAGCTGTGTGTCCATGGATGGAGTGTCCTTGCAGAATGTGGCCATCACAAGCTCCTCTCACCAGAGCAGTACAACCTACATGGTGGTGAACACCAAACCCCTCCCAGGGACTGTCAAGTCTCCAGTGCTGCCCTCTGGACACCACCTCCAGATTCCAGCTGATGCAGAAGTGAAATCTGTCCCAGCGTCTCTTTTGCCACCTGCAATACAGCAAAAAATCCTGGCAGCTGCAGCCACCAATGTGTCTGGAGGGGCTGACGGTACAAAAACGCCAACGGTGATTTATGTGTCACCCGTGAACACAGTGAAAACCTCCCAAGTCCTGCCGAAACACTTGCAGAGCTTTTGCCCCAAACCTGCCACGGAAGTTTCAAAGACACTGATAGTGACAGCTGCCCAAAAGGGATCTGGTTCTTCTCCCGAGCCAGTCACATCTGAGGGGCAGCAGTGCCAGCAAACTCCCATGAAATGGATTGTGCAAGAAACTGCCCCGCTCTCAGCAGCTTGTCTTATCCCTGTAAAGTCTTCAAATAACGTGGCTTCCAAGATCCTGAAAACTTTGTCAGACACAAAGAATGTAGAAGTTAATCCCGCAAATATTTTGCCGCTCTGTTCTAATGGTCCTGGTGGAAGCCAAACCAAAATCACACCTTTAAAAGATAATGCTCTGGTCATGTACAATGGGAAAGTCTATTTACTGACCAAAAGAGGCTCTGACGTTCTGTCAGCCCAGGCTGACAAACAAACATCTTCCTCTTCTGATGCTTCACTTAAAAAGGAGACACCCAAGCGAATTGATTCTGCTGAAGTCAATAAAATAACCAGTAAAGTGGTGAATCTGGTGTTGTCAAAAAGCAAAGGAGTGATGCTGTCTCAGAAAGACCCAAAACCATGTACAGCCTCCAAAAATTCATCACTAATTGGCTTAAGAAATGACTTAAAATCCACACCTGCAGCTCTGCCAACACCAAGTGCTAATCAGCAGGATCCTACTATAATCCCGAAACAGAGTTTGCCCCTCACCAAGAACGTTTCTTGCAGTGGAGTGATCCCAGTTCCAGCAGTAGGGATGCAGGAAAGTGTGTGGCAAAGTGGCAACGACATGAGTCATTCTCTGAGAGCAGCAGGGGTTGTGTTACCTCAGGCTAAGCAGGAATGTGCTGTCAGTGAAGACTGGCCAAAGGTAATAAATCATAAACATGCCATCTCAGTGTCTGGTCAGTGGTTCTGTGGTCCTGGTTTTAGGTGGATAAAATGGCTCTTGATGAGTTCACACATTTTTGTAACAAGGTATCCTGAAAATGCTGCTCTAAGGTTGGTTCTAGTCCATAAATGGCCTTTTTCCCCAATAATTTTGCACGGTGCAAGTGAGAAATGCATAGGAAAGAAAAGGGCAGAGGAAAGGTGGCTTTTGATTTCCTCCTGAGATAAGTGATCAACAATAACTGAACTCCAGGGAGGCTGTTCATGGTTTGGGCTCTTGGATTTTGATGCCACATGCTCACAGCACAACCTTAGGGCTGTAGAGGTGATATAGGGTAAAGAAAGTCAAGTTTGCATCTTCACAAGAGGAAAATAAATCAGAAAAGCTGAGTTCATCCTCCAGAGAGAGCTCTGGTGTGGCACTGTCAGCTCCAGGCTCCGCTCGCTCTGACACCCACGGGCAGGAGCTGTGTTTCCTTCCTCCCCTGCCCTGGTGGGGAGGGCTCCACCTCCTTCACTCCTGGGTCCATGTCAGGCAGAGTGAACTCTTGAGATCCTTAATGGCTGCACTGACATATCCTTTAAGATTATAATGTTGTAAATATGTTAAAAGTTGTAAGTCTTCAATCCCACAAACTCCCCATGCAGGATTGGGAGTCATGTTTTTCATAGTTCCAGAGGCCAGGATGAATTTGTCTCCAGAGAAAAAAATCATTCTGAAACTTGTTTGTGTTGTCCTGGCAGAGCAGAAATGTCAGCCAGGTGTATTTTTGCAAATTTTAGACATTTAATTATTGCAACAGACTGTAAGACTGTTGTTCCTCACCTGAAAAATGGTTGAAATACCATTTATTTTCTTCAGTGCTGTGTGATGCCAAGTATCAGCATTTGCATTTGCTTTAACCTTGGTGAGAAATAGTTCAGCAAATTTGGTGCTCTCGTCCCTAAATTTGCAAACCCCTGCATTGCAGAGTAAAGACACTGCCTGCTCTTCCCTCTTCTTTCTTTGGTACTTTGAAGGGGTAGAACAGCTGATTCTCTTGTTGCTTCTTTTATTTCTGTGGTTGCTGGTTGGCTTGGACATTTTCTGGATGTTCTACAATATACTTGGGGTGTTACATAATGAGTGTTAGACCTATGGTAATTTGTATATAATTTATCAAAATTGGCTTATCTGTATTAAATGTAGCTCTTGGAGAACGGCAGACAAAAGAAACATTCACCTGTCGTTCTAGTACCTATTTTTTGTATATTAATATATTTTATCTATTTATATGTAGAGAGAGAGAGTGAGAGAGTGATTGATGGCTCTCTCACTGTTTCTGTATTTCAGATCCAATGTGAAAAGATGGATTCACCGGGAAAGGTTATTCAAATCAAACACCCACACTGGAAACAATACTTGGAATTAAGGAAAAAATTTGGTCTCTTTAAGGAGGAGAGAGTTTACCTTATGAGAATACCATTAAGGGCCTTCTGTGAGAGTCCAGAAGAAAGGGTTTGTTCCACTGACAGCTTGGAAAGGAAAAATGATTCTTGCACTTCATCTTCATGGGAAGTGGAAATAACAAATCATCATCAGGAATGCATTAAAGAGGAGAAGGTATCTGGGATTTTTCAGCGCTAAACTCATTCAGAAAACAGCATGTGTTTATTCATTACAGAGCTGGGGGTGTTTGAAGCCTCCCACTTCTGGATTCACCAGGAGGGTCAGGAGTTGTTGGGATCTCTGTGACAATTGTTCCTAGAACTTGTTTGAGATTTCTGTGTGACTGGAGCTCCATCTAGGAATTTTCATCCTCATTTTTGGGTTCTACTGGAGGAAACTTGAACAACAAATGCTTTGGAGAAGACTGTTGCTACTAGTGGTGATGGTCCTTGTTGGAATAGGGAGCAGAACTTCATATCCTGATTTATATTAAACCCTCTGCAGATGATTATGTTTGTCTAGCAGTGTGGATCTGTCCAGTCTTTAGAATTACAAATGTTGGTTTAAACTTTGTCATTGGCTGGGTACTTCTGGAAGGAAAAACTTCCATGTTAATGCATGGAAAGGATTTTATCCATCCAAGTATTTCTGTTCAGCCACATTTTCTTCTGTGTGATTCTACTCAACTCAAAGACTTTCTCAGGTTTTACTAATTCAGTGCTAATAATTGAGCAGATCCATGGCTGCTATTAACAGTAACCCATCTGTTAGAAGTGTTAAAGGCCAGGTTGGATGGAGCTTGGTGTAACCTGGGCTCATGGAAGGTGTCCTTGCCCATGGCAGGGGGTGGAATGGAAAAGGATTTAAGGTCTCTTCCAACTCAAACCAGGATGTGATTCCATGATTCAAATAATAAAACATCTGGGAGGAATTTAATCTGATAATGGACATTACTCCTCAGATTGAGGTTTTGGAAATGTAGACATGAAGAATTCTTCTACACTGAATTTTCCCATCAAATTAGAAAGTTTTTGTCTTGCAGTAGTGTTAACTTAAACAGCCACACAGTATTGTTTCCTTAAACAGGAAAGGCAGACATACAGTGTTGTCTAAGGAAAGAATTCAGTGTTCTGGAATTGTTAACTGGAAATCTTTGCTAGAAAAATATCAAATGCAGAAATATGTTTGTTCTTTTGCTGAAAGAAACTTTTTCTGGGCAATAATTCTAAAAAGCTTGCAACAAATAACTTGTAATTTGTGCTTAGAGAACTTGATGTTAAAATGTAACTGATGCTCAGTTTAACAGAAGTGAATTTTGTCTGTTTCTGACTGTGCAGATAATTGTGGATCTGGAAGAGGATTTGACTAGGAAAAGGAAAATAAGATCCTCACTGTTGGACAGTGGCAAGAGAAGGAGAACTTCGATCAAATCAGCCACAAGTCCCAGTTTAGAAATCACCAGCTCAAGTTCCAGTGCACTTAACAGGAGTGTTTCATCTCCACCAGCCTCACCACAGCCAAATGTTCCAACCAGCTCCGTTGGAGTGTCTCGAGGGAGGGACTCAGAGCAGGACATGTTCCCCTGGTACAGTGAAACCACCCACCCAGAGATTTCAGTTTTAGTGACTTCTGAAGAGGATACTTCAGTTCTGGAAGGTTCTTTCCGAGATGATGCTTTCCCTGTGGCTCCCCCGGACCTGGACGAGACGATACGAGATGAAAAAATCAAGCGACTGAAGCAGCTCCTGCGGGAGCGGGAGGCAGCGCTGGAGGAAATGCGCCGGGAAATGCAGCAGAGCTGAAACTCCCGCCCTGGGCCTCCCAATCTTGTGCATCACCTCTTCAGTGACTTCAAGAGAAAATCCCTTGCTTAGATGAATATTTCTGGTAGATGGAAGAACTAGATGAATTTTTTGTGTATTTAGAGAAATCTAGGTTTTTGTTAAATGCCAGAAATAAGATAGTTGGGCCATCAAATTCTAGTTCTGGGACATGATCCAAGAGCACAGAACAAGGACATCTTTACCAGCATATTCCCCTTATGTTGGATAGAGGGGGTTCTGTATTAGTCTTAGCAAATAAACTTTCCCCTTTCCAATTCCATGGCCTGGCTCTTAGAACCTGAATGCAAATTGCAAACCCCAGTTGTAGATACTTTTTCATTTGTTTTCCTGATGTGCATATGAACTTTGATGAATTCCTGAGAACTGTCAATTTTCAGAAAAGGTCAACAGTCAGTGTTTAATATATGCTATTTAAAGGATCTGGGAATTAGACTTTAGGCAGTAACAATGCAGATATTTATACAAAACCTCTTGCAGATGTGAAGACAGAGGCAGGAGGAGCCCGGTG
This sequence comes from Vireo griseus, assembly GCA_035047045.1. NCBI lineage: Eukaryota > Metazoa > Chordata > Aves > Passeriformes > Vireonidae > Vireo > Vireo griseus. The sequence goes on from JAWWMJ010000104.1 coordinate 209,890, forward strand.
ACAGTTGTTTGGATTCATGGCCCTCCCTGTCACTATTGTGAGCCTTTATAAGGCCATGGCCAACTGTGCAATGTGGAAATTTGGTTGTGGGTTGTTTCGGAAGGGTGGGATGTATTTTTTTAAACAGAATTCTATTAACAATAATTTCTTGAAGCTAAAAGACTTCTTTATCCCTGAGTGGTATCTTTAACAATCCTCAATGAGTGTCTCAATCTGTTGTTGTTTGAACATGTCTCTTGCCACCTTCAGTTGATGGTATCTTAGTTTGCCTTGTAGAAGGGGATGTGCCCTCAGATTGTCTTTACATCCTAGTTTTTATAGAACTTTGTGTGTGTTTTCCCACCATGCTCTGTTGTATGGGTAGGGACACTTTTCCTTGTCCTCTGTTGTCGATGTCTCTGATCCTTGCAGGTTCCTTCTGCAGTTTTTCAGTTTCCCTTCCAACAATTAATAACTTTTTTTGCCAGCCGAGTTTGTCATTGTTTTGTTCTTGTCTATTTATGTTTATATTAAACATCACCAGTCCCGGCAGAGCTCCGCTGCGGATTTGTGTTCATGGGAGGCTGTTTGTTACTGTCCTAATTTTTATTTTTATTCTTACTTTGTTTTATTTTAATCAAATTTTCATCTGCAGGATTTTCATTTATTATCCCATGGACACCCAGTATATCTATAGGGTTTTGGTGGAGGATGGATGTTTCTTGGAGAGCTTAGACTGTCTCAGTCCCATATTCCTTATTTATGTAAGTTTTGACAGTGTGAAAAATTCCAGTTGATTGAAGAGGCAGGAGAGGTTTTTACAAAGGAAGAAAAAGGAAATTCCTGCTCTGAAAAATCACAGAATCAAAGAAGGGTTTGGGGTGTAAAGGGACCTTAAAGACCATCTCATTATACCCCCTGCCATGGGCAGGGACACCTTCCATTCACCCAGGTTACTCCCAAGCCCTGTCCAACCTGGCCTTGGACACTGCCAGGAATGGGAAGAGCTTGGGCTAGACTGAGGTGATGGACTAGATGCACAGTGGTAGGTTAGAAGGTGAATAATGGAAATAAACTCTGCAGTGATTGAGATTGCTTGGTAGGAGGGAAGTGTGGTGGAATAAGCAAGTCAGAGTGGTACTGTGGGTATCCGTCGGCTTGCTGTGTATGGAATGGGTGTTTTGGGACAGAATTGACCTTGTCCAGCTCCCAGACACCCACTCGCTCAATCACAGCCCTCCTGCAGGATGGGGGAAATTGGAAGGATGGAATTGTGGGTGGAAATAAAGGCAGTTTAACAGGTCAAGCAAAAGCTGCTTGCACAAAAAACAAGATGAGGAATTCAGTCACCATGTCCTGTCAGCAGGCAGAAGATTGGCCATTTCCGGGGTCTCTGTGTGCACAGTGTTCACTTGGAATACAAACACTGTGACTAGAAATTTCCCTCCATCCTCTTGCTTTCATAAAGCTTTTATTTGCTGAGCTCCTGTGGCATGGAATATCCCTTTGATCAGTCTGGGAAGACTGTCCAGGTTGTGTCTGTTCCCACCTTCTAGTCCATCCCCAACTTCCTGTCCATCCCAAGCCTGCTGGGGGGTGCACACCTGGATGTCATGGGAACTCTCCTCAAGACATGGAGGTGTGATCAGCAGTCTCCTCAAAATCTGAAACACGGATTGAAACACAGCATGACATGGGCCTGCTGTGACAGACATTGACTCCATACCACCTGAAAGGATGATGGAAGGAAGGAGATGGAGGCAACCTTGTGTCTTGTGTCTGGTGCTGCAGTCACCTGTTGGATACTCTTCCAACAGGCTTTGCTCACTTACAGTCCTCTAACAAATGTCTTTCCTCTATTTTCCAATGATCTCCAAAAAAACAATGAAGCCAAATTCTCTTATCCTCTCATTTCATTGGAGGATTCCAGCATTGACATTCTACAGTGCACCATCTTCTTTCTCTCAGAACCTCTTTTACCCTAACAAAGTAGTCCATTTGCCTGAGTTTTTCATAGAGATGATAAAATACTCAAAATTGTGAGAAGAATCCACTGCAAAATTTTGAAGAAATTCGACCAATATTTGGTGGAAGAAGGTGAATGGCTTATGTGCAATATTGTGATGGAAAACACCTGGTGCAGTGTTTTCAGAGAAAAAGAGTGAAACCAAGTATGGAAGAGAGCGATCTGCCTTGGAACAACATCAGTGCAAGGTTGGAGGGATCACTGAGAGCCAAGAGAAGCCTCTTGATGTGCTGATGGGGGAAAGTTGTGCCAAGAGGAGCAAAGCGGTTTCTGACAGCCAAGGACCTTGAGGTTGTTGGAGCTGCTCCTCGTCCAGACTCACCATCTGCAGCACAAATTGGATTTTGGTGCCCTGTTCATCCTTGAACTCCTGCGATCTGTGAAGAGTCTGTGACAAGAACTAGAGTTCTGGGAATGCTGGCTGTCACCCCAGGAGTGAAGGTGACTGGTGGCCATCCCTGAGTGCAGCCTGGGCTGGCAGGAACGTGTCACACACCGGGATTGCTGTGCTTAGTACATACGAGATCCATGGATTTAGGATATGACTTAAAACTCTTACTTCAAGCAAATAACCTGGGAAGAACCAGTGGAAGACCTTTTAGGAATTTCAGAGTCCAAAGAGCAGAGTGTTGTGAGTGAGTTCTGTCCAGTGAGTGCTGGACAGAACAGATCAGGAAGCAAAGATGGTGCTGGGCAAGTTGCCAACATCAGCCAGACCTGGCACTTTGGAGTCCCTGGCCAGGACTGTCCCTGCCTGTCTCCTGTACTGGACACCCACCACAGCCCCAGCACTTCTGTGTGAGGCACAAACCTTCACAGATGTCTGTTCCAGATGTTAAATCATTGGATTGTTTAGGTTGGAAAAGACCCTCGAGATCATCAAGTCTGACCGTAAACCTGAGGTAGCTGAGCCCAGCACTGACCCAGACCTGGGCATTGCTGGGTGCAGGCCAGGAAGCCACCTGGGGGTGGCTTTCAAGGGGTCTGTACCAGGAACACCCGTCAGATGAAGTCCTGGGCAGAAAATAGCAGTGTCGTTCACAACCCTGCTCCTCCTGAGTGGCTTCAACCACGCCAGGATGTCTTGGAGGCACAACACAGCAGAGCATAATTGATCCAGGAGGTTCTGGAATGTGTTGAGAATAAACTCCTTCTCCAAGTGAGAGAGAAGCCAGCCAGGAGGACCTGGTAGGGAATGAGAAGCTCAAGCGCGGCCTGGGCTGAGGGAAGATGGAATGGTGGATTCAGGATCCTCAGGGCAGCCAGGAGGGCACACAGTGAGCCCCAGGATTCAGGAAAGCAGTTTGCCTCTTCAGGGACCTGCTTGGTTGAGTCCCGTGGGATAAAGCCCTGGAGGGAAGAGGGGCCCAGGATAGCTGCTGATATTTGCTTGGAGGATCACCTCCAAGCTCAGGAGCAATGCATCCCAAGGATGAGGAAGTTGGACGAAAACTCCAGGAGGCCTGTGACAGTGAACAAGGAACTCCTGAACAAACTCAGAGAGGAAGCCTCCAGAGTGTGGAAGCAAGGACAGGCAGCTTGGGAGGAATACAGAGGGATTGTCCGAGCAGCTAGGGATCAGGTTAGGAAACCTGAAGCCCTGATAGAGTTAAATCTGGCCAGGGACATCAAGGGCAACAGAAAAGCTTCTATAGGTACATTGGTAATAAAAGGAAGACTGGGGAAAATGTGGGCCCTCTCCGGAAGGAAACAGGACACCTGCTTACCCAGGACATGGAATAGGATGAGCTTCTCAGCAACGTTTGTGCCTCAGTCTTCACTGAGAAGTGACCCAGTCACACTGCCGGAGTCGCAGGGGCAGAGGCAGAGACTTGGAGAAGGAAAAACTGTCCGCAGTGGGAGAATCAGAGAATCCCAGATTAAGGGGAAATCCCAGATTAAGGCTGGAAAAGCCTTCCAAGGTCATAAAGTCAAACCTGTGTCATTGAGTTCAACCTGTGACCAATCCCCACCTTGTCACTTATCCCAGAGCTCTCAGTGCCATGTCCAGGGATTCCTTGGACTCCTCCAAGGAATGACTGCATCACCTCCCTGGGCAGCCCTTCCGAATGCCTGACTGCCCTTTCCAGGAAGAAATTCCTCCTAATGTCCAACCTAAACCTCCTCTGGCACCGCTGTTTCCCCTTGTCCTGTCCCTGTTCCCTGGGAGCAGAGCCCAACTTCCCCCCGGCTGCCCCCTCCTGTCAGGGAGTTGTGCAGAGCCACAAGGTCCTCCCTGGGCCTCCTTTTCTCCAGGCTGAGCCCCTTTCCCAGCTCCCTCATCCATTCCTAAGAGGACTTGTGCTTCATGTCCTC
>JAWWMJ010000104.1:233118-245206 GCA_035047045.1 Vireo griseus
ATGGGACTGTTGTGATCCAAGGGCAGAACCCAGAATTGGTCTTGTTGACCCTCCCACTGTTGGCCTCAGCCATGGATGCAGCCTGTCCATCCAATCAGACCTTCTGTAACTCCTGACCTCCTCTCACAGGTTTCGGGCACTGCCTTGGGGATGCAGAGGGGCTGAAGCTCTGTAGGGATGAAGCTCACAGACAATGCAGATCCTCCACCTGCTGAGGGTATTTACATGCCTGTGCAGACTGATTTATATGGGCTAAGATGAGCTTAGTAAAGCAGAACAGCTATTCCCAGCTTCTCCCTGGATATTGCCCTTACTACAAAATAAATGTGTCCACACAGGCAGCTCATCAGCACTGTCTGCTCCAAAGCAAGCTGGGCTGCAGAGGAGCCCTCACTGTTAGGACTGGGAATCTCTGCACCCTGAGCTGTCACTGAGCTCAGAGCTGACCCCTGCACATGACTTATCACCATTTTCATGTGGTCTGGCACAAAGAGCAGCTTCAGTAACACCCCACAGCTCTGCTGAGGCACAGCTTCTTAGAGTGTGGCTGCGGGCTGGTGGAATCATGGAATCTCCTGAGCTGGAAGGGACCCACAACAAGGATCCTCCAGTCCAGCCCCTGGCCCTGCACACACACCCCAACAATCCCACCCTGTGCACCCCTAGAAATATTATCTAAACGCTCCTGGAGCTCTGGCAGCCTCGGGGCTGGGACCATTCCCTGGGGAGCCTGGGCAGTGCCCAGCACCCTCTGTGGGAAGAACCTTTCCCTGATCTCCAGCCTGACCCTGCCCTGACACAGCTCCAGCCCTCCCCTGGCTCCTGTCCCTCGTCACAGAGAAGCAGAGATCAGAGCTGTCCCTCAGGAGGACTCTACAGCTCCCCAAGAGGTTCATCCTGATGACACCAGATGGGCTCTGCGCCTCTTGCCTTCCCTAGCAGAAACCCCTCACTAACTCTCCTTACACGAAAAACCATTTTGTAAATTTTTCCTCCTTTAAATTACCTTATGTCAGTCAAGATCTACCCTGAGTTCTTACCTCCTTTCTTCTCTCTCCCCATTAAATATTTTACAGTGGAATCAAGTTGGTTTTCCCACTGTTCTGGGGGCAGACTGTACATCCCCAACACAGGCTTCACTCTGAGCAAATCCCTGTGCAGTCAAGGCATGGTGTACTCCAGGCTGCCTCAACTTCCTGCTGTGCAGCTGCCCTGTGTCCCTGCCAACTCCCAGGCTCTGTCTGGGCACAGAACGAGGCACGTCCAAACACCAGGAGGCAGAAGGGAATTGCCATGTGTCAGCTGCAAGGTCCTGAGATAAATTAATACCTTGTCCCATCCCATTGTTTTCAACAAGGGAAAGGAAAACACACTCAAACTCCGGTTTTTTTGTAAGTTCCTTTGCAAGAAAATTATACAAGAGCAATGGCCAGCCTCGATTTTCCGTATAACTATGATTTTCTTAAACATTTATCCTGATCTTCAGGCACTTTGGAGTTCTAAGGGTTTTTTTTTTAAGCTCCAGTTTGGGTATAACAGATTGTTTCCAATATAAAGAGCAAGTGAAGGAAGTGTTTCAAAAGCAAAAGAGGTTTTAACCCTCTCGGAAGTGTTTCTCCCAGTGCAGGAATGCAGCCACATCCTGTCCAGGCTGGAACACATGGAATAGAAATTCCAAAGGAAAATGAAAGGTGGGCAAGACCATCAAGGGCAGAAAGTTCATGTTACCTGGAATGATAAAGCTGCAAAGATGGCTGAGGTATGTGGGAAAAAGGGAAATTCCTGAATTATTGCTGATTCCTGGATTGTCAGCCAGACAGGCAGAGATAAAGCCCTACCAAGGGGCACTCCTTTTTGTCTCCAGCAAATTGTCCAGTGGACAGTGCTGAGGGAAGGACAGAGGAATTCGTCTGTGCCTTCCTAAGCAAACAGAGGCTGGATGGGGCTGACCTCAAACAGCCTGCACAACTCCCTGTCAGGTCCCACCGATAAGCCACAGGTAAAGGTCACTGATCCCCAAAGCACTGACGTAAGAAAGTAGGAGATGTGTCACCTTTGCTGTCCCTGCTGCAGGGTAATGACAGGTGACTCATTCTGAGTGTTTTCTCAGTACAGACACCAAAAAAGTTGCCATGAAATCTTTCAGTCCTGGGGGGCAGCTTCCAGGGGGTCTCTATGTTCTGGCCCTGCTCCTGTTCCCTGGCTGGGAAGACACAGCATGGCCTGGATCCAACCCAAACAGTGCCAGACCCGGGACACTGTGACACAGGATGTCCCCAAGCCTGCTTGGAACAGCTGGCATACTGTGACAGTGGCTGGGCGCTCCGGACGATCCAGGAGCTCTGTGTCAGGGATGAACCCACGGCACCTGCCAGTCCCATCTGCCTGACCACAGAGTGCAGCTAAAAACACCTGAGCCCTAGGAGCAGAGCCACCAGGAGATTCCCACGGGACAGCTGGGACTGGAGTCACTGCAAGGTCACAGGGGGAGTGGGGGTGCTGGGGGCGATCAGAGAGCAAAGGGAAAAGGAACCACGACAGAGGGAGGCTTAGGAGAGGAGAGAACAGGAATGGATGGGAGAAAAGGGAGGCTGAGGGCAAAGAGATGAAGGGGCAGAGGGGTTACTGGAAGTGATGGGAGGGTGACTGCGGATGTGGTGGGGGGGTCACTGCGGCTGACAGGGGGCACAAAAGGGGTGAGAGGGATTTGTCAGGAGAGGCAAGGACAACACCTGAGGTTCCTGGGAGTCTCGAAGGCCAGTGGGGACTGCAGGGCATGGCACGGAGTATGGTGGGGGTGACATTGGGGGGTCAGGGGACACTGGGAGGGGTCGCTGAGGGTGTGATGAGGGCTGACAGAGACGCCATGGCGTCACTGAGGATAGGGGGGTCTCTGAGGGGATGACAAGGGGTCTCCGAAGGGTGTCTCTGACAGGGTGACAGGGACACCGGAAGGTCGCCGAGGGAAATGAAGGGCAGTCCCTGAGGGGGTAATAGAGGACCTCAGAGGAGGTAACAAGGGGTGACAGGAACACCGGGCGGTCGCCAAGAGCGGTGACAGGGAGGCCGGGGATGGTTGCTAGGGGGTGACAAAGGTGGCTAGGGGGAGGAAGGGGAGGTTGGGGGGGGTCTCTGGGGGGCTGACAGGGGTGGGAGCGATGCGAGTTTGGGGTTCAGGTCCCCCTGCCCCCCCACCCCTTCACCTCAGCCGCTCCCGCGCCGTCCTCGCACCGCCCCGGCCCCGCCCCGGGCGCGCCCTGCCTCCTTTCCGGCCGTCGCAAAAGGGGCGTAAAAAAAGCGCCGCCCGGTGCGGGGAGAGGAGGTAATGCCGGGGGTGTCCCGGTGTCGGCGCGGTGGGGTCTGCTCGGGTTCCCCTGGCTGGACGGGAGTCACGGGTGTGCGGGGAGCCCGTGGGGGAGCGGAGCGGGGCTGGGCCAGGCTCGGGCTGGGCCGGGCCGGTGTCCGGGGGGACCCGGGCTGCACCGGGGGCGGGGGCGAGGCGTCGGCGGGGCCAGAGGTGCCCTGGGCCCCTCCCCGGCCGGGTGTTCGCCAGGCCCCGTGGGAGTCCCGCGGCAGACGGGCCCGGCCTTTGTTTTGGAGGACGAGGCGCTCCTGGGCTGTTTTCCCCCTGGCTCATTCCCTTAGGATGAGGGGAAAGCCCAGTTTAATCCACTGGGACTAATTTTTCTGGTTATCCAGGGCAACACCCACAGAGACCTCCGCGGTGACTAAGTCTGGTCTCCTGGTGATTGGAGAGGTGCAGCTCTGCTTCCTCTCGAGCTTATCGAGCACAGTCAAGGCCCTGCCACTTTCTCTTCTCCTCCCTCTGACGGAGCTGCCTGAGGTGGCTTTTCACTGCTGGAATTTGCCTTGCTGACGGTGTGGAGAGTGGAGCTGAGAGCCCCTGTTCTTAGGCCAGTGGTGACCTTTGATTTGCACCGCTTGTTTTCTCTAGCTGTGCAGTTTGGATGGCTTTGGAGTTCTCTGTCATCTTCCTTTCTCTGCTTTATTTGCTGGACTTCAACCAGGTTTTTCCTTTTTTTTTTTTTTTTTCCTGGTTGTCTCCTACAGATAAATAGTAAACTCTTATTTTATTCTTCTTTCTCTACTTCTTCTCTACTTGCTGTGGAGAGTTACATCTGTCTGGTCACCTGCTTTCAAGGGAAGTGGAACGTTGTGAGGTTCCTTGTTTGTGCTGGAAAAGCTGTTCCTGTATTTTCTTTTCACAGCTGCCTCATGCTGTCTCTGGCCACCTAAAGCACTCCAGCTCCTCCATGTTTCTTGTATATCTTGAACGTTGAACAGATAATGAGCTGGGTTAAATTAGGAGAGGAAAAAAGCTACAGCAAAACTGAAATAATGAACATATATCTGAGAAAACTCCATGCATAACTGTTTTTAGGTGGTTGTTCAGAATCACCACGGCGACAAAGCAGCTCCAAACTAATTTAAGACTTCTCAGTATTGGTACAGTTTTTAATGCTGTCAGTTGATAACCTGAGTGGTGTCACCTGCTGACCTGGGAGAGGTGTGAGGGGACTGGCTGTGCCCCAGCCTGTAACACAACTCACTGCTGTGGTGGGAGTTCCTGCTGCTGGAGTTTTGGCTGGTGGCTGCAGGGTTTTACAGCTGTGTTGGGAACACTCGTTTCTTGTCGTTCCTTCAGCAATTCTCCAAATAGCTTTCTCTTTCAAGGGAGTAATCCTGTAAAATTATCTTTCTTTGCTGATGGCCAATGCAATGCTCTTTAGGGCAACACCTGGAAACTTTTGATATCCTAAAATCTCGTTTATGTGCTCAGGTGTGTCTCACCTGTTTGTGTTGCAGGATCTTATGGTTCTCCAGCCTCAGCTGCTGTGTGCCCAAGACAATTCCTAGGCCACCCAACCCATGAGCGGGCACCGGAGCATCAAGAGGCGATGTGGGGAGTCGCACCTGGAGGGCCCCACGGGCTGTGGCCATGGCCCCGCCACCGCCTGCGTGCTCAGTAAACTGGTGCAGCTGCCCACACCGCCCCTGTCCAAGCACCAGCTCAAACGGTTAGAGGAGCACAAATACCAGAGTGCCGGACGGTCCCTGCTTGAGCCCCTCATGCAGGGCTACTGGGAATGGTTAGTTGGAAGAGTTCCAGCCTGGATTGCCCCCAACCTGATCACTATCATCGGACTATTAATAAATATATTTACAACTCTGCTATTAGTATGTTACTGCCCAACAGCTACAGAACAGGTGAGTTGTGGACTCCTGACACTCTTTGTTGTTGTCACTGTTTATGGGTGGGTTGTTGCTTTGGGGAGAGCTGGTTCTTGCTGTTCAGCCCACAGAAACCTTGTAATCTGTTCTCTATAAATGTTTGTGCCTCTCTGTGACACTGGCATGCAGAGAGAGCACGTGTGGATGTTGGAGTGAGACAGCAGTTCCTGGGGCCAGCACACTCACGTGGAGCAGGGTTTGACACCAAAAGCTGTGAGGGACCTGCTGCACAAAGCTCAGCCCCACCAGGAGCTGGAGCAGTGGCTCTGCAGCCACCTGGTCTGCCTGGCTGGAGAAGTTGGTGCCTATTTACTTTCTGTGCCTGGGGCAGGGTGACTCCTCCTTGGCTCTGGGATTGGAGTTGCCCCGCAAACCAGGTGGGTTGGACATACTGGGGCTGCACCAGACCCAAGGCACTGAGCTCCAGAGTGGTGCCGCTTGAGATATCAAAGCTGGTGTGACCAAACCCACCTCAGTGAGCCACAGCGTCACCTTCCTGGGCACCAGCAGGTTCTGTGTCCTGGCAGCTCAGTCAGGACTTCGGCACAGTGTGGTGGAGCTGTAGGAACATGGAGCTGTGTTCCTGACCTGTGGCCCTGCTGTGAGGAGGCCAGATAAGTCAGTGGTTTTATTCTTTGCTCTGAAGGTGCTAAAAGCTCCTGACCTGCCCTGAGCAGAACTGTTCTAACCTGATTTCAGGGGTACAAAAGTATTTTTTGAGGCATTTCAACTTCTCGTTGTCACCAGTTACCTCATAAGGCACCTGCAGACTTTCATGTTTGTGCCCTGGAAAAGCTGTCACTTGAGCGATGAATCTTAAAAGCTGCTTTTATGTGTGTATACTTAGAAAGGGAATTATTTGGTATTAGAAATGTGTTACACACCAAATAGCTGGGAATGTCTTAAGAGTTCCAGCATTTAAAATATCTGAACTCCTTCCTAACCAAGTCTCCCAGCTGGGGTTGGGAATCCAGCAGGACACAGGTTGCTCCCCACCAGACTCCAAAACCCCATGTAGGTTGGCACAGTCAGCACTGCATCCCTGCTTAACACATGACATGGGGAAGGGATGTTTGTGTCTCCTAGAAATCTGTTGAAATAGTTTCACAATAACCTGTGGAATTTGGCAGGTGCAAGATAAACAGTGACTATTCAGTTTGAGCAGGGAATACTAAGAGCAGCTCGTTCCTTTTCCAGGCTGTGGCATTGTGGTGTGGGTTGATTCAACTTGTGTTGACTCCTGAGCAGGGTTATGTGGAGGCTCAGGCTCTGAAATTCGGTTTGATAGAGACTTCAGCTCTCAGGAACCCAGAGCTAGTTTGGGTCACTGAAACAGAGCAGAATTTAGAATTTGGAGAACAGTTGTATTTTGTTTGGTAATTAAACTTCTGAAGTTCCCAGGAAGCTGCATTCAGAGCATCAGAAAGTCAGAGTTAGCTGCAGGCTGCTGTATTAAAGCACGGTTTGGTGTTCAACAGTTTGAGAAGTACTCTCTGCGAGGTGAATGAGATTTTCTCCTCACTTGAACTGTAAAATAACTTAGTGCTGAGTCAGCTTTCGGCCTGATCTGATTTGCCACGTGGCATAGCATGACCAGGGAGATGCTTTTTAAGTGTCAAGGAGCTGTCTGGGGAGGAAAATAGGGCTCTGAACAGACTTTCTCCTCCTCCCCCCAAAGCACTATTGATTTCTGATGTAAATTTTCTCCTCCTGGTAGCTCAGCCTTAGTTCTGCTTTTTTTCAAGAGTGACTTGTCTCTTCCTGTTGCTGAAAGGTGCAGCCAGGGCAGAGCTGTCGCTCAGGGCCTAGTGCAGCCAGAGAGAAAATGAGATGCAAATACTTCCTGCTTAGCTGGGAGGACCCAGCTGGAAAAGTGCTGACTGATGGAATGGTACCTGAGTTAAAAAAAAAAAAGAAAAAAAAAAGGAAAAATTATCTTGATAGAGAGCTGTGAAATCATACTCAGATATAAATAGATCTAAGTGGAAACACCTACACTGCTAATGAAAGGAGCTTTTAAGAAAAGAGAGCTAGCAGACTGAATTTTAAGTTCATAGAGAAACCTTCAGGGTGATGTAATATAACATAGCTGTGGCAGATAAAATCTGTACATGAGGGATAAAAATGGGGTGGAATTGTGTGGCATCAGAACCTTGGCTAAATATGCTCTGCTCTTGGGTGACACATTTCCCCTTTCTTTCCTTCTGCTGTTTGTACAGACACTGCTGAAAGCAGAGCACAGTGGCAGTTTTTGGAGCAGAATGAACTGTTTTGGTAAATGCAGGAGCAATCCAAGCTGTAGAAGGAAATATATTTAAGTTGATGTGCTACAAATTAGTCATGGTTGTGTTGGCCAAAAGCAGCTGGACTCCAGGGCTTTATGAGAGGCAGGTCAGCTCGATTAAGCTGTGTTTGGATTTTGTTGGTGTGGTCTGTAAAATAAAGCTGCTCATAAATGCTTGCTTCTCTGAAGTGTGTCGAATGTGAAGATTGCAAAATAGCCAATAATATCTGATTTATGGATGTGTAAACTGAGACGGAGTAATGGCAACTCTCTGGCTTTTATATTCTTAAGAGTTTATGCTTCAAAAAGCATAAAAACCTTGAATTGTAATCTTTGCTCTAGCAGGGCTTTGACATTGTTTGTGTTTCTGTTAGAGTAAAAATTGCTATCATGGACATGACTATTAAGGGTTCTTAACCTAGATTTGGCAAACCTGATGGTGCCTCTTACTGAAGGGAACAGTTGGTTGAGGGGCTGTGCTACAGAGCTCTGGAAATGTTCTTGGACTCAGGCACTGACAGTGACACAGCTCTCAACTGGTGAGTGGTGCAGGGCTGGTGAAGATGAGCTCAGTGTTTGTGACAAAGTTTGGGGCTAAAAGTTCCTAAGTTTCTGAAATCACAACTTGCATGTATTTGACAAGGATTTTGTTGTGCACCACTTTGCAAATACAGTATTACAGTTTTTCCAGCTGTACAGTGCTGCTTTCTGCTTTAGAGCAGGGGCTGTAGCTATTAATCTGTCACTGGTTTATTTACATTCCACATGTCACAACCCATTCTGTCTGTCCTTGCAAAGACCAGCTGCTGAATGGTCCCTGGGTGAGGAGGACGTATGTGCGAAGGGAAAACTGTTGTGTCAGGCTGTGGGACAGCTCAGCTGCAGGCTTTCTTTTTTTTAAACCTTATTGTGATTGCCTTTCTCTCTTAGGCACCTCCATGGGCATACATTGCTTGTGCTTGTGGCCTTTTCATCTACCAGTCCCTGGATGCTATAGATGGAAAACAAGCAAGAAGGACAAATAGCAGCACTCCCTTAGGAGAGCTTTTTGATCATGGCTGTGATTCACTGTCCACAGGTATTGTTGTAATTTTTAATTGAAGTAGGAGGATTAAATTACTCTGTTTCAGGGATCAAATGTGCAATACAATAAAAAAGCTTATTTACTGAAGAAAGGACGACTGATAGTGCTGAATGTATCACTTTCAACCAAGAAAGTCACCCTTCTTTCCATAGACAGTGGTCTGGATCAGCTGAATGTCTTCTTTTGTATTACACTGAAAATAAAACCAAGCATGTGAGTAATTTAACCTGAGCCAGCACTTACCTGTGATGCTTTAGCAGAGTCTTTGTTCTAAAATATTTTCTGTAAGAAGTTGTCAGAATACTCTGCTATATTATTTCATATTGACTTGATACAGAGTGATATCCAGACAGGTCTAAGCCTAAGCAGTGTCAAGTCAGAGTTTAAGATGAGAATTGTCCAGGTCAGTTTGTGAGTAGGTGGAGTTCATTGAGGTAGTCTGAAGTTTAACGCCCTTGCAAAAAAACGGTAAAATCACAGAATATCCTGTTGTGTTGCAAAGGTCCCACAAGATCATTTAGTCCAACTTCTGATTGGGTGTTTGGAGTTCCTTAAATTCTAAAGGTCTTACGCTTTAAATTTTATTAATTCTTTATCAAAGTTGTATATGGAAAGGTTGGAGGGGAAAGCTCAGGTATGTTACGCATCCTGAATGGATCCAGACCTTCTGTTTTCTTAAAGGCATCAGAAAAAACTCAGAAAACAGGAAAAAATGTCCAGCAAATGCAGGAGAAAACCCCAAAACTTTCTGCAACTGCAGAAATCACTCAAGTCCCTTATGGGATTAGGCATCACAGGGATGTAGGAGACTTAGAAACCCTTAACATTGATGGCTTCTGATAACTGATATGGATTGAAATCTATATTGTACAGCCTGTATTTTTTCAAGTGGAAGTGTTAATCTTTTATGTCTGTGAAATAACCATGCCAGGATAACCTTCCCACTGTCCCTCCTCTGGGCCCTATTGATAGCTTTGCTTCTGGTGAGGATCCTTACACACATCCACCCTTTTCACTCTGTGACTGGTTTTCTCCTGCAGTCTTTGTGGTTTTGGGAACTTGTATTGCTGTGCAGCTGGGCACCAACCCTGACTGGATGTTCTTTTGTTGTTTTGCTGGGACATTCATGTTTTACTGCGCACACTGGCAGACGTACGTCTCGGGGACGCTGCGCTTCGGCATGTAAGTACCTGGCTGAGAGAAAGGCACCCTGTTCTCCTGGATTGCACCTTGCGTGGGCATAGTGCAGCTCCTCAGAGCAGTAGCAAATTGTTTATATTCATAGAGACACGCTTAGAGCTTGTGGCAGCTGTTGGATCTGTAATTAATAGTGAATGTCCCATAGCTTGTGTTTGCAGTGGTAAAATAGCCTTTTGGCCTGTCAGTTAATTAGAGCTTTTGATGTAATATAAAGTTAAATTTAAGTAATGGGAAGCACTTGCTGTTTTATCCCAAGACTGGAATGCTTTGGTCAGATGGTGGCAGTCTGGCTTTAGCATTCATTAAATTCTGTCTTGATACTGCTTGATTGTGATGTGCAGTTAATCGTTAATATTAACCATAACTCTTAAAATATACTGTATTAATTGCCATTGTGCCTCCAATGTAAAGTTCTGAATCCCTTTTGGTTAGTGCACACTGTGGTTCTGTCAGTACTGGAACCAAAATTGCAATGCCAAGAAGGTCAGGAGCTGAAATCCTGTTTCATGCTGGATGAGTGTGGGTGGGAGGTACAACACAAGGCCTCAGTGAGCTGTGGGGTTCTCTAACCTTAATGGGGAAATAAATGTATTCTATGTTGAGAATTGATTCTGTATTTGCATTCATAGAATTAACAGAAATATTTCAAATAAATGCACTGCAGATTTTTTTTTTTTTTTTTTGCATCTGGAAACTGGAATTTGCCCTTAGTTTGTGGGATTTTGAAATAATTCTACAAGTATATACAAATGTCTAATAGGCTGTTATTTATGGTCTATAATTGCTGATCTGTAGGTACCCAGATACTGCTAAAACAGTACAACTCTTGTATATGACAGCTTTTATTGGCAGGGTACTGTTTTGTTAATGCAGATTCTCTTGAGAAATGTCTGTGTTTCTGATCAAAAATTTAAGATGTTGGATCAGTTTTAAATGTCTATTGCAGGAGGAAAAGAAGAAATCTAGATTTCTGTTCCCACTCTGACTACACTAAAGCAGGTTGACTGAAACTATCCCATTCTGGTATTTGACTCTTTAAAATAAGACATGTGGCTCAAATATTTTCCTCTTTTAGGAGTCTCATGCTGTACCAAAGATCTGAATGCTTTTAGCTCCCTTTGAACTTTACAGGGCCCTGATAATCAAAGATTTCTGGTTATTGATCGAAGAACACAAAAGTTCTTTGATCTCCCAACCTTGACATGTGCTTGACTTTACAGATGGAAGTATCAACCCCCCCAAATTGCTGCTTTGCTGCAGAGAAGTGTTTGGGTCAGTGCTGGTGTTCGCTGGGACATTCCTTTGTGAGGAGTCTGTATTTTGGAGGCATTTTCCCACAAATTAGATTTTTCTGCCTGGCCTTATAATATAAGAATGTGGTGACTGTTAATATGTAGCTAGTTCAGAACAGCAATAAGCACCTAAATGTGTGTATCATTGCTGTGTAGTAAACACATTTGTTCCTTTTGCCCTGTGTCACAAGGTTAATAGACTGTCATAAGCTGATGTTCATTTTAATGCAAAACCCATGAGACTATTTATCCAGTTAACAGTTTCTCACTGTTTGACACTTTTTTAATGAAGCTTTAATTTCACTAATCTAAAACTGAAAAAAAGGTATTTTGTCAACCCTTTCTGATTCACTGGAGTGGACAGACTTAGGTATCCTTAATCCTGAGTAAGTGGGATCAGAGACAGCTGTTGAAAGGACCCAAAAACATCCTTGTGCACAGGAGCTTTTTCCTGTCTGTATATCCCATGTAGTGACTATCAAAAATCTTCGGAGAGGGTGTAGTAGTGATGTTTCAGGGAATGTGATAGTGTTTTTGACTTGCCTTAATTCCAAAGCAGCAGGAAAGAGCAGATGGTTATCATTTACTCTATTTGTGATGAGATATGTCCAAGAAATTGTATTTCAGTGCAGAGAGAACTTGATAATCAAATGGCTCGGAGAAGAGCAAAGAGCGCTAAAGGGAGAGATTGTATTTCACTCCTTCCACGCAGACCTAAAATGTTCAATTATAGAATCAGCCTGGCTTGCTGGAAAAGTCAGTCTTAAAAAAACGAGGCCAATTAGTGTATCAAACCAAGTGTGTGCTTGTGGAACAGCATGTGGTTTGTGTATAGGGAAGGGTCTGGAGCGGCTGAGGGAGCTGGGAAAGGAGCTCAGCCTGGAGAAAAGGAGGCTCGGGGGGGACCTTGTGGCTCTGCACAACTCCCTGACAGGAGAGGGCAGCCGGTGGGGAGGGTCGGGCTCTGCTCCCAGG
>JAWWMJ010000104.1:245306-268883 GCA_035047045.1 Vireo griseus
GGAGCTCAGCCTGGAGAAAAGGAGGCTCAGGGGGGACCTTGTGGCTCTGCACAACTCCCTGACAGGAGAGGGCAGCCGGTGGGGAGGGTCGGGCTCTGCTCCCAGGGAACAGGGACAGGAGGAGAGGGAACAGAATCAAGTTACACCAGGGAAGGTTCAGGTTGGACATCAGGAGGAATTCCTCCATGGAAAGGGTGGTCAGGCATTGGAAAGGGCTGCTCAGGGAAGTTTGGAGTCCCTGTCCCTGGAGGTGCCCAAGGAACAACTGGATGTGGCACTCGGTGCTTGGGGCTGATGACAAGGTGGGGATTGGTCAGGCTGGAATAGATGATCCTGGAGGGCTTTTCCAACATTAACAATTCCATGATTCTCTGGTGTCACCGCACCAGCCTTGGCAAGTTCCTGAAACTGAGCAGAGCATGTCAGACTGCAGGGCAAGATCAGTTCCCCTGAGGGAGGAGGAAATGGGATCCATTCTGCAAGATTCCTGCAGAATTCTGCAGGTGGAGGAGGAAAACCTCTCTCCGTTGGGCCCAGTTCCTCAGTCCATCAGCTGTGTAGGCTCTTTGTCTTCTCCCTGACAGATGGGGGGGTTGGTCCCTGTGCTACTTCAGGATTTAGAATAATCAATTGAGTCAATAAGGTCCTGTGATCTGTCTCCATCTTCAAATGGTCATGTAATTCTATTAGATTCTGGCAACCACTGCACTCTTCAAAAAGCACCTGGTGTTGGTTGAACAGCTCAAATAAATAGCTAGAGGTCAGTATTGCTTAAAAATTCCCCAGGAGGAAGCAGGAAGTGTCTCAAGGCAAGTGAGGCAGGCTCCAGGAAAGTCACTGTAATGATATCAGCAGAGCAAAGGCAGCAGGGGGCAGCAGGGATAGAGGTAAATGCAGAAGTTTTACTTAAAACACCTGGTCTGGGAATGATCTTACGGAAGAACAGGAATACTCAACACATTTGAAAAAGAAAAAGGTGGTTTTGAATGGCAGAGAGACATGCAGTATTGAAATGGCCCAAATAATGACTTGGTTCTCCTAATCTAGTTTCCAGCTCAGGAACTGGTTTGTCTGGGTTGTGGATTTGCTACGCTGCAGCACAGGATGAGCTGAGTCTTGTTTTGGGGCAGCACTTCTGCTTTGGAAACAGAATTTTTTCTGCATATCCCAAAAATCAAACTGACAAGCCCCAATGGAGTTCCATGTGTCCTTGTGGAAGCAGATCTGATACTTCAGGAACATGCTGCAGAAAACAGGTCATTAGGGAGTACAGTGCACAAATCCTGAAAGGGTTTTCCTGATGTTATCTGGAGCCCAGGTGTGATCCCCTGGTTCTTCCCCAATCCAGGGTTGTCCCACTTGGATTCAATAGTGGTCCTGGTCGCTGCAGGAAGAGCAGGACGAGAAGCGGGTGTGTGCAGACTCAGGGTGTTTCCCGCTGCATGAGGTCAGAGCACAGCCTGACTGCAGGGGCTGTCCTGCATCCAGGAGATCCGAGCCATTCATCCCTGTCAGAGCTGGATTCTGCAGCACAGCTCGGAATCACAGAATCATGGAATTGATTGGGTGGGAAAGGACCTTAAACTCATCCAGTTCCGCCCCTGTCATAGGAAGGGACATCTTCCACTATCCCAGGTTGCTCCAAGCCCTGTCCAACCTGGCCTTGAACACTTCCAGGCATGGGGCAGTCACAGCTTCTCTGAGCACCCTGTGCCAGGACCTCACTTCCTTCACAGGGAAGAATTTCTCCCAATATCCCATCTAACCCTGCCCTCTGGCAGTGGGAAGCCATTCCCCCGTGTCTAACCTGGGTGTTTCTTGAGAGATGTGAGACACAAACTGCTCAGTTAAAGTCCTGGTGCACTTGTCCATGATGGAAGTGCTGGAGGTGCAGAATCATATTGAAAAAACCCAGTGGGCACTGAACACTCAAGGGTCCATCCAGAGACATTAGTGTGCTGCTGTACCATGCTCTCCAGGATTTCTCCTACAAGTTACTGCATTATCTGGCTTATTCCAACCTTTTTAAAATGGAAATACGAAAAGTTTGTGATGGTAGGAATTATAGCTCTGTATATATGTGTAAATATAGACACAATGAGATGGAAGTTTATTTCCAAGGAGGCTTTACAAAGGGATATCATAAATATGAGAGGAAGAATCAGTTTTTGCCAGTTTCCATGTAACTGAAAAGTTAAAAATGGTTACTTTTTTGTTTGAACAATAATCCCCAGAGAAAGCAAAAGAATTCAGGCTGCTGAACAAAACAGCCTTTCTTGAGGAGAACTGGAGAATTTGGGGGAACATTCCTGTTCAGTGACTCTGGAGCAGCTGTGCAGGCCCAAGAGCCTATGGGATAATGGGCTGGTTCAGGAAGCAGGGAAGGTTGGGTTGGTTCACTTGAGCCGTGTTGCCACTCCTGCCACTAAGGTCCAAAGGAGAGGTGAGGAAATGAGGCTGGGTTTCAAAAAGCAGCTGAGCCAGCCTTCCTCTTCAGCCTTGGCAGAGGAGGAGTTGGTGTTTTGTCTTGGATAGACAACGCACACCAAATACTGAAATACAGGGATGGAAACCTTCCAAGTCAGAGTTTAGCAGGTTGAGTTCTTGCTCCTGGGAACTGCCTCTCGATCTCCGCTCCGAGATAAGGCAATAATCCCCATGATTGCAGAGCTTAAAACTTTCCATCCTAGGAGTTTTTTCAACACTTCTTGGAGAACTTTTACACTCAGGCTATTTGCAGAGGAGAGTCTGAGGCTGAGTAGAGCCTCTCTTGATGTCAGGGTGTGTTGGGTTCTCTGTGCTTGCAAGCAGGATGTGTTGAAGTGTCTTTGTGGTGGGTGTGAAGTTTGGTGCTGGTAACCTGCACCTTCTGCTCCCTCAGTCACACCGGCAGTGTCACAGAAACCTGTGCAGCTGCTGAGGGCTCATGGAAAAGGTGTGGAGGGGGGGAGTTTCCACACCCTCCTCCTTTTCCCTCCCACAAGTCCCTTAACGACATTTTCAGCCTCAGTTCCATTGGTCACATGTGGAGCTCCTGATTGTTCTGATAAATCCTTAGAGTTGTCACTGCTCTGTGAAGTAATGAACTACAGCATAGCAAGCACATAGCTACTGCCTGACCTGTGCAACTTCTGTTTACCTCTGTGAGCAGCAGAAGGAAAAAATTAGATATTGGGGGTGTATTATAATAAGGAAAGGGGCTTATGGCTTATTTTAATATTATTTTTCCCTCAACATGAATTTCTGGGTGCTGGAAATAATTCTAATACATGTTCTCATTTTCTTCTGTACAGTTTGCCTTATTCATCCTATTGTATTTCATTGCATCCAAGTGAAACTGCTGGATTGCAATGAGTTAGGATAAAGCTCTAATAACTTTATAACTAAGCATTTGCACTTCTAGCATGTGACTGTCAGCCTTTCTTTCTCTTGTGTTCTGATGTTGAACATTCTTTTCTTGCTGCTGTGGTTCTATTAAGAAAACAGTCCTTTGTCTCCTGCTCAGATTCCCAGTTCATTTCCCAGCCTTAGTAATCCCACTTGCGCGCTCAGTAGATATGGACAAGACAGATGGAAGAATCATCATTTTTCAGACCAGAGCATTAAGTGGTAGATGGATCGTTGTGAGTTTTCCAGCCCCATAACTTCTGTTTTCTGTTGAGGCTGGAGTGTTTTTCTTGTCTGCTGTGATTTGGGACTTTTTCATGGAGTTCTGTTGGAGAGGAGGGGGAGGATGGTGCATAAACCTCCCCCATAGTTTCACACAGCCTTAAAAAGCTATATTAGATCCACTGTACTGCTAGTGATTGACTTGATTTCAGGGCCATCTCCAGTGTGCCTGTTTCCTGTTGTAGTTGGATAATTTTCTCAGTCTCTCCATTTGAATTCAGTTTGGGTTCCCACTTAGCACAAGGAAGGGACTGACTGCAGCTGTCTCTGAGCCCTGAGCCACTGGTGGCTCTTGAATTGTCTAGTGACTTGTTTAGTCAAACAGGACCTTTTAAGAATTGCCCATGGAATACACACAATAAATTAGCACTGACAAGGGAACATTCTGGATGTAGCACTAATCCCCTGTGTGTTAATTGGCTCCAGACTCAGCAGCCTGACAGAGTTCCCAGCAGAGCAGGCACAGGGCTTGTCAGTGCCAGCATCTCCGTGGAGTGAAGCACATGTCGAGGTCGATGCCCCTTCTTAAACTTCCCAGATGATATTTAAAAAATGGATCCATGTCTGAATTACAAATATCACCAAAAATAACATAGGGGAAAAAGGAATAGAAACTGCAGCTGTTGTAAAGTACCAGAGTAGCTGTGGAGTTTGGACATGGGATTTTCTCTTCCTGTGTTCCGTAAAATACCAACTGTTACCTCTTCCAGCTATTTACTGTGTTATGTGCTGTGATAATTAAGCTGAAAATGCTTATCACGCTGAACTTCAGTGGCCCCTCAGGCCTGAGGTCTGCACATCATCACTGCGCCTGAGCCCTGGCAGTGGGGCCACAACGACCTTTCTGTGCTGCCCATTTTTAGTCCCTTGGCATGGTGGGTGTCTGTTCCAGCATACTCTGATAAGCCCAGCAATAAGTAGGAGCTGTGTTCTGGGTGAACCTGCTGCTGAATTACTTTCTTTTTAAACTAGATGGTTTGATTTCTTTTTAATTTGATCCCACTTAAAAATCTTTCTGTTACGGTAAAATGCAGATTTATGGCACTGTATTAGGAGAAAGGGTGGTTTCTATGGCTCTGTTGGCATATTTTTCCATCCCTTTCTGTCGGGGTGAAAAATAAATATATAGAGAATGGAGTGTGATTACCCCTGAGCAGGGGTCCAGAGCTCACTTCTTGGAGCATTATTTGCCAAGGAGCTGCATGAGGAGGAAGATGGAACTTCTTCCTTTCTGTCAGAGGTGTCAAACTGAAATACAATCTGCATTTCTGCTCCACTGAAACGTGCAGGAGTATCTTCAACTAAAGAATTCATATATTCAGTGTCATTTGGAGACATCAACATGAGGTCAGGAGATGAGAGTCCTGGATTGTGCTTGGTTATGGATTTTATTCACCATGACTCGGAGCAAAGAATTTCATTTATTCCCTCATGCACACACCAAATGATGGTTTTTCCTCATGTGTTGGAGTGAAATGGTAAAATTGTAAATTGCAGAAGTTCTAAATGAAGATTTAAATGTGTAAAATACTATGTGGGTTAGAATGGTTTTGTTAATTCATTGATACTCTTGGGTTTTGTGGCTGTTAATCCCTTCCCTGACCTGCCCTTTGAATCGTTCCAACCCTGACTGAAGATGTTTTAATGGCTTCCCTTCAGAGGAGTGCTCAGGAGACTGTTCTGAACTGTTTCTCTCCCTCACACGTAGATTTGATGTGACAGAGTCCATGCTCTGCACAGTAGCAATCCAGCTCCTCACGGGAACACTGGGGCCCTGGTTCTGGAATTACACGGTAAAGCCTTAACCTGGCAGTGGCACGGACTGAGCAGGGCAGCAGCTTTGTCATGCACTGCTCTGTGAAAAGCAGCTTCTCCAGGGGACTTCACCAGTGCTTTCATATTTAACACAAGAAGGAAAAATATTTGAACAAGTAGGAAAATTTTGATTTAACTGAAAACAAATGTTTTTGAAAGCATCACATTTTACTTGAAACCAAACCAAAACCTACCTGTTTAACAAAAGTTTGATTTAAAATTAACTTTTTATTTTATCACAATTTTGACTTTACCTAAAAGCCAAGCAGGGCTGTGGAAGCAGCTCTAAGTGTGGGTGTAGAATAATGTTGTTGGAACTACTTTTTAAAGAAACTTCTTTTGCTGCTATTTCAATACCTTTCCACCAAAAAAAGAGAATTTCTTGGCTCTTTCAGGGAACTGTGTTTTGTGTAATAACTTAAAAAGTCACCAGCTAGTGGTTAGAAATGTCTGGTTTAAGCTGTGCCGCCTGATCCCTGTGCTTATAGCTTCATGAAGAAGTAACTTCCTTTCCTGCTTGTCTTCATTTCCAAAATGCTTTTCCTTATGTCTGTAAATCCTTCTGCCCTCTAGTTTGCTAGTCTTAGAAAGGACTTTCTCTTCCTTATTTTGCCTTTTTTTTTTTTTTGCTAACATGTATGTGGGTGAGGTCCCCTCCCGATAAAAAGTTACCATTAAAAGTGAATGAGTTCGATTCCTTGAAATATCTCATAGATTATGATTATTATTGATGAATTTTTAGCCTGGACTTTTCCTTGAAATATTTGAGGATATAAGAATGGCTTTATGATCTCTCTTAGAACTGCATCTGATGTTAAATAAAAGTGATTGGTTTTGGTGGTTGGTTTACATACCCATTGTTAAACCTGTGTTGATGCTAATTATTTCCTAATAGTTCTTTTGTTTTTTCATGTAGTATCTCAGCAAAATCTCTGCTTTCATGAGGTTATTTAGGAAGATGAATTACCAGCTCTGCTTTAGATGCAGCACCATCAGCAATCCGGTAAATCCTGACGTGTCTCCAGCTGACCCTGGGAGCAGGGTGGCTCTGAAGGGAACCAGGTGCCATCAGTGACATAATTTTGAAAATGCTTCGTTTATAATCTGTGAAAGGCTGGAAATAGAGTCAGGAAATGGTAATTTAGCAAGCAGTAATCCAAAGGCAAGGAAGACCTTAAATCAAGATTTTAGCCCATGATATCAACATCTCACCTGACTAAGGAGTTGCTTTGGGTGGAAAAAATTATCAAATCACATAGTTCTGAAACACTCAGAGTTCTGAAATCATTCTCTGGTGTGATAGTTGTGGGGTGGAAATAACTTAGATTGGGTTAAAAGGAAATTGTTTGAACTGAATGAGGACAATTTGCCATGGGATGGGAGAGAGAGGAAGGGCAGGTGCAGAGGACATGGAGCTGCTGGAGATGTCCATCTGCAGTATCCCCTGGGAAAGGAGGTCTTTGCCATCCCAGGAGAGACTGGTGATACTGGTTTTATAGCCAGTTGGGGAATGGGATGTAGGGGAGGGGCTAGGCAGGGCATTTTCATAGAATCCCAGGATAGTTTGGTTTAGAGGGGCCTTAAAGCTCATCCCATGCCACCTCCTGCCCTGGGCAGGGGCACCTTCCACCAACCCAGGTTGCTCCAAGCCCTGTCCAACCTGGCCTTGGACACTTCCAGGCATGGAGCAGCTGCAGCTTCTCTGGGCACCCTGTACCAGGGCCTCCCCACCCTCACAGGGAGGAACTTCTTCCCAATGTCTCATCTATCCCTGCCCTCTGGAACTGGGAAGCCATTCCCTGTGTCCTGTCCCTCAGGCTCTTGTCACTGGTTCCTGAGACAGAACCCCAGGTGTTGCCTATGACAAGTCCCTTCACACACCTATTTTAACCCAGTTTTAGGCACTGATTTACAGGGTAGACCTTAAAATCTATTTAAATTCTGGCATGAGTCATTTCAGATGCCTTCTGGCTCCTTTAGTTTTAGTCTGAACTCATAACTAAAGATGCTGCTGCTTCCAAGTGTTTTGCTCAGGCACACCAAGCGTCAGTCACTTATTTACACACTCAGAGGTCAGGCAGAACAGATTTTTAGTTCAGTATTGCACATCTCAGATGGGTAAGCTACAGAAAATGCATATTCATACTCTGGCTGTTTCATGTGACAAACAGTTGTACTGAGAAAATATAGTTATGTAACTCTGTCTTGAAAATACTACAGGAGCTGGGACAGTATGAAGTGAATAACTTCAAGGTCTTGCAGCATGGCTCAACCTTGCACTTGCTGGGCAGGAAGGTTTTATGTTCACCAAGGAGGGGGAAATTGTTACTGAAGTTTGCTTATCCCTGTAACCTATGGGGAAATTATTTAGAAGAACTTGATGGCTTAAAAAACTGGAAAATAAAAATATTTTGAGAATCAAAATAGGTTTACTCCATTATTCTCCACATTTACATTTGAAGGGCCACAGTTTCAGCCCTGCCTCCATCTCCCTGCAGCTCTGCTGTGTCACCCTGCAGTTCTTGTACTGATGGAATGTGACTTTGCTTTGGAATGTTTTGCCTTGGTGATCTTTCAAAGACCAGAGTTGGGCTGTTTTCATACAGTTTAGCACAAGGCTATAGATGAATTGCAAATAAAGGTGTTGGGGGTGATTCAATCTGGAGACTGCTCAGCCTTTTATAGGAAACAAAATGTTAAAATAATAATGTTCCTGACAATATTTGGCCGCAAAAGTGGTTAGAGGGATGAAAACCTCCTATGAGGATAGGTTGGGAGAGCTGATGATGTTCAACCTGCAGCAGGGGAGGATCCAGGGAGACCTTAGGGCCCCTTCCACTGCTTAAAGAGCTGGAAAGGGACTTTGGACAAGGGCTGGAGTGACAGGACAAGGGGGAATGGCTTCCCACTGCCAGAGGACAGATTAGATGGGATAGTGGGAAGGAATTCTTGCCTGTGAGGTGGGCAGGCCCTGGCACAGGGTGTCCAGAGAAGCTGTGGCTGCCCCTGGATCCCTGACAGTGTCCAAGGCCGGGTTGGACATTGGGGCTTGGAGCTGCCTGGGGTAGTGGAAGGTGTCCCTGCCCAGGGCAGGGGTGGAATGGGATGAGTTTTGAGGTCCCTTCTAATTCAAACCAGGCTAGGGATCTCTGGATCTTCTCTTACATGGGAAGACTGTACAGGTTTGAAGACTGGCAAGTAATCTGCATTTCAGTTTGTCACAACAGGGAAAGGAGGGTCAGTAGAGGAAAACACTGCAGTGTGTGCAGGAGAATCCATGGCACTGTCACCACAGGAATTGCAGCTGCCCCTGGAAGCTCTGCAGGAATTCTCCTGTCTTGTGAATTTAGGCAGATAGGGAGTGAGGGCTTGAAATGTACATTTAAAAACTCACACCTTTTATGCTTCCCCAATTTTATTTGAATTAAATCCTCAGATATTCTGGTTTTTCAGCCCATGGTCAGTGCAGCACTGACATTGCCTGACCCTGTCCCTGCCTTCTACAGCGCTGCTGGTTATCATTCTTCCCTAACATCACTTTGCTGCAGAATCAGTACTTCTTACCATTATTTTCAGTATTCTCTCCAGCCTTGCCATTGGATGTTCTGTGTGGGCATTTTAGTTTGTTAAATATTGAGTCTGGGCTCTTTGCTCTGTCGTCAGCATCAGCTCTTTGTTCTTGTTTTTTGCCTGGATATTCTTGGTGATCTTAAACCTCAGTTCAGGGTCTTCTGTTTATTTTGTAGAAGATGAAAAAGGCCCTAGTTTATTTGAAGAAGAGATTTTTGGAACTTGATTCTTTGTGTCCGCTGAACTCGTACAATAACTTTCCGTCCATCTATTGTAGTGTGGGAATGTCTTGGGAAAAGGGTTTGTTTCATTTTCTTTATTTCATGGGGCTTAATGATCCTCCACACAATGTGCACAATGTCAGTGTCTGGGCAGTGCTGACATGACTCAGTTGTCAGGAAACATCAGGGAGCAAAGCTGTCAGGTTGGGGGAAGTGTGGCTCCACTGATGCCTGAAAATAACCCACTTAATAAAAATATCCCAGTTCAGAGACTTTAAGAACCACTTGCAGAATTCATGCTGCTTGCTCTTCCCTTTTGTTTTTTCTTAGGATTTCCCCTGTAGTATTTAAATGAGTAAATAAATACAAACCCAAGTTGAAAATAGAATCTTTGAACTGGTTGATTCCCTTCTTGCTTTGAAATGGTTTTGCTTTCTTACAGCTCTGTATGTGGTACCTGCTTGTGTGTAATTGAATGTAATTATAGTAATTAAATGAGGCAGTCTGCAGGAGTAAAGGCCTTTCCTATTTTCTGCTTTTTTCCCTTATTTTTCTACTATAATTTGATAAATGATCCATTACTCCAAAATTATGTTTTCTTTTATCTTTACCATGGAAGAGTTACTTGAATATGCAATGGAATTTGATGTAGAATAAAGTATGGTACTAATGATGTCATATTTAAGCAGGAACATTATCACCCTGCATTGCAAATAAATTTCCCATTCACTAAAGCAAGATGTATTTTCCATCAAAAAGAAAGGCATTGATCATTCCCCATCCAAATTGAGCAAGTGCTTTCCTGCAGCCCTGCTTTTGCCTTCCCATTTTATTAGGTACTTCTCAGCTCTACCAGAGTTTAAAAACAATATGGTGACTGAGGTACTTAATGGATTTTTTTGATTGCTAGCTCATTTTACCTGAACACAATGCGTAAATCCAAGTTAATCATTAAGGTGTAAGAATGTCTTCTGTACCACCTGATGTGTTAATGCTTTCCAGGCAGTGCAGATATTCCTTTGCTCATGTCTCTCTTGACAAAACTGTTGTTGCTTTGGTTTATAATGGCATTCTTTCACTTATTTTTTTCATTTTAGGAGCTGTTTAGGACTTTTATGAAGGCTGGTAGCAATCCACTTGACTGTCATTCCCATTTATTCCTCCCCAGTCTGGAGCTGCCCAGTCCCACTGGCTCAGTGTTGGGTTCTGTGGCTTCCAGGGGCTGAGCAGACCTTCTCTGCCTTCTCCTCAAGGCTCCCAGCATTCCTGAGGTCACAAAAAAACCATCAGAAAAGCTGATGTACTGGGAATTGGGAGAGGAATTTCTTCTTTTTTGGTAGGATCATTTTGGCCAAGCCGATCTCCTGGCCCCACTGATGGCAGGAGATGGTGCTGGCACAGGAGAGAAAGTGGGGCTGAGCAGGTGTTTTTGGGGGAAGAAAATGGTCGGATTTGGGACGACTGCTCCAGTATCTGGTTCATGCTGTGGTTGCACAGTTACCTTGAATTCAAGTTAAACCCAGAGAGGAACAGCTCCTTGTGCCAACTTCTGCTTCCAGGTGTTGTTCCTTTCTGTGGTCCAGCTTTTAGGAGCTATCTATGGATTCCTGGATTCTTAGATTTCTGTCTAGAGGCCACTTGACATCCAGGAAAAAAATTCACTGAATAATTCCAACATCAGGCATATGCTTTAATGATAGCAAGCCTATCATTTTAAGTCATCTGACAGTGGTTTTAATGAGCATGGGATGTTCCTAGGCCTTTTTTCTCTGTGGGATTAAGAATTTATGCTTTCTTTAGGTGATAGTTTGGTGTTTAGTTTCTCCTCAGTAGGTCTTAATGCTTTTGTCTTCTGTTTTAAGGAGCCATTTGGTATTAAAAATACAGAATATTAAGGTGTAACTGAAGTTAAGACTCATATTTGTTCTACAATAGGAGATTCTTACTGTAAGTCAGGGAGGAGTTTTTATTACATCATTGGCTGCCTGATGCTGTTTCTGTTTGAGCTGGAAGGGCAGAGCCGTGGGCAGGGGAGTAAAGGTTGTGCCGTGGCTGTGTAAAGATAAAACTGTCTCCCTAACCTCAATCCAGGCACTGCTCCCCATGTATTTGTTGGGCTCTCAGCCTTGTGCAAAGGTTTGTCTGGCAGAATAACTTGGGTTTCCATACATGTCATTACTTTATTGTGCATAAGATTCCTGATGCCAAAAGAAACCTGGTTTCCTATCCGAGGAAAGCTGTAAAATGGAGTTACCTCCATGAGTTATTAGTTGCTGTTTCTGTGAACTTTCTCAGTTTCTTTCTGTTCTTTAGGGCATTGACAGAAGTAGTGAAATGGGCTAAAACATGTTCCTGTGCTCCTGGAATGGAGCTGCTCCAGCCCTGCCTTGGCTGGACACACTGAGAACACATTTCCATCCTGACTCCAAGGGCTGGGAAGAAGCAATTTGCATTCAGTCAGTTGGTTTGTGTATCTCTGCTGAGCATTTTTTTTTTCCTTGCAAGGTACCTCAATACCTTGTTTGTATCAGGACTGAAAACAGATCTTGTAGGACATTCTTTCCTCAGTGGAAGTTAATTTTTCCCCCGTCAGTTGAGATTGCCTTGCAGGATTGTTATTGAGCAAACTGAATATAGGAGGGCCCCAAAGGTTATTTCCTGGGTGTCCCATCTCCAGGTCTGTGTAGTGAAAAGAAAAATGACAAAGCAAAGAATCATGGAATGGATTAAGTTGGGATTAAAACTCATCTCATTCCACCCCCTGCCATGGGGGATATCCTCCATGGAACTTAGGCGTAGCTTTGGAATTACCCTTGTGCATATGGGTCTGCTGCTGAAATGAAGATATTTTGGTCAGAATGGAGATCCTCGAATGAGAGGATCTACTCCCAAACTGGAATAAAGTCTATGGAGAAACAGTGAGCTGATATTAAAATCAATTCCATGGTCTTGTAGCTCATTGAAGGCAGACAGAGGAAAGCCCGCCCCATAATGTTCCTTCCCTGTGCAGGTCATATCAGCAGAGTTTTGTGTGTGTCCTGTGTGTGCAGGAAGTGATTTGGAGTCTTTTAGGTAGAACTGTCTAATTGGAAATAACGATAAGACAGAAATGTTTCAAACTGACTTGAAGGTTTATTTTTGATGCAGCACTTCAGGACAAGATACTATTATATGGCTATAATATATGTTATATATAACATTTTTTATATATAACATACATTTATATGCATATATATAGATATATAAAATGTGTATGTCTATTTATAGCATATATAGTTTATATACACCCCATATGTATATACTTCACACCAGCAAGTCCATCCTCTTAATTTCACTTGTATTTTTATATACTCCTATTTCTGACGTTCATTTGTACACCTGTTTTTTCCTCTTTCTACTTCCGAGACTTTTACATGCTCCTTAAAACAAAGCCATAAATTCCCTGTTTCCTCACATTCTTTCCTGCAGCACATCTTGGCTCTGCTGGAACCAGAAGTGGTTTCTCTTCTTGCTGCCACTGCACCATTTCCATCAACCCTTTAGAGATTTGTGTTTCTTTTCAAAGCTTGATGCTATTCAGAGAATATGCATATTAAAATAGGGTAGGGAATATAATAGGGATTAAAAATATCTTTTTAGAATTTTATAATCTGTAGTAAATTCTTTTTTTTTTGGTGGACAAGGTTAAATATTTAATATTTAATATACTGAATATTTATTTCTGCAGCTGCCACTGGGCAGTGAAGTGTTCCAATGTTTCCTGTTGATAAAATGGATTTCTGTTATTGGGCTGTGAAGTAAAACAAAAGTGTAGCACAACATCGCTCTCAATTTGAACAATAGAACTAAATACATTTTTGCCTTCTAAATTATTTGTTTTTCCTCCTTTCCTCAGCCTTTTGAGGTGTTTATACTGTGCATGACAGAGTTGCTCTGCTGAGCTTGCGAATAACTGACTTGAAATTGCTTTGAATAATTTTGCTCTTTTTTTTTGGCTTTTTGTACCTAATCAGAATTGATGTGACTGAAGTACAAATCTTCATAATAATCATGCATTTACTGGCAGTGATTGGAGGACCACCTTTTTGGCAATCTCTGGTAATTTTGCTCACGTTCTTACTTTATCCTTTGTAATAATCCCGTGGTCCACATCTGGGGACAGTTTCACTTCTGCAGGAAGGTTTTACTTTTCCTCATAAATGGAAACAGATTTTTGAGTCCAGATCCCACAGAATTACTGTGGATTCTGGCTGTACCAGAGTCATTGAAACAAGGTTATTTTATACATTTTGCATGCAGGTAGAAAGCTATCAAACATTGCATGGATTTAAACCTTTGGTGAAATCCTGGCCAAAACCTGAACGAAATCCATGCAACAAACAGTGGAGGAATATTAAACTGGGATGAGGATTTGGGGGAAACTCTTAGAGAGCAGTAGGGAACCATCAGCAGATAATTTGGCCTGAATGTGGCTGATAACTCTTGATTTGTGAAAGGGAAAAAACCCCCAATTGTCAGGTTTTTTCCTTTTAAACTAAGATGATCCTGATTAAATGAGCTGCTGGCACAGCCTGGCTGCAGATGTTTTATTTGTATCTGCTTGTATCTGTGTATATATCTATATATAATATGGGCTCACCAGGCCATGTTAGCTGACAGTTTAATAATGATAATAATAATACAATGGTAAGTATTACTGAAGCCACATTGAGCTATCAAAATGGCATTTCCCACAGGACAGCAAGTATGTTCATACATAAATTAAAAATATATACATTTACTGGAAATAAAATCCAAAGCATTGATCCTGGAAGGTTTTCCTTGTTTTCCTTCCTGGTTATTGGTTTTCTCTCTGTATTTAATAAATGCAATTCTTAAGGAGAAAGAAATGTTGATTTAAATAACACCAAGAGATAGCCAAAAGTCTATGAAAAGCTTCACCCCAAATGGATGAGTTTTTAATCTGCTCCATGTAATGGCAGCAATGAACCCACAGTATGTGGAGAGGATCCCAAACGAGCTAATTGTGGCCATCCTGATTTTGCTGCTTGTGCTTTCAGGCTTAAAACCCCAAAGCCCTTAATTAATTATATAAACTGCAAAGTAAATACCATCTAAAGGGAATGAAGGTGGATAGGATTGATTAGAAAATAAAAACGAGGCTACACGTCACCTTATTGGTGCCAAGTTTTCAAAAAATATTAGTATGGCCAACATTCCCATGCAGCTATAATTTAATATTCTGTGTTACAAAGAGAATTTCTCAATTCATATTCTCAGTTTCCTTTTTTTAAAAAAAATAAAGGGGGAAAATGCTGCCACAGCAACCTCTGGCACAATTCAGTGTTAATGTGAGCTTGGAAATTGGTCTCTTTTTATTAAATAGCTTAAATAACTCTATAATAGCCTTTTAAATTACACTTTTCAGCAGAATCTTGAAATCTATTAGGAGTCCTGGGTTGCAGCAGCATTTGCCTAAGGCAGCTCCCAAAAATACTGAACTCTTTTGTTTGGTTTTGTTGGTTTAATGGAGCATTTCTCCAGAGAACAACCTTAATAAGGTCTCCCATGACAATCCAGTTTAATTCAATGAGTGAGATTTTGTGTTCATTTAGAGATAAATGTTATTTACTGCTTGCAGAGCAAAATAAATCACACAACCCCATCTCCCCCAGCCCTCTCTAATCCTTTAATACTTGATGTGACTGCAAAATTGGTGGTTTGGTATTTTTTATTTGCTTCTGTCTGGGGAAAAAAATTGAGGTAATGTAGTCGTGTACTCAAACATTCCACTTTCCATGAGAGAAGCAAAACACTCTGAACAGGCAAAATGCAGAGCTGTGGATTTTGGCAATTGTTGCTTTCATTACCTTTCCTTTATTCCATGAAACTGTGTGTGCCTGTCCTGGCTCTCTCCTTTCTGGCAGTGTAAATTCTCTTCAAAGCCTGTTAAATGGTGCTCCCCAGGCTCTGGGGCTGGGTAATTCCTGCGGGATGTTGAGTATCCCAGCTGGAATCATTTGGGACATGCAAGTAAAGCAAGGAGGCTTAAGGTAACTAGTTTAATACATTGATTATTTGGAGTTGATTTTCCTGCTTGAAGCAAGAGAAGTGTGGCAATTGCTGAAGTTTTCTCCTGCAGGGTTTGGAATATGAAAAGGTACAAACAGTTTGGGAATATGAAGCTGGAGTTTGGCCCTCTGGAAGTTGATCCTTGGGCAGATATGACTGCATTATATCTGGACAGCTCCAAACTCCAGCTGGGATCCAGCCTTGTGAGAAGAACTCCGGGGTCTGAGTTGCCCAGCTGGCTGTGTTATTTGTGGGGTTGGTGACAGGAGGAGTTCCCAGAGGAAGCAGCTCCGTGGCTGCTCGTGTGGTCTCTTACGTGCTCCTCACTGCTGCTCCCACGAGTCCTTAGCTGGGCTCTGCTCTGGCCTATTTCCTCATAATTTTGTTTTTTAAATCCCAATTCATGCTGCACAAAACTCTACTGGAATGTACTCTGGAATCCTGGCAGTAATTTTCTGGCAAAATATTCCAGACTTGCTTTGATAGTGGCTCTGGCAACTGCTCCCGACTGTCTGTTGCCTGCTGCCACTTGGTTATTGCTGTGTCTGAGCTCTTCCCAAACAAAATCTGGGATCATGGAATGGTTTGGAATGGACCTTAAAGCTCATTCAGTTCCACCCCCTACCATGGGCAGAGACACCTTCCACTAGACCAGGTTGCTCCAAGCCGTGTCCAGCCTGTAATGCTGCTTTCCCCCGATTTATGTGGATTCAGCAGCTCCCTGGGCAGTGCAGCCTTCCCTCTGTAATTAGTCTCAGAGGGTTTAATAGAGAACATTATTTGCCTGGAAAAGATGTGACTGGTGATACTTCCCTTGCATTGCTGACATAATTTTAGGAAGTACTGCCTGCATGTGACTTTGGATGAAGCCCCTGGAATCACCAGAAAGGGCAGAATAATTGCTGGGACTGTAGTAATACATGGAATACCAGACAGGGAAGCCTTGTGGCTATCTTGCAGTGTCATCTGGGTTAAAATTCAGGGGCTACAATGCCACTTTGTAGGAACATTTCCCTCTCTCCCTCTGCTCGGAGGGAGAAAATAAAGATAATCTGATATTTGCTTGATTTTGCTGCTTCCCACTTTTGGCCTTGCTGCTCCCATTTTGTACATGGAGAAATTCAGCAGGTGCTGCCTTTTTAATCCACTCCTCTGGTTTTCCTCTGCCAATTTTCTGTGGCTGTTTCTCATTAATATTTTCTGCAGACATGTTTTGCACTGATGCAGCTGCTCGTGGAGGCCAAAAAGAGGGTGTTAAGAACCCAAAACTGGCCAAACTGGGTGTTAAAGCAGTGTGGCCTTCTTCCCTGAGCATCCTTCTCCAGTGTTCTAGTGGTTGTTGGGAGTTCACGAGGTGTTTTTCCCAGCCAACTCCTCTTGTCTTGGGGAAATGTCAACCCTAATGTCTTCTGACTTCTGTATGCAGTTTGCTACTGTTTCCTTTTGCTTGTAATAGCCAATTCACCCTGTTCTTTAAATACCAAAGTATCAGTTCTGAGGCAGAGAACAGCACAGGTATGTGCTTTTAGAAGAGCTTGAGGAGTCCTGAGCCTCCAGACATTAATGAATGATTACAAGTCATGCTCCAGTCTGGCAATTCAAGCCTTCTTTTTACTTGTCTTTATTCTTTCTCTACAGTCTTTCAGAAAATGTTTTTTTTTTTTTTTTGCCTTAGCAGGGCCGCTTTAGCTAGGGAGAAATATATTTGCCTGTCATAAAACTGGGTGGGGTTTGGGGAGTGGGCTGAAAAAGGCATGAAGGATTAAAGCTCCTCTGCCTCTTAATCATGCCCTGGAAAGATCAAGAGTTTCAGTTGTGGAATGGAATAGAAAACTTAGGATCTTCAAGAACGATCTTCAGGCTCCAGGAGCATTTGGACAAGGCTCTCAGGCACAAGGTGGGATTGGTGGGATGCATGCATAGGAACAGGGGTTGGACTGGATGCTCCTGATGGGTCCCTTCCAACTCATAGTATTCCATGATTTACTTGCTGAATGCTACTCTGAGGGTGTAATTAAAGAAAAATAGAAGCAACTTGACCTCCTTTGGAGTTCTGTTCCTGGCTGGACTCATTGGGGAGCTGAGTGTTTATTCAGTTGAGTGCCATGACTACAGTTCCCAAAAGAAGAGCTTTTAGTAGTTGAATAGATACAGTTGGGAAGTTTTGGGTAGTTATCTCTAAACACTTGCTTCCATAACATATTTCCTGTGGTTTAGTTTGGACTATTTTCTTCTTAATTTCTAGTTTTTCCTGTTCTACTTGAAACATGACTGTTAAAAAACAAAGGAAACTTTCGAAATTGCCTGTGCTCGTTCTCCCCTTCTTTAGCAACCTCATCCTTCCTCTGATGGGTCACTGACTCTGATCTGACTTGTCTGATCTCTTTGCTTGCCATGCCTTACCCAGATCAGATCCAGTCCTTGAAGGGGTTTATCTGACCATCCCAGGTGGCTCTTGCACTGCCCAATTTGATTTTGACTGCAGCTTCAGGCGAGGTGATGATTCTCTTCCCTGGGATGATTTAGAGCAAGTTCTTGGTTTCTGTCCATTTCTCTGATTTTGGTGTCTCTTCTCTGGTAACTAAACATAATTCTGGATTTCTGGGAAGCTTCATGGAAGAATTTCTGGAAAATACATTTTTCTCTGTAGGAATGTCAATCTCTGTGTAGCAGAGAAAGAAGAGCAAACATTGTGTTGGAAAGTGGAGTGTTTGAATGCACCTGAAATATTAACCCAGTTTTGAGTTTTGCATATTTTAACTTCTTGTCTCTCTTTCACTAAGATTCCAATACTGAATATTCAGGTGAAAATATTCCCAGCTCTCTGTACTGTGGCAGGAACCATATTCTCCTGTACAAACTACTTCGGTGTGATCTTCACTGGTGGAGTTGGCAAAAATGGATCCACTATAGCAGTGAGTACCTTGGGCTGCCAGTTCCTCCTCAGCATGAAGGCTCTTCAGCCACAGTTTGTATTTACTGTAATCCCTCCTCCATGGGAAATATTTTCCCTTCAACTCCTTACTGGCATGGGAGAAACAAGTCAATATTGTGTGTGTAAGAACTGTAGATTTAGGAGTCAAGAGTTTTCAAATTTTTGAATAAAAGTTTTGTACTTTAATATTTGTTTTTAAATTAATGAGACCCAGGCTATACAAATACACTCCTTGCTGAAGAGTTCATAGAAAAATAGTGTGGAAAAATCCATTCAGAAGGAAATTTTTCAAGAAGATTCTGGGTTTGATCCTTCTAGAAGATCTATATTATTCATATTACCAATGTAAAGGAACAAGTCGAGGTGTCTGCACAAGCACCTTTTGTTGCAGTGTTCTTGCTGCCTAAAATCTGATTTTTTTTTCCCCAGCACCAGAAAGTTTCCACTACTTCTCAGCTGCTGCTTGCTCAAGTTGCACCACTTTTTGTTCCTTTTACCACCAGCATTCAGAAAGATGTTTCTAATGTGATTTTATTTTTAACCCCTAAGTGCACACCACGTGAGGGGCTCTGAGGTTTCTTTGCAATGTGCACATTTTATTAACCTCATGCTTTAATCTCACCATAGGGAACAAGTGTCCTCTCACCTTTTCTCCATATTGGCTCAGTGATTGCCTTGGCTGCAATGATCTACAAGAAATCTGCTGTGCAGCTCTTTGAGAGGCACCCCTGCCTCTACATCCTGACTTTTGGCTTTGTGTCTGCCAAGATCACAAATAAACTGGTGGTGAGTGCACTAGAACCTTCCTGAGTCTTGTTGCAGGAGAACTTTTTGTAGATTATGGAGCTTTCTGGGTATTCCACTGAGTAACTTGCACTTGTTTGTGTCGTGAAGAGATACTCATGCTTTGCTTTAAGTAGCCTGGAGATGCAGCAGACCCTTTTTCTGTTTGAAAGGGCAGAGGAAACCTGGAGTTGATGCTGTGGTTGCTGTTTCTCCCCCTTTCCCAGCTCTTAATTCACACTTCTGCAGTGTATTTGTGCACATGTGTGAAAAGCTGGGCTGGAACCGGGGTGGCTGGAATCCCCTTCAGATGCAAAGGGGAGGAAGGTTTGTCAGAAGGAGAAGAGGTGATGGAGCTGCTGAGGTTTGGAACACTTACTGAGGGTTTAACTTAAAGAATTTGAGGGAAATACAGCTTATAATCATTAACAGGTTTGTACAAGGGTGGAGGCGTCAATGAATGAGGGTTAAATAGCTTCTGCCTCAAACACCATCCCAGTTCTGCAGGCCTCTATTGGGCTACTGTGAGCTGGGTCAGTGCTGGACTTAACTCACAGTGGAAGAGTTCAAATTCATAGTGGAGGAAGAGTTTAAGCTCACAGTGGAAGTAAAGTTTTTTCTTACTGGGCCTGCTTCGGTGCTCAGTCCCATCCCAGCTGTGCTGTGCAGTGAGGATGGAGTGTGGGATGGGTTCTGTGCCTGGAGGAAGGTGGGAAGGTCACACCTGAACACCAAAAATGTTCATGAAATTGTAACCAGACAGAGATGGTGATCCTTATGGAATGGGAGAGAAAGAGGAGGAGAGAGAGGAACACCAAGTGTCCCTGGCTTTTGAAGCTCCAGCAGCTGTGAGTTTTTGTTTCTAGGCTCAACTTTAAAATTTACCAGTGTGCTTCCATTTCACTGTGTGGTTTCTGGCAGGAGGAACAGGTGGGCTGGAAATCATGTTAGGTTTTTTTTCCTGTACTACTTCTCTGCTTTAATAAAAGATGTCTCTCTGCAAACCTTGCATCTTTGTAGTTGTGGAGCTCCATGGTTCAAACAATATTGTTGCTGCCACTGGAGTATTTGTTATTTTGCAGTAATGTGGCTTGAACTGTATGGTATTGTCTTTGTGTGTTCTGCAGTCACTCTGCCTTGGCTGGCACATGTTTATTTCTTAAGCTTCTCTTTTTTTTTTACTGCAGGTTGCCCATATGACCAAGAGTGAGATGTACCTGTACGACACAGCATTCATAGGCCCAGCACTGCTGTTCCTTGACCAGTATTTTAACAGCTTTATTGATGAGTATATTGTCCTCTGGATTGCCCTGGTGAGTCCAGGCTCATTTTATTAATTAGCTCTACCACTAATTCATTGTGTTGGCTGTGCCCAGCTGAGTCCCCTGGAAGGGGATGGGACTGAGGAGGGACATCACAGGGTGGATTTGAAGCTGGTACAGAGCTGAGTAGGGTCACAGTGTCCCTGGCTTGGTGTTGGGAAAGTCCTGGGCACTGTTGTTAGGGATAGTCTGGATGAGGGGATCGAGGCACTCCCAGTCAGTTGGAAGAGGACACCAGGTTGGGTGAGATGTGGATCTGCTGGAGGGATCTGGACAGGCTGGATCCATGGCTGAGGCCAACAGTGGGAGGGTCAACAAGACCAATTCTGGGTTCTGCCCTTGGATCACAACAGTCCCATGGAATGCTCCGAGCTGGTGACAGTGGCTGGAAAGCTGGGAAAGAATCTGGGAGTGCTGGTGACAGTGGCTGGACCTGAGCCCAGGTGGGCAAGAGGCCAATGACCCCTGGGCTGTCACAGCCATGGCGTGTACAGAAGGCCCAGTGTGGTGCCCTGTGCTGGCACTGCTGGGGCACCTCCAGTCCTGGGATCAGTTCTGGGCCCCTCCTGACAAGAGACGCATTGAGGGGCAGGAGCCTGTCCAGGGAAGGGTCTGGAGCAGCAGGAGGGGCTGAGGGAGCTGGGAAAGGAGCTCAGCCTGGAGAAAAGGAGGCTCAGGGGGGACCTTGTGGCTCTGCACAACTCCCTGACAGGAGGGGGCAGCCAGGGGGGGTCAGGCTCTGCTCCCAGGGAACAGGGACAGGAGGAGAGGGAACGGCCTCAGGCTGGACCAGGGGAGGTTTAGGTTGGATACTGGGGAAAATTTCTTCACTGAAACAGTTGTCCAGCCCTGGCACAGGCTGTCCAAGGCAGAGATGGAGTCACCATCCCTGGAGGGATTTAAAAGTAAAAATGGGTATGGCACTTGGGGACATGGTTCAGTGGTGGCCTTGGCAGTGCCAGAGGAACAGTTGGACTTGATGATCCTAGAGGGCTTTTCCTACTTAAATAAATGATCCTGTCAAACTCAGGTTGCTCCAGCCCCTCTCCTGCCATGTATTTAGCATTGTACCAGCAGGACACTGGGATGTGTGTCCACAATGAAATGGGAAGTCTCCATGTTCTGTTCCCTTCCTGAGGTGAAAGCCGTGGTCTTAGGCACTCGTTTTAGTTGCATTCACTTCATCTCTTGAAAGATCCTCTGTTCAAGTTAAATTGTTGTGTAGACAACTCCTAAAATCAAAGAGCCTTAAACACCAGTTTTTCTTAATTTCTACCACCCCACCACACACAAGCTTCATTCCTTAAACCACTTGGAACGCAAGAAAAACATTCTGGGGCAAGCCAACAGTCTAATCCTGTGTCCAGTCAGCAGCAGTGACTAATAGAAGGTGCTAAGAAAAATAAACAGGGAAAGAGGTACAGAAGTACTTCACATCTTGCTTATTTTCCTTTATGTCTCAGAGAATCAGAAAAATGAAGCAAATGTGGAGCTTCAGCAGAAAAATGACCTTGGATTCCCCTTAGTGACGTGTCCTCTGATGCCCTTTTTCTCAGGTATGTGGAATGTGGTTGGTTGGTTGGTTTGTTTGCAGGGGAAAATCTTTTACCTCAGAAATAAAATTAAGGCACTATGAATATTTAAATGTGAAAGGAAAAGTATATTCAGACTGACTGCTTGGAGTTGGGAATTACATACCCAGGCACATAACATTTAAACAGAGAATGTCATGCAAAATCTACATTTCTCTTTCAAATTTCCAATTTACTCATACTAGAGATGGGATTGTGAAGTTACAGTCATTACTGCATTGTAGCCATAAAACATCATCAGGTGGCAAACTTTAGCTTAAAAATGGGCAAGAAATTGGGCAACTTGAATTCTGTCAATCTGTTCTTATTCACATCATCTCCTGTTAAACACCTTTACCTGCCACCAGCCAGCTTCTTCAGAAGCAGCTGAACCTTCACCTCTACAAGGCTGTAGTTGTCCATTCTATGCAAGGGTTGTGAAGGTTGACCAGCTCTGACCTCTTGCAAGATTCACCCACTTGTGTTTCAACTTTTT
Source organism: Vireo griseus (assembly GCA_035047045.1). Taxonomy (NCBI): domain Eukaryota; kingdom Metazoa; phylum Chordata; class Aves; order Passeriformes; family Vireonidae; genus Vireo; species Vireo griseus. The sequence continues at coordinate 267,761 of JAWWMJ010000104.1, forward strand.
TTTCTGCCATGAGACTTTCTAGTCCTGGTGCTTCCTCTTTCTTCATTTTCTCTTCCTCCTTTCTTTCAGCTTCTCACATCCCCAGCCATGCCCTTCTAAAAGCTCTCAGTGCTGTACTTCTGTACTTCTAATTTGTTTCAACATTATTTTGCTTTTCTCATACAGATGTTTGCCTGGATGCCCTTGCATGTGCACTCTCCACTATTTGCTCTTCACCTTTGTCCTTTTTCATATTCCATTTACAGTCTCCAATTTTAACTGTGTTGAAACAGTTTTTCTCCTCTTCTCTCCAGTCACCATCAGGAAACACATTTTCCCAGTAAGGTTGGCTGGCACTGGTCATCCCAGGCTGCCCAGAAAGGTTGTGGTATCTCCATCCTTGGGGTGTCATCCTGCACTACTGGCTCTGGTGGCCCTCCTTGAGCAGGGGGATGGCCCAGGTGACTTCCAGAGCTCCTTCCCCTCTCAGCCATTCTGGGATGCTGAAATAGCTCTAGTAGCAAATTACTCCCCTCTTGCAGCAAGAGTAGGGAGGTGTCACAGTTTTCTCTGTGTGGCCTCACCAGGGTGGCACAGCTGCACCTTCTTGCTCTTAGAGAACTGGGGTGAGACACAGATTTCCTGTCAGACTGGGATTTAGGGAACTGGACAGTGTGAGTACAGAGTCATCATTTCACTGCACTGCACATGGATCTTTTCCTCCCACCTTCAAAACAGCAACTGCTGTAAGTAACCCTTGAGTTTGAAGTTTGTGATTGGTAGCAGTGAGCTATCAATCTGAGCTATATCTCTCTCAGATAGAGAGAGCTCGTGAAGCCAGGCTGGATGGAGCTCAGCAACCTGCTCTAGTGAAAGGTGCCCCTGCCCTGTTAATACTGGTATTGTTATTATTGATGTTACAATTGATGGGAAGGTTCTGATTCATTCTCCACAAAAGAATTATGTTCTCAAACCTCCATAGGTTATATCTTCCAAAAGTTAACTTTACCGCATAGAATAAATAGATTTGAACGTTATTTCAGTTTTTGTTTCATCCAAAATACAGGGGTTTTAAAATATTTTCACTGACATTTCATCCTAAACATTAATAAATTTAAAAACCAAACTAGTTTTAAAAAATTGT
>JAWWMJ010000104.1:268983-288544 GCA_035047045.1 Vireo griseus
TTTTGGAGCCAACACCATTTGCTGTTAAGAGCAGGGTGGTAGAGAAGCAGAATCCTCTAATGGCTCGGAGATGTTTTACAGACCTTAATAACTGCAGGCTCTCAACAACTCAGCAAGAAACAGGGACTGTAATTGTCCCCATTTGCAGGAAGAAGAAAAATAGATACACACGAATCAAACGAGGGGCTGAGTAAAGTCTTATCAGGAGCTGGGGGAGCTCTCCATTACCTGATGTCTTAAAATCAGCGCTGGATCTCTTTATATCAATCATACTCTGCCTCTGCCAGGATGAAGAAGTGGTTGGGTTAAAAAAATGCTCTTTGCCTTTCTTCCTCCTTTCCTTTCTTCAGGAATGTGTTTTTCCACTGAAAAATGAGGAAAGTTCACTTTTCTTCAAGCAGCTCGAGCCAGACTTTGTGAGATTGGTCCTGATTTTTTCAAGGACATTCCCAAGGAAGAAGAAATGGGCCAGAATTGCAGGCACCAGGCTTCAAACCCTCCTGTGTGAGAATAATCCTGGGATGTTGCAAGCGGCTTTGGCTTGATGGGAACCAAATCAGATCTTCAGGCCTGACTTTTTTCTCCAAATGTTTTGGGATGGGGGCAGATTTGTCCTGATTTCCCCAGTGTGGGCCCTTCCCACATATCCTGAGCATCACTAAAGCACTGATATGAATCCAAAGAGAAGGAGGAAAGGAATTTGGGGATTTAGGGGTGTGAGTGTGCAGGGACACCTTCCACCATCCCAGGTGGCTCCAAACCTTGTCCAACCTGGCCTTGGATGCTTCCAGGGGCAGCCACAGCTCCTCTGGGCAGCCTCCAGTGCATGTGAAACATGTGGCGAGCCTGCTGCTCCTTTCCCAAAGTGTTGAGCATGGAGCAGGGAAGCTGAGAGAGATTAGAGCCTGGCACATAAATCCCGGCATGAGTTCCACATCCAGCCAGGGCTGCCAAGGGTTTCTGTTTGCAAATTGCCTGCAAACAGATTGGAGAAGTCCCCACCAAATTCCTCGTTAGAAAATTTTTGCAAATTTCTTCACGGTCTGAGGATCAATTGGAGCCCAAAATGTGATTATGGAATCTCCAATTCCCAGTTGCACAACTCCTGCTGACTGAGGCGTGGCCTTTGGATGTTTCTGTACCACAAACACACAAGAAAGGAGCCCAAAAGTCAGTTTTAAAGCTGGAAGGAAGCAAAATCATCCAGATGGACTTCCAAAAGCTCTGTCGACTGCTCAAACTTCCCAAAAAAAGCAACTTCTGGGAAAAGTCAGTGCCTGGATGCAGCACCTTGAAGTGGTGAAGGCTTCACTGCCTTCCACAGTTGGCTGAGCTGAGGTTTAATTCCCCTCCTGTTTAATTTGTACCCAAACATTTCTAATTCACATTCAGCTCTTGTCACACCTCTGCTGAAGATCCCTTGGCTCTCCAGAGCTTCTCCCAATGGACCAACAATTATCCTCCACTCCTTGGATTTTCCAAAACTGGGATCCTTCGTTCGTAATTTTGGCTTCCAAATCAAACCAAGCTTGGATTCAAACCAAGAGACCACCTCTGCTAAAACACATCTGTCCCACCACAAACTGGGAATTTTGTGACCAAGGAGAGGTTTTGAAACATCCCTGGCATGGATCAGGAAGGAAAAGTTTGTTTTCCGGGAGAATTCACGCCAGCAGAGCTCGGCTGGCTCTGTTCAAGGTGAGTGAGCACAAAGGGGTCAAGCTGCAGCTGTCTTTGGAATTAGAATAAATTATCCTCTTTCAGATGCCTCCTTAATGGCTCTGCTCTGCTGGATCCTGCTCCGACCACACGCAGCTCGGAGGTGAGCTGAGACTGCTCCTAATGATCAGCTCATTACATCCATGAATTATGCACACAGCCAGGTTGTGCAGAGCAAGCCTGGTGTTGTTATTAAGCTCCTGACACCAGCCCAGCAGCTGGAGGCTCCCAGGCTGCCATCCTTGCCTCCTGGTGAACATGCTGGCCAATATTGCCTCCCTGCCACTCTGTGCTCTCCCCTCTGCCCTCACATCCCCACTCCTTGTGTTCTGCTCTCTCAGGCACCTTTTGTCACCAGCTTGTTCAGTCTCTCACAGGAGATTGGCATGTCCCACGCTGGGGTCACAAATCGGGGGAAGAAATGCATTAAAACTTCACATAGACTTTGGGTATGAGGAATTAAAGATACTTGTTAAGCTCACGGGGAAAAAGTGCTGGGCACGGCACAACCTGGGATATCTGGTCCGTACAGCCATGGATTTCCAGTCCAAACTCTCCTCTGTTCCTGCTGCCTTATCTCTTCCAGCCTTTGCACTTTTCTGGGAGGCACTGCCCATGCTCCAAGCTCGGATCCTGCCTGTGCCGTGCTCTCCCAGCCATTCCCACGAGGCCTGGATCCCTCAGGAGCTTCTCCACTCTGCTGTTGTCCAAATATTATTAAATATGAATATTGAAGAAAATTTGTTTTCCACTGTTTTCTTGGCTCTGCTCAGTGCACACTCAGTGTTTAAATGATGTTGGAGAGTGTGGATGAGAGAGAGGGGAAATGAAGGGGGAGGGAGGGAGGGAGGGAGGGAGGGAGGGGACACATCTGGTGCTTTGAGGAACTTGGTTTGAAGCTTGGAGCTTCTTCCTCTCAACCTCTCCCAGGCTTGTGCACGAAGAGCCCATGGAGGAACCTCTGGATTGACCACACAGAGGAGACCTCTGACACTTTGGGAACCATGTGTTTCATTTATCTGTCACCTTTGTTTACTCTCATTTGTATACTTAACTAATTTGACTTGACACAATAAGGGCATGACCATGAGAAGCAAAAGACATTGCTTAAATATTTCATAAAATGCTTCAAAAAAAAAAAAAAAAAAGAGGCATGAGAGAATAAAGTCCAGGTTCCCTGGTCCTGCTCGTTTTTATTAGAAAGAAAGGAGTTTGGGGGCACATGGCCATCATTACCTCAGGTTCTGCGTGAATGCCTAATAAAACTCCTAAGGATATGTGAAATATCTGTGCGTTCACTAATGGGAATTGATTCAGCATTTGATCCATTTTTAAGCAGATTTAATGACGTTTCCTTGTCGGTGTCTCCCCGTGGTTCATTATTCCATTAAGTGCCATTTAGGCTGGCTGATGTGTGTAGAAGGGAACAGCTTGCGATGGGTTTTGTTTAACAGAGCCCTCCCCGGCGCTCCCGCGGGCCCCAGCCAGTGACAGGTCCCATCCCAGCACGGTGGCCGCCACTGGAACCACATGAAAGATGCATGGCATCAGCTGGGAGTCAACTGCTTTAGGCTGCTGTGCTCCGATGGATTTGGGGCTGGATTAACAATTTAAACCCAGCCCTTGTGTTAACATCTCCGTCTCTCATTAGCAGGGGCACGCAGATGCACGAAAATTACCTTGGAATAAGGTGGCAGTCTGGATTGGAAGATTTCCTGCTGGATTTGGGTGTTCTGTGTTGCTCCCTGGGGTGCTTTGCAATGTGCTGGGGCTCCAATGGCTCCTGGTCATCTCCCAGGGCTTGGCCTTGACCAAGAGCTGTGGAGGAACCACTGGGGTGGTCCTGCCTCATCCCATTCTCCAACTGATCACGTTTAATCTTCCAAGGAGTTCAGCTGGTTCCAAACCAAACTGCTTTTCCTTTTGGGCCCTTTCCTTTGTCTCCCAGTTTAAATTTAGCTGCTGTTCAGTGGTGGCCTTTTAGCTTGAGCCATTATTCCTCCCTTTGTTTCTCTTCCCTGACATATTTATAGCGAGCAGCCTGGTCCCCTCTCGCTCTGTGCCTGCGGAGGCTGCAGGAGCTGGGCTCTGATCCTTCCCTCTCCGGGACTGCTCTCCCTTTTCAAGGACACTGAGGTTGCTCTGTGCAGCAGCTGTTCCAGGGCTGCTTCAGCCTCTTCCAACAGTGGATATTAAAAGTGTCCTGTGGGTGTCAGAGGCAATCTCACCTGGGGCTGGCACACCAGCAGGACTCCTGACTGGAAATGGCTCCTTCCAGATGTTCCTGGAGGAAAACACTTCAAGCAGTGAGAGCAGAAAGTGGAATTTCTTTTCTTTTGCAGCCATAGCACAATGCAAGGAGGACAGTGAGGGGCTGGAGCAGGTCCAGGGCAGGGAACGGAGCTGGGAAGGAGCTGGAGAATTCCTGAGGGAGCTGGGAAGGGGCTGGAGAACTCCTGAGGGAGCTGGGAAAGGAGCTCAGGCTGGAGCAAAGGAGGCTCAGGGAGGACCTTGTGGCTCTGCACAACTCCCTGACAGGAGGGGGCAGCCAGGGGGGTTCGGGCTCTGCTCCCAGGGAACAGGGACAGGAGGAGAGGGAACAGCCTCAGGCTGGGCCAGGGGAGGTTCAGGTTGGATATTTGAAAAAAAAATTTTGCTGAAGGAGTTAATCAGTCATTGGAATAAGTTGCCCATGGCAGTGACGGAGTCACCATCCCTGGAAGTATTAAAGAGGTGTCTGGATGTGGCACTTGGGAGCATGGGTTAAGGGTGATTATGGTGGCCCTGGGGTGAGGGTGGGACTCGATAATCCTGAAGGTCTCTTCCAACCTTGATGATAGTTTAAAGCACTGTAGAAAATACTCAAAGTGTAGATTAGAATATTTTGCAGAGGAGTGTTGCTGCCTCGTTAGCAGGGGCTCTGTGATGGGTAGTGCATGGCTGCTCTGGCTGTGCCTTAATCTCTGGAATGTCTGCCATGACTCCAGCTCCCATCAGGAAAAAGATCTTAAATTCAGCTCATCTGGGCTTATCAAATGCTCAAGTTTCATGTACAAAATTAGCGTTGACCGTTTAATAAAATTGTGTTGATGTGATGTGATGTGAAAAGATGTTGTGTATGTGGTTATCACCATTCAGAGTTAATGGGGCATTTCACAGTATCTCTCTAGCTGCTATAACTCTTCTCCACACTCTGATTGTAAAATTAAGAGTCTGTCTTGTCCTGGGCTGGAAAAAGCCCAGCATTCCCAGAAACTCTTTAGGGAGTGATGTGCCATCCTGGAAGTGTCCAAGACCAGGTTGTACAGGGCTTGGAGCAACCTAGTCCAGTGGAAGGTGTCTCTACACATGGCAGGGGGTAGAGCTGGATGGGTTCTAAGGTCTCTTCTGTCCCAGGCCAGTCTGTGATTCCATGGTTATTCCTGGAGTTGGAGTTTTAGCTTAATGGGCCACAGTGCTGTGGCTGTGGAGTGTGGGCTGTTACACTCTTGTGTGGCACTCGAGGAACATGTGGGTGTAACTGTGGATGATTTTTCCCTGGACAGATCCTGTCCCTGTTCGACCTGCTCCGATACTGTGTCAGTGTGTGCAACCAGATCGCTGCCCACCTGCACATCCACGTGTTCCGCATCAAGGGCTGCCCCACGCACTCAAACCACCACTAGGGACCGGAGCTGCCGTGGGGGAACGGAGAAGGAGTTGGGTTCCTACGGAATGGATGAAGACTTGTAGGAGACTAAGGCAAAAAGCAGATAAGAACAAAGTAATTTATAATAATCAATGTTGTATAACTTTTCTTCTTTGTTATCGGTAACACTCCTTAACTAGTCTCCTGCCTGAGAGAGTGAATTCCAAGTACATCCTAGTCAACTCTCCACGTAGTCAACTCTGTTGGTTCCAAGCCCGGGAAAGCATGCAGGGAGTAATACTCTGTCTTTGTAATTACCTTGATTACAAATTAATCTCTATATGGTGAATGGATCCCCACCAATTGAAGTTTCTAATGTAGTATAATTACAGCTGCAATCTGACTTGCTTTTGATTTTAATATTTCATCATCTCTTAGTGACATACTTGTTTAGTGTCCACTTGGAATTTATTTACTAAAGACCTGAGCTGGTAAAACCCAGAGATATCTCACTAAGTTGTGTGGCTGCAGCAGCTGCCAGGTGGGAGGCAGGCTGGGGTGGTTTTTGCTCGCGCATTGTTGACAAAGCGGTTTCATGCTGAACAGGGTCCTGCAAGCCAAGGGGTGCCCGGCATGCAAAATAGTGTGGTATCTTTGTCAATTAATTTTATTTTTTTAAATAAACATTATCTAAAAAGACAACTTATTTCTCAATTTTCTTCAGTGGAAAAGACTATAAGAAAAAAAATTTACTGTTTACTTTTTTATGTATAAAACTTAAGCAAAATTTCCTTTCTGCTCTTAATAAATAAGAATTCTGAGAGCAACAGTTGTCTTGAGATGTGTGTGTTGCTCTCTCCTGTTTAGACTTGTGAATGAGAAACCTGCCTGTGCTTTAGAGAGTAGTTTTCCAGTGTTTTTATGTGGATTGTGTCATTCCAGGATCTCCGAGAACTTTGCCTTCTATATTGTGCAGTAAGTTTGGGTTTATTTTTTCTGTCATTGTTTTAATACCATTTTAACTGTGGTGAACTGCATGAGGGACACCAAGTTAGATTAATGGAGGGTTTAATTGCATGTTAATGAAGTTCACCTGGTGCCACAGGCCCTGGCACTGAGGGGAACTTCAGCTCCTGAGCAAAGCGGCTGAAGTGCAGAGCAGGGAGTGTCTCCGAGCAGGATCTGTGAGGGAACTGCTGGCGACAGAGCTGGAATGCTGGTATCCCATGTCTGAAATCCCAGCCCTCTGACCATGGAACATCTCTCTGAAGATGGTAAGGAATCTTCTGCTTTATGCTGGGAGCCCAGGCCAAGGCTGTGCCTGTGGACAACGACATGGCTCTGAAGGAATCAAACACAGCTCATGTTCAGAAAGAAAACAAACCAAAAACCCCCACACCTCAGTAACAAAATCAAAACCTCCCTCAGCTCCTGGAAGCTCTGACGTGGATTTCCTGTGATACCCCAGTGATGAGAAAACCTACTCAGGAAGTGGAGAGAAAATTCAGTTCCTACAGTGTCTGGAGAGGTTTGAGACCCTTGTTCCCTCTCCCTGGGCAGTGCTCAGTGTCCGGCTGCCATGGACTGAGATTGGGCTTCCTTGTGTCCTGGCAGGGACAGGACTGGAGGGGACACGAAGGAAGGTGGCTCTGGTTTAGTGCTTGAAGTGTTTGTGGGGGAGACCAGGCTGGCCCTGCTGAGCTGTGCTGGGAAGTGGAGCAGAAGTGCCGAGTCCTTCGGCTCAGCCTTGGCACAGGGATGTGCCCAGTCTCGTGCCTTCTCTGCTTGGTTCCTTCCCACAGAGTGGCACTGTGCCAGCAAGTGAGCTGGAGGTCATGTGTCAGCCTGGGGGCACTGGGGGAATCAGGAACATGCTCAGGATGGGGAGGAGACTCTTGTAAGGCTTCCCCACTCCACCCTTGTGCTCCCGCTTGGAATCTTGTGAGCAGCAGCTTTATGGCAAGCGCAGCTGAGGGTTCTTTGGGCACCTGGTCCCGTGTTGGGGGATCTCCTCAGGGTCCCTGCCAGGCTGGAGCCAGAGAGGGGATTTGGTTCCTGCATCCTGACACAGCTGGGGCAGCTCCCGAGTGTTCTGGGGCTCTGCTCCAAGTGCTGTGGTACCAGGAGCATCTCCATGTGTGAGGTGACAGCTCTAGAATGACATTTTTAGATATAAGTGGTATGAATTCAGGGAACTCATTATTTGAGTTTTAACTGCAATGAGCTAGGGAAAGGGTTGATCTGGACAATGCAGCCTCTGCTACTGCTCTTCAAGGGGAGCAGGTAAAAGTCAGCAAGGGAGGAGCCTGGAAGGGTTTGAAAGTACCCTTTACAAACCATGTGTTTCCTTTCATCAGCACAAAGTGGGTGCAAAACTGTTGCTTGGAAAGTCCCTCCCTGGAGTGTGAGTGGTTTCCTCGAATCAGAATCAGTCTGGTGGTTCATCAAGTTCAACCTTTGACCAAACACCTCTGTGCCCACTTAGCCATGTAAACAAGGAGATTCCTGCTCTCAGTCCTCTGGGGTTCAAGATCAGACTGCTCCAAATAATTTGTTGCTAATACTTGAGACTGGAGAAGAGCTGTGTAGGACCAGACTTCTATGTGCAGAACTAAAGCTGTTGCTGTTAGGAAATGCAATAGGACACCTTTTCCTGGGCTTTTCAGTCCCTGGAAGCTTGGATGCCCCCAGCCAAGAAAAAATTCCATTTCTCTGCTCATGCAGTGTCAGTATTCTCAGGAATAGTTACTGCCAGCAATCCAAGCCCTCTAAAGTGCTGCTATGGCTCTGGATATGGTGACAGATAATGTAATAAACGACCTTCCCACCTGCCATGTTTATGGCCATGGGTCACATCAGATGTGCTTGTGGGGCTGAGAAGGGGAGCAGGGTATTTGTGGGCTTAGCCTGATCTTGTGATGGGCCCTTTCACTTTCTTTTGTGTCCAGAAGACACTCAGGAGGGAGAACTTCTGCAGCAGCAGCACCTGGGACTGAGAAAGTGCCATGCTAGAAAAGAACCAGTTCTGCTCTGCAGGTTTTCCTCTCAGTTTGTAAAGAGAAGCTGGAAATTTCCACTGGGTGTTCTGTTGGCTCTTTAAGAGCTGCTGGAGGAGTTCCCTTGCTCTGATAAGGGGTTTAACACAGGAAAGGGGCAGGTCAGGACACCTCAGGGCCTCTTTCTGTGTCATCCAAGCGTCAGCTTTGTTTCAAAGCAGTATTTTCCTTCTCTTCCCATTCTACCCAGCTCGTCCCAAGTACCTCCCATGGTGCTGTGTCCCAGTTGTGAGTGTGGAATGGAGCTGCAGAGGAGTTTAATCATTTCCAGAGTGTGAGGACTGCAGCAGTTCAGAGGTTACGGCCCGGTGGGCCAGGAGTGGGGTGGGAGCAGGGGCTGTACCTGCCCTGGAGGAGTGGGAAGTGCTGGCTTCAGCAGGGTGAGCCCTCCCAGGACTGCTTGCTGGCTCTGAGGCTGCTGGCAGAGGGTGACACATGCCAGAGCATGAAACTTATCTTCCCCAGGGCAGCTGCACAGCAGGGATTGAGTCCCAAATTGGCAGCGGGGCTGTGCTGGCTGGGCCCAGAGCTCTGGATGGTGTGAGTTGGCCAGTGCTCTGCTGGGAACTATGTTAACAATTTAGCAGAATAAATGAGCTCTTTCCAGTTCAGGGAAACATTTCTTGGCATTGTTTTATTTACTGTTGTAGGCTTGGATCAAGTGTTGGGCAAATCTTGAGCAGGAAGGAGGATTTAAAAATACGCTGTGGGTTGTGCTGATGTGCTGCAATGTGACCCTGCTCCCAGCTGAGGCTTTCCAGTGTGTCCCCAGCAAACAGTCTGTCTACCCTTTGGGCATTAAAGGGAGGGTGTTAAAGCCCGAACTTAATAAATGCCTATAAAAAACCAGCTGAGTGACTTTATGCACAAGGAGACAGTGATAAGGCAAGGAGGAATGGATTTAAACTAAAATAGGAGATTTTTAGATGGGACGTTGGGAAGAAATTCTTCCCTGTGAGGGTGGGGAGGCCCTGGGAGTGTCCAAGGCCAGGCTGGATGGGGCTTGGAGCAGCCATGGCAGGGGGTGGCACTGGGTGATCAGTAACATCCTTTCCAACTTAAAACCGTTCTGGGATTTGATGATTCTAAGGCAGCTCCAGCCCTTCTGCTGCTGGAGGTCACCCTAGCCTGGCAGTTGGAGCACTTACTGCATTTGAAAATTTATATATTTTTTAATTAAAGGATGCGTTTTTGTATATGTTTTCAGCAGCTGAGGAATAACTTCCTGTCAGTTTTTTCTCCAGTAGGAATTAAGCAATCACACAGTCCAGTCCCTCGAGTGATTTGTAATTGTTTCCAAAAGAACTACTCTCAAAACAATGACCACTTCCCAGTTTCTAAATGAGATGGTGTTTGGCTTCACAACCAAAAGGTTTGGCATCCCCTCATGACGTAATGAACAAGCAGGAGAAGGGTGAGGCAAGTGATCATTTCCGAAGGGATTATTCCTGATAGGTGCCCTTGATTTTCCACACCATTTTCTGCTGTCAATTGAACTTTGAAAAATAAATATCATTAAAAAAAACACAGAAAAATACCACCAACCTTTAATCTCTTGTAGTTAACCCTGTACCACTCTCTCTACCCATGAGAGGGAACTTGTGGAGACAGAGAAGACGCTCCCAGTGCCAAAAATCCCCTTTTTTCCTAACCCTGTTCCCCCTCTGTGGGAGCCCCCCTGAGAGAGAAGGACCCTGAGAGGCATTCCTCAAGTTAGGAAGACACAAGAGGCTTCTCTCACAGGATACCCTGTTCTCTTATGCTAATGTACCGCAGTTCTGCTTCCCCAGTTGGTCCACTGTCACTTGTCACTCAGTTGCTCCCTCCCTGTTCCCCCATTTGTTCCCATACCCTAACCCTGCCTCTGCACTGCCCCCTGCCCCCAAACCATTGGCCCCTGATGCTCTCTGCGCCCCTACCACCCCATACTTAAACCTGGACCCTTCCCATGAGGCTTGTCTTTGTCCCTGGACTTGTGCCTCTGTGTGGCTGGAATAAACATCTCTGTGGACCCCAAACAAAGATCCTTCCTGCCTCTTTGCCATCCACTCATATTAGCAGCTATCCTGGCATGCTACATCCCTCCAAACACATGTGGGGGCCGAACAACAAATCAAGGATTTTCTTTCAGCAGGGCTGGAGACGTTCACTGTTGTTTGTGCCCTGTGCCCAGGTGTGTTTCTGTCACATGCCTGACTGCATGAAATGTTCGACAATAAATGTGCTGTATCTCTCTTGTTTGGGTGGATGTTCCCCAGCTCTGAGAGTAAGAACCAACTGGCAGCCTGCTGGATTTCAGTGCTTGTGCAAAATCCCCTGCTGGGGCTTCCAGTACCACTGCAAAAGTTGTGTTAAACTGGATTTGGAGCCACCAAGGTGGTCAGAGGGATAGAGCAGCTCTGCTGTGAGGAAAGGCTGAGAATTGGTGTTCAGTCTGGAGAAGAGTGGGGGTGACCTAACTGTGTCCTTTCAGTACCTGAAGGAACCACAAGGAGGATGGAGAGAGACTGTGGAGAAGGGCCTGGAGTGACAGGACAAGGAGGAATTGATGCCCACTGGCAGCGGGTAGGGTTAGATGGGATATTGGGGAGAAATTCTTCCGTGAGGGTGGAGAGGCCCTGGAACACCAGAGATGCTGTGGCTGCCCCTGGATCCCTGGAAGTGTCCAAGGCCAGGTTGGATGGGGCTTGGAGCAACCTGGAATGGTGCAAGGTGTCCCTGCTGTGGCAGGGGGTGGAACTGTGTGATCATGAAGATCCCTTCCAAACCAAACCACTCTGAGATTCCATGATTCCAGGATATTTTTGATCTTTTAATGCCTGGTGGGTGACAAGCATCACCCACCTGGCATCACCTGGTGGGTGACACTTGACATCACCAAGTGATGTGACAACCTGGCTGTAAGATCCCAGAGAGGAGAATGAAGCTCTGCCTTCATCCCCAGCCTTTGCTGGGAGAAGTACCTGGCTCAGGTTTCTCTGGGATGGGACCAGTCAGATCTACAGCCCCAGCTCTGCTTCCCTGCTGCAATATTTATTTCCTGGGTGAGTGCAGTTGGAAAGGAGGACAACCATCATTTAGCTTTAATCTGCAGCTGGCATCACATTTCAGAGAGGAATTGCGAGGTTTTAAGAGAAGTTGGCACCAAGACCAGAGTCGAGGAGGATGGTGACATGTTTTACTCTGAGATAGAACAAATCCTTCCTCCCTCCCTGAAGCTGTTGATCAGCTGTTTCCCCCTTGGCTCCCCACAGCCACGTGGCCTTCACAGTTTGCTCCAGCACAAATAAATAACCTGCTGGAAATGAGTATTTTTGTTTCCTTAGAAAGCCAAACTTGGCTCTACGTGGCACCAGTGATGCAGCAGCTGCGAGAGAGGAAACCACTAAACCTCCCCCAGCTGCTCCTGCTGGTGTTTAACAATGGCTCAATAAAACAATATAAAAGAGTTGTTACTAACAAAACCTCAGGAATTGTTCAATGGGGTGTTCCTTATTTGCAAACCCCTGGTTTGTTTTAATGACAAGTAACACTATTTCCTACTCATCTCTTTTTTCCCCCCCTTCTAATAATTACTCTAAACCCCTGTTGTCCTGCAGCCATCCCGGGCTGCCCTCCCTCTGTGTGAGGTGCTGGGGGAACAAGGACTGTGCAGGGCTGAGCACTGGGAGTCACAGTCTGTCCCTGGAGCAACCATAGGAAAGAAATCCCAGCCTGGTGCTAGTTCCGTGCAAAGAGTTTTCCAGTGCAATGATGCCCTGAGGAAGAGAGGGTAGGACTGGTGCTTGGTGCTGCCCAGGCAGCTCAGGAGTCCCAGGTGGGCAGCAACAGAGTCCAGTGTGGTGCTGCTGGCCAGGGTGTGTCAATCCCAGTCCTGCTCCTCTGCTCCAGGCTGGACTTCAAGAGTCCCTTCGGTGCTTCTTTTGTTCATGGTACTCTGTTATTTTCTGCTGGAAATATGCTGTGGAGGAGAAAAGGTCATGGGTGAGGTGGCAGTGTTTGGAATGGGGGATACAGGGCTGCACAGCCCAAGTTCTAGGAAGTGTTTGTGCCCCAAACCATGCTGGGTGATGGACACCTGCACCCAGAGAGGACCTGGGAAATGTGGAAATGAAGTGTCCAAGGCCAGGTTGGATGGGGCTTGGAGCAACCTGGGCTAGTGGAAGGTGTCCCTGCCCATGGCAGGAGGTGGAACGAGGTATCCTTTAAAGGTCTCTCCAGCCCAATTTGTTGGAATTCTGGGATTCTCTAAGTCTATGAAATGGGGGTGGTTGCAATGCCACCCATCCTTCTCACCCAAAATAGGTTTTATTATGCTGGGTTAGTCAAAGATTTTGACCCATGTGTTCACTCCTGTTCAGTTTTGTGTTTCCCACCAGCAAGGAAGGGAGAAAACAGCAGACCCAGCAAAAAGCCAGAATGGTGATGTAGACTGGGAATACAGTGAGAAAACAGGGACTGTGCCATCCCTCTCTCCCTCTCCAGGTCCAGGTTTGCCCTACAAGGTCTTGCATGGGGGCAGAGAAGCAGCATCTGAAACAATGCCAGCCAGGAGCCCCCTGGGTCAGGTGGGAGGTCCCAGCCCAGGATGTCTCCATCCACCAGTACAGTTTTTGGGTGATTTCCTCCCCCTTCACTGCCCATTTATCCTCGTCCCAGGCTGGGAGGAGGCTCAGCTCTCCCCCATGCTCTGTAAATCCCCGGGGAGAGGGAAGGACCAGCCCTGCTGCCATGGAGCTGGGCGCTGAGCTGAGTCAGGCTCCCAGCAGCTGCTGCTGTGCCCAAGCCAAATGTTTGTTCTGCTGCTGCTTGTTGGCCTCACCACAGAGCTCCCAGTGAGCTGCCCCTGGCTCCAGGTGAGTGACAAGATCTAAAATGAATCACAGAATCCAGAATCCCACACTGGTTTGAGTTGGAAGGGACGTTAAAGCTAATCCAGTTCCAAACTCTGCCCTGGGTAAGGACACCTTCCACTAGACCAGGTTGCTCCTAGCCCAGTGTTGCTCCAATGTGGCCTTAGACACTTCCAGGGATGGGGAGTCACAATGAGGATTTTTTTTTGCTTGACAAGGATGCAGAAATGAGGCCATTGAGAGCAAGCAGGATCTGCTCATTGTCCTGAGCACCCTCAGCTTGGGCTGCATCCCATCCCTCACCAGGCATGAGGTCTCTCTGCCTCTAAACCAACTAGCCCATGGTTCCAAAGAGCTCACCTGACTGGAGAGGGGAGGAGAAACGGGACCATTACCTTCCTGTGGGATCCTGCTCTTCTCCGCTTCCTCAATAAATAGGGAAAACATGTTTGTCTTCACAAACTTTTTCACGAATCTGCGGCAGCTCTTGGAGGCGATGGCCTTGCAGAAGGCTCGTTCCTGGAAGCTGCCAGAGCCGCTCCTGCCCCACTTGATGTAGGAGGCATAGTGCCCGACCAGCCGCACAAAGAAGTGCACAAAGGCTTCGGACACCAGGGCATTCACCTGCTCCGAGGCTGGAAGGGGACACAGAGCACTGGAGGTGAGGATGGCACCTCTGAATACAGACAGGATGGGCTTATTTTAACCTGGTCTGTGTTCGCATCTCGAAGCATTACTTGCTTAGAGCCTCCCTCTGCCAATAATCAAAGAGCAGACTAATTTTGCTGAGGGAACCCTGGCTGTGTTGCTTTCCAGGGTGGCAGCAACTTAATGTTCTAAATAGTAGCAAAAATCCATTTTTCTAGCAGAATTATCTCTTCCTGCTCTCGTGTTTCAAAGGACAGAGGGAAAGCCAGGGGATTACCCCTGCAAATTGGGGGAAGAACATCCCAGACCAGGTCCCTTTGGGAAAATCCCTTGGCTGAGGTCTCTAGCCATGGAGAGGACAGATCAGGGCTGTTTTACCATGACAGACATTCTTACTGTGCACATTGTTGTTGTTGTTGTGCCTGTTCAGAGATATCAGCATCTCATTCTGCAGCTTCCCAGGCAGGATCTCCTCCTCATCACCCACCTGGAAGGCAATGGGGCTGTAAAGCACCAGAGGGAACCTCGCTCAGGGGGGCGTGGGCTGGTGCAGCCTGTCAGGGGAGCTTTCAAAGCTCATTAATTAATTATCATCATAATGTCCTGCAGAGATGTGGGTGTGGGATATCTCGTGCATGGACCCCACTGTTCTGGCTCAAAAGCCAGGTGCAGTGGCTGCAGACATTCCCACATGGGACATTTCCCCTGGGTAGCACTGAGATGACTCTGCCCCCAAAATCATAGAACCACAAAAACCCAGATGGGTTTGGGTTGGAAGGGACCTTAAAGCTGATCCCATCCCACCCCCTGCCCTGGGCAGGGACACCTTCCACTATCCCAGGCGGCTCCAAACCCCAGTGTCCAACCTGGCCTTGGACACTGTCAGGGATCCAGGGGCAGCCACAGCTTCTCTGGACAACCAGGGCCAGGGCCTGCCCACCCTCCCAGGGAACAATTCCATCCCAAAATCTCATCTAACCCTGGCACCTGGCAGTTTGAAGCCATTTAAAAATGTGGAAGTGGCCAGGTAGCTGGCACCAAAGGAGAAAAGGCCCTTCCTGGGGTTACCTAGGCCACCCCCAGGCCCACACCCACACAGGGAGGACCTACCGCCCGGATGATCTTCCCTTCACAGAGATCAACTATCAGAGCCTGAAAGAGAGGAGGGAGTGACCAGGTTTAGCCCCTGCCAAAGCATCTGGCCTTCCTCCCCCCCATTTAGGGATGCGACTGGTGTGTCACCAGCTTGTGAGGGTGGTAGGAGAGGGATCAGCCTCTCTCTGTTGGAGGAACCTGGGCAGGGGGACCAGGACATTCCCCACAAGGACAGTTTATGCTGCAGGTTTGGTGGCTTGTCCCCACGCAGCTTTCCTCTGCTTCAAGGCTGGGATGACTCCAGCAGCAGCTCCTGGAGCTGCAGGGTCAGGCCAGCTCCCAGGGGAGTGTGCAGGTATTGCCCCAGGTGCCAGCAGGAGGGGACACAGAAGATGCCCTAATTTCCAGCCTCCCTGGATGGGAAAAGGGCACAACCAGAGCCTCCAGCCCTGGAGCCAAGCCAGACCTGGGCACACGGATTAACCAATGGCTCCACCCAGCTGCCCTCCCCTCCAGAAGAAATACCTCCTCCATTGGCTGCTCCAGGACCCGCTCCAGGTGCCGCATCTGGATCCCGACCATGAAGGGTGTGGGGCAGCACACAGTGTCCAGCAGGCACTCGGGGACCACGGGGATGTAGGTGTGAGCCCAGGTGAAGGGGTACAGGAGAGCAGCCACAGCATGGATACACTGAGACAAGACACTGCAGGACAGGGAGCCAGCGGTGATATCATGGTGGGGAGGAAGGAACATCCCACCTTGAGCTCTGCTGTGTCCTGTGCCACTTCAAGGGCATTTTTATAGGCATTTTTATAATAAAGAGATTAGGACTCACCTCAGCTCCTCAGCCAGGAAAATGAGCCGTCGCTCCAACACGGCAGAGGCAAAGATGTGCAGGATGAGGTGAGGGCTGAGTCGCTGGAGCAGAGCCTGGAACTCCACGTGTTCCAGGTGGGCATCCACAGGCCGTGTGAGCTCGATGAGCTGCCAAAGAAGAGCCATGGAACCCCAGCTTAGGAGGGACAATGCTCCCCCCATCCTGCCCTGGCTCCCTGAGAAGGCAATTTGGAAGCAATTAATGACCCAGAGTTTGCAGCATCTGCACCGTGTCCACATGCAAGGGACAAACCCCATCTCATCCTGCCAGGAGATTCAGCCTGTGCAGTGCTGAGGGCTCATGGAAGCCATCAGTGATGTGCCCTGGGGGCCTCTTTATTTGGGCACTGGATTTTTAACCCAAATACCTCATTTCTCCAGTGCTCCCGAGTCCCTGGCAGGTGGCAGGGACATGTCCCATCTCAGTGTCCCACAGGTCATCTGTGAGCTGCCAGGAAAGGGAGGAGTGGGGAGGGCATGACTTCTGCTACAAATGCCACAAAACCTTCCTCTAAAGCCTCTCTGGCAGGGTCAACGTGGCAGTTCCTGGCTAGGATGTCCCAAAAGTGAGTGATGTGATAGATATTTGCAGGTGCACTGGCTACTCAGCTGCCTTTGCCCACTTTGACAAGTCTCCCAATCCCATCAGTGGGAGCCGGACACAGCAAGTGTCTCCCTGTGGCAGCCAGACACAGCAAGTACCTGAAGGGTTAACAGTACTGTGCAGCTCATTACACAGTCCTGGCCCCTCTCCCCATCCTTCAGGGGGGAAATCCCCTTCTCCATGTGCCTTTCCACCAAAGCAGCATCTTCCCAGCCAGCAACATCAGGCTTGGCTGGGCTCCACAATCCCTTTCCAGCATAAATCCTGTCTCATCCCCAGCTCTCAGCCCATGCAGTACCCAGGATTTATTTGCCCTCCTTTCCTGGTCTCAGTCCTTCTTGCCTTGCTCCAGCCCCTGCCTGGAGCCCCAGGGCACAGCTCTTTCGAAGAACATCCTCACTCCTCCTCCCTCCGGCAGCTCAGACCATGCTCCCAACCACTGCCCTGGGCCAGAACATTGAGCAACCTGCAAAGCATTGCACAAGCTCCCTGGATGAAGAAATCTCTTGGATCACCAGCTGCTAAATTGCTCTAGAGAGGAGGGATCCTGCTCTCAGGCCCTCCCCGACAGGGCACATACATGGGATGCTCAGCATTAAGGATATTTTGCTCAGTGCCAGAGTGGATCTTCCCCATTTTTCCAGCTCACCTTTGCCACAAGAGAAAGAAAAAGCAAATTAAAAGGCTGTGCCCGTATGAGTCTGGGCCATGCGTGGGTGCGATGAGATCTCATCCCTTTTCTTCACAGGGAGAGACTGGGCTTGCCACACACCTGCAGCTGCCTTGGGGGCTAAACTAGGCAGGAATCAAGGCTGGGAGCTGAGCACAGTGGTATGGAGAAGAGTAGGATCATGGAACCATGGAATCATCAGGGCTCAAAAAGCCCTCTAAGATCAACTCCATATTCACCACGAACCCCATCCCCAAGCGCCACATCCATGCGTTTTTTGAACACTTCTAGGGATGGTGATTCCACCACTGCACTGGGCAGGCTGTGCCAGTACCTGACCACCTCTTTTGGGAAGAAATTTGCAGCCCATGACAGTCTTGGCATCACTGCGCTCCCCAATGCTGGCTCAGGAGCAGGAGGACCTCCCTGCCCCTGGCACAGCTCTCGTCCTGGCTCTGGCATCAGGGTGGTGCAGGTCCCAGCACAGTGTCTGGAGAGGATTTTGTGTGGCAGTTCCAGCTCCAGGCTGGGGGAGCTGCAGAGGATGCAAAGATGGGGCAGCACAGCTGCCTCCTGGATCAGGAGGGAGGTAACACCCATATTCCCAAGGGATAAGGCCCCTGACAGCCTGACCCATCCTGCTCTGCTCTGGTGAGCTCCCCCAGGTGCTGCAGGTGTGGAGGATGCTCCCACACACAGCCCGGGCTCCTCATGCCGCAGCAGTCCAGGAGGTGCCCCCGAGTTCCCCACCAACCTCTGTGCCCGACTCGGGGATGAAGCTTTTGATGGTGACAGTTTTCCCTGGAGCAGGGAAGGGCGATTCCCGAAGGCCCTGCATGAAGGGGTAGATCACTGCCATGGAGATCTGGCGCCTCTTCTCCACCTCATCCAGGATCTGGGGGAGAAGGAAGTGAACTGGGAATGCTCATCAGACAAAGGAGCAGTTGCCAGGGCCACCACTGGGCCAGACAGAGCCACCACAGGGCCAGAGCCACCACGTCCCTACCTTGGAGAAGAGCCCGAAGCAGCCCAGGCAGCTGATGATGCAGAAAACCTCAGGGAGCCGGACACCACGCCCAGATGGCTGGAAGAGTGTGGGAAAAGGATTTGAGCATCTCCCAGCCCCTTGCACCAGCTCCACACTCTCTGAAGGGATCTTCATTTATTCCCCTCAAATTCCCAGTCACTCACTGGGGGATTTTCAGAGCTGGGGCCAAGGCCAAGGATGCAGCTGATGCTGGAAAAGCAGAGGGTGCCCAGAGAAGGGTGCCTAAGCTGTTAATTATTTTGGTGCAAAGTCCTTTGGCATATTCCCAAACTCTCCTTCCACCCAGACATGTTCTCCAAGACATCCTGCCCCACCATCCTTGGGGTTAATCCTTACTCCTGCTACAACAGGGGCCCTTGGGATGAGTTCTCTGGCTTTTTTCCCCCTTTCCAACTGGACTATCCTGGGTCTGTTTGCTCTCTGCATTATCAACCCTCCAGACATCCAGTTCCAACAGCCTGAGCTCAGCCCTGGATGCTGAAATGGGAAGGTTCACCAGGATGAAGGGGTGGTGGGATCCAGCCAGTCCCCAGGCTGTGGCACAGGGATGTCTTCCTGAATTTATGTCCCTGTTTAAAGCAGCAGCCACGGAAGACCATCGCAAATCAGAGCCCCTGCGCTGGTCAAACCCATGAGTTGAGAAGCAGCCACTGCTGAGATGTGGTTTTTTGGGGGTGGAGCTGAAGGCTCCCAGCTCCTTGGCACCTGGATGGCTGCATTCACATCCCCATCCTGATCCCAAGTGGGATTTGCAGCCATCCTGACCACTGCAGAGAAGGGAAAGGAGCCAGGGAAGCTGTGGAAATCAGTAGGGAAACATAGAGCCATTAAGTTTGGAAAAGCCCTCCAAGATCTCCAAGTCCAAAAGTCAGCCCAGCACCACCACATTCACCCCTAAACTGTGTCTCTAAGTGCCACATCCACGTGTTTTGTGAACACTCATCGTTTCCTCCATCCAGCATCCAACTGACGCCTCAGCTCAGAGCTCCAAGAAGCCCCTTTGGGCAACCTCCTGCTGCTTGTCCTCTCTTTGGTCAGGGGCGGTGGCTTTCTGAGGCACATCCCCAAGAGCTGAACTCCAGGCATGGCAGGAGGTGCCGTGTCCCACCTTGGGGAGGGGGTGACACCCCTGATGGCTGTGGGGTGGGGAGGGCTCACCAGCAGCCGCCTGCAGTAGCCAATCTTCCTGCTGCCATCCACGTTGGTCAGGACAAAAGAAAAGGTTTCACTGCAAGGAGAGAATACACATGGGGCTGGTCTGGTCTGGTCTGGTCTGGTCTGGTCTGGTCTGGTCTGGTCTGGTCTGGTCTGGCTGTGGGGGTGAGTGAGGATTGTGAGACATCACTCCTTCCTGGGGTCCCTCC